>OY752135.1:16342891-16942891 GCA_963573275.1 Caenorhabditis uteleia
GAGTGTCGGCGAGGTCATTTTTGGAATCAGGAGGACCAGATACGTACCCCGCACTCAAAATCACATCATTTTACGAAAAAAAATATTTTGCAAATTTTTTGAAATTTCAAAAAATTTGCAGCCTGATATACCCTATATACCCTCACTCAATCGATGCTAACGCACTCAATTTTGAAGATAGAGTGTCGGCGAGGTCATTTTTGGAATCAGGAGGGTCAACTACGTCGGGTCCACTCAAAATCACATCATTTTACGAAAAAAAATATTTTGGAAATTTTTTGAAATTTCAAAAAATTTGCAGCCTGATATACCCTATATACCCTCACTCAATCGATGCTAACGCACTCAATTTTGAAAATAGAGCGTCGGCAAGGTCATTTTTGGAATCAGGAGGACCGGATACGTACCCCGCACTCAAAATCACATCATCTGAAATATGATTTTGCAATCAACAAAATCGATTGAAAAAATAGCAGAAGCTCCTTTTCACTGATTATTAATGAACAATAGAATACAAATTGGCTATATCTTTATTTATTTAACAGAAGAAAAATCATAAATCCATTAATTGTTCAAAAGCCTAATTCAATCTTGCAGTAATAATTCTTAATAAATCTACAGTATGTATATAGAAATTCTATTCTATAATCGGACATTTTCAAAACTTTAAATGTTAGTGTAAATGATAATACATGATAATAAAAACGCGATATGTAAGGACATGAAGATAAGAAGGAAATACGAGAAGATCGAGATATTTTTCCATATTCATCACCTTATCACTATGATCATCACCATCTTTTGTAGTATACTTTTTGTCATTGTTTTTACTATGAATGTATCAGTTGTGTATCACTCGATCGGAATCACTTGAGTTTTTGAACCTTCACATATCGAATTGATAAATTCTGATTAAGTTGAATTTTACACAATAAGAAAACTACGCATGGATCAAAATGTTCAAAATCAAACTAACATGTTTTCAATGCCAGAGTTTTTGTTATATTCTCAGCACAAATATTATGAAGCTTCTATATCACTGACCAAGTGTAGCTAAACCGTGTATTTAACTTCACATCACAAAATTTGACTTTGAACATTTTGGTCCATTCATCACACGCTCATTGTGTAGAATTCAATTTAAACACAATTTATTAATTTCATAGATGAATTTTCACATGTTCACGTGATTCCTCATATTCTCTAGTACTACTTTTTCTCAACAGTCAACACTAGCATCAAAATATCGCACAAGTAACTGGTGACATAGTGATAAGATAATTGTTATGGAACACATCAATGCATCAAATGAAAATGGGGCAACAAGAAAACATGAAATCCTAACAAATAAATGAAGGGAGATAGGAAAGAAGTTTACCTCCTTCTTTTGGTGATATTTCGGCATGATGATGGGCTCTGGTGGATTGGAGCAGGTGCAGTTGTTGTATCTTCGTCCGTTTTCTTGGAGCATTTGTCGCTTCTTTTGAACTTCCTGAACTCTTCTTCTAATTGCTCCTTCGATTTTTGTGATGAAGAACTTTTTCCTTCCCAGTTGAACTTGCTGTAATTATATGATATTCACTATGTTATTTTATAATTTCTTACGCTACGAATTCATCAAACAATGCGTCGCCACGATACATTTCCAATAATGAGTTTGTGTCAACAATGCTCATTTTGCATGTTGTTACTAGGCGCTGTTTGATATTCATATCAATCTTCTCAAGCTCCTATAAAAATTCGATTAAAACACTTTTATTGAGTAGTGAACTTACCATTAGTACATCTGTACATTTTATTTTTGTCGAATTTTGAGCAAATTTTTCGAGTATTCCAATTGCTCGAGTTCTATCACATTTGAATGAACTTGGTATTTTATTAACCACCGTTTCGCATGACTCATTTGTGCATTTGAGCATGAACCGTCGAACAACATCATATTCTTGTGGACTTGTCAATGCACACAGAACATGTCCAATCTTCACTCCCTGAAATTCACAAACTGTGTTAAGTCATATATTGAAAAAAAACCTTAATATTCAATAATTCCCCAAATACTGATTTCAGTTCCTTTCTAGACAATGATGCAACAACATCAATCGAGTATCCCGATTCTTCAACAATTCTTCGTATACTTGTAACCTAGAAATTTTTCAATTTGGTATGTTTCATAATCTATTTGTATACCACGGAAGCACTTGTCCAGCCACTGTCTCCATTTTTTCGCTCCAACACTGTATTTAATGGATCTTCACCAAATATTCCATTTCGAGCTTGAATCTGCAAATTACAGTATTCACAATGGTTACAATTTCTATTCCATTGTTAGAAAACTATCATATCATTACTACTACTACTTTTATCCATCTTTTTTGTCACATTATTACTCTTTAGTTCCATTTTTCTATCCTTTTCCCATCTGTATATTCCATTTTTCTAATCTCTCTTTTTTCTTATTTCTCATTCTTTTCCTTTTTTTCCTCATTCCTTCCTCATTTCTATGAAATAGGGCACTCGCTCCGACCCACTTATAGTTTTTCATGCCCGACACCTCGCGAGTTGTGCCATACACCGCTGTTTTTTCTGCGAATTTCCCACTTTTTAATTATTTGTCTTTATTTATAAGCTCTTTATATGTGAAACTTTCACAGTAATCTTGCATTTCTCCCTTTTTTGTTCGTTTTGATCGAAATTTCAACAAAAAAGTCCCACTTTTGGCACAAAAAGTGGTATTTGTCATCAGTTTTTTGATGAGATCGTGTATTTCTGATATTTGTCAGGATTACCCAGTTGGTTGAAATTTTTTTTGGTTGAACAAGCAAATTTCGTTTCAAAATTGTAGTTTTTTTGACCAAAAAAGACTGAAAACTGTTTTTTGGCCGTTCTTTCGAGAAAGTTGTATTGTTACGTAGAATTTAAATTTTTCGAGCTTCATTTGAGTTTATCTATGTTTGTTTTATAATTTATCCTTTCAAATTCTCTCAAAACAGCTTTTTTCATCGAAAAATTGCTTTTTAGACGGATTTCTGCCTCATTATATGAATCTTATGAATCTCTTCTCTTTTCCGTATTCTCATTCATTTTGATACTTTTGAAGACACAATATCCATTCAAATTGCCCATATAAGCTTCAAATTTTCAAATTCTTCACAGAGGGATGCTTCGAGAATTTTAAAAGTATTTTGAAATATTGTCACCGAAAAAGTAGTCACAATTTTCGAATTTTTGAAATATTAGTACAACAATTGAATCTATGAATCTATGAATCTATGAATCTATGGATCTATGAATCTATGGATCTATGAATCTATGGATCTATGAATCTATGAATCTATGAATCTATGAATCCATTGATCTATGAATCTATAAAACTCGTTTTGACAAAATATTTCGGAAAATTTCAAAGTTCTATAATCTATGACATTCCATCGAATTTCCAAAAGAAATTAGTCGGTTCTACGGAATATCAATGCATAGAACAGTTTTTGACAGAATCAACTATGGTTTTTAGTACAAAGTTCTATGAGAAATTACGAAAAATCGATAGAACTATGTGCATATTAGGTTTTTTTCTATAAAATGTATGAGACTCTATGAATCTATGAGCCAACGACTCTCCGAAATCCGTTTTGGAAACAAAAATTTTGAAGCACACTTTAACACTCTTGGGGGATCTAACCCACGACCTCTCATACAAAATAGAAATGCTTTTTCACTTTTGGAAACTTATGTTTTCACACAGCAAGATTACTGAGTGTTTTTGTAGTTTTATAAATGAATAGGAACACTTTGCGGCTTTTTTTGTTGAAAATCTCAATCAATATATACTTACGTTTTCCTCAAACATAACTTTCTGATAAAAATTACGAAACTCCACTTTTTGACGAAAAAAAAACAATTACTATTTGTGGTGACGAGTGAAAAAGTATTACATTATAACATTTCAACAAAAATCGTGCAAAGTTTAGGAAAACGCGGGAATTTGGGAGAAAAAATAAAAACTAGGTAAAAAATTTTCAAAATTTTCTCTGCGTAGCCCAAAATTGTAGCGTATGCTACTCAGGCAATGAAATTTCGCAATAGAGCGCAGCTGCAACATAAGAGGTTTTAACGCTTTGAGGTTAGGACCGAGCGCCGGAATCGAGTACGGGAAGAAAACGAACTGAGTATGGGAAAAAACGGACCGAGTACGGGAAACTTTCGGACCGAGTACGGGTAGCTGCGGAATCGCGGAGCGTCGTACTTATCACTGATTCTTCAATGTTTCAGCAAATTTTATTGTGAAATAGCTCACCAAAAAGTAGAAAAAGAGCTTTAAAACAAAATTTCATTACGGAATTATCAAGAGCCGTAGTTATTAACGAATAAAATATTTGTATTTCTCCACGTGCTGCAAATCGAAAAATGAAACGTAGCTCCCCTGGTCCCTCCCTATCTCCTCCTCCCATCCGAAAAATTTCCGATTTTTATGACATCGGTCCATATCGATTAGACGATTCTCTTCATTTTTAAGCAAAAAATCGAGGGAACAATATCTTCCATTGTTCTTCGGTGATTGTTTTTCAAAAAGCCGGGAACCCGTGAAACCAGTTCGCTTCCTCTTTTACACTTTCTGAATAGTATCTCGAAACGATCGTAGTCGATCTCCGGAAGTGTCGCTATCTTTATGTGGCCATACTTCACCGCCCGAAATTTTGAATATTGATTTAATTTTTATTGAGAGAAACAAACCTTTATTGCTAATATCGGTTGAAAAAACCCCTTCAACACACTATCCGGGAACTCCATCCATTTTGAAGGTGCAATTCCAGTGGATAAAACAAATTCCCGAAAGAAAAAATCTTGTAACTAAAAATCCTTTTTCATACGTTTGATAAACTATCAGATTACCTTTTACAGTGTTACATTCGCCATTTCCTGCCCAAATGCCAAGTTCTCCACCACGAAATTCGCCTGTCGCTCTTGTATTCGAGATTCTTTCTGTAAACTATAGCATAATCAATGTCAGAGTTGGTGCTGTATCCAAGCTCAACTATTATCCATATCTCCACTTCTTTTTTCTTCTTTTGTCATCTAATTATAACAACATTCATAAAAATTATGCCGTTTATTCATAATTCCCTCCATTCTCCATTCCATTCTATCTTATTCTCCTTTTTTCCTTTCTATTCCATGTCACTTCCTTCCTAATTTCTGTGAAAATGCGTGTAGTGTATGTCTGTGTGTCAACATACACCCGATGATACACTTTCACTTCATTCTCATTACCGCGCGTATTTTATGCGTTTTTTTGTAAATTTCTCATTTTTTAAATACTTTTGATAATTTCTAGGCTACATTTTTCTGAATATCGTTCAGAAATGTTGCATTTCATCATATTTCATTCGTTTTCAGTAAAAATTCAGAAAAACACGTCCCATGTCCCAAAAATTATGCTATTTATCTTTTTCTCAATATAAAATTTGAACTTTTGCTGTTTTTCATAATTATCCAGCTATTTTAGTCATTTTCCGCATTGGAATTATGACTTTTCACGGGCTTTTTAATCAAAAAAGGACTAAAAACTGTTTTTGAGCGTTTTTGCGAAAAATATTTATAAGAACGATGGAAATAAATATTTCCTAGCTACATTTCGTTCGTAACTAGCCATTTGTCTTCATTTGTCTCCTTTAGTTTTTCAAAATAGTCATAAATCGTCCAAAACGTCATTTTTAGAAAGTAATTGGCCACCCTTAGTTCCGCATTCTCATTCATTTCCGCTTCTTTATCGCGTTTTGTTTTCTAAAAACCGTCGTTTCTTCCAGGTTTCAATCTCACGTCGTCGGAAGTTTTGAGGGAAATGAGGTATTTTTATGTTTTGATTCACTGACGAATCACAAAAAAATTGATGAATCTATAGATTTGTAAAATTTTTAGTTCAAATATCGAAATTTTGATGAAATTACGGGTCTTCTGACTGAAAATTATAAATCTACGGGCAAAACTTTCAAAAAACATTAAAACTCAACTATGGAAGAAATATTTTGGTGGAAGAAGTAGAGAAAACTGAAGAAAAGTCATGTATTTCAAAGAGAACTTTAAAAATACCTTTTTTTTTTGAGAAAAACACGAAAACGTGTTGGACGAACTATGGCGACTTTGAACAACTAAAAGATGAATACAGACATATGCCAAGTGACAAACAAAACGTAGCTAGAAAATATTTATTTCCATCGTTCTTATTGATATTTTTCGCAAAAACGCTCAAAAATAGTTTTTAGTCCTTTTTTGATGAAAGACACATGAAAAGCCAGAATTCCAATGCGGAAAATGACTAAAACGATGCTAAAATAGTTGGATGATCATGGGAAACAGCAAAAGTTTAAAATTCATATCGAGAAAGAGATAAATAGCAGAATTTAATTTTTTGGAACATGGGGCGCGTTTTTTGGCTGAATTTTTACTGGAAACGAACGACATAGGATGAAATGCAACATTTCTGAACGATTTTCGACCTATAAAGCTTAGAAATTATTAAAAGTGCATTACAAATGAGAAGTTTACAAAAAAATCTCATGAAATACACGCGGTAATGAGAATGAAGTGAAAGTGTATCAACGAGTGCATGTTGACACACACACACACACACAAAATATATGCGAAAGTAGATCGGTACATGAAAAAGTATTCTTCTGGCACCAACGCGCATTTTCGCGGAAATAAGGAAGGAATTGGGATAGCATAGATAGGGAAAAAGGATAGGATAGAATGGAATTGAGAATGCAGAGAACTATGAATAAATTGCAAAATTTCTATGAATGTTGTTATAATTAGATGACAAAAGAAAGAAAAAAGTGGAGATATGGATAATAGTTGAACTTCGATACAGTAACAACTCTGACATTGATTAAACTTTAATTTACAGACAAAATGCCGATTAGAAGAACGAGAACCCAATTTTGTCGTTGATCATGTGGCGTATGAGGAGAAAATTAAGAATGTGACATTATATAAGGTAATCTGATAGTTTATCAAACGTATTAAAACGGGTTTTTAGATCAAGAGTGTGCGCCAATTCGTCCAATCAACTGGAATTCCATGGAAAAGGTGGTGTGAATTCCCTGAAATCATTCTTCGTGGCTTCTTCGAGCCAATTCTAACATCAAAAGTTTGTTTCTCAATTAAACTTGAATAAATATTCAAAATTTCAGGCCATCAATATGGGTCATGTTATTATGGGAATATCAACTGAAATTGACTGGTTCCGCTACAAAACGTTGTTCGAAAGGATTTCAAAGGGAGATGACTTAGCCGCACGTTTGCCCGGAGTTGTGCGGAAGAATCGGAAATTGACAATGGAAGTCATCGCAGTGTTTTGCAGAAAACCTGAAGACTTTTCAGCAAAAGAAGTGTTAAGTGTAAGTTTTCACACAAAAAAATCAGTTTGAATCATATTTTTATAGATGCTAAAGCAAATCGACAAGTGCATCGAGGATCGGTTGATGGTGTATTATCAATTTTCGGAAGATCAAGCTCTGAAATTGATGGAAGATTATGGATCAGATGGGCGATTTGAAAACTACGCAATGTGAGAAATAATACCGAATGAAAAAATATATTTTATAATTACAGGATGTGTCATACCGCCCGGAAAGGAAACATTGATGCATTCAGAAGAGGGTTCGAGTCATACAAAAGACGGAATCCGCCGATGATGAGTATCTCAACAAACGATATCACAAGTTCAAGTGAAGAATTGTCGTCGGATCCCGTGCATATTCCCTCTCCTCCAAATATAACATCTAGTTCTGATTCCCTTCCCTCCTCTTCCTATTCAGTTGTTCCCGACTTATCTGATTCTTTGTCGGCCCTTTCATTATCAACACCCGAAAATCCACCAACACCAGTATTCAAGCATGTATCTCTTCGGAGAAAAGATATGAAAAAGAAGTGAATGAGTGTTTGAGGATGTGTATATTGCAATTCTATTTTAGCCCATGATATCCTATTCGAATATACAAATGCACAATCTCAAACAATTCACATTATATTTCATGTCCAGATCTTGATTGTACTGTTTGTGTCACATTTTAATCCCTATATTCCCCAATTGCTTCAATATACCAAAACTTATTACCATTTTTCAAACGATTCCTGTAGTTTTACATTATCTTACATTATCATACTGATATACTGATGTATTGATGATTATGTGGCGAATTGGGGGTGGAATGTGGCGCATGGATACCAAAAATTGTCATTCGATTTCATTTCATTTCGAAATAGTATTCAATTCAGCCAGCCAGTTTCCAGTAATCCATCCACATCTTGCTGCTCTTTATTTAAACATTGTCGACATTTTTTGATTTGTTATAAGCATTTATAATGCACTGAGTTACAATAGATTGATCTTGTAACATTTTTGAGGTTTAATGCAAATTTTTTAGTCTTGTCCGATATCTATATTTTTCTTCTTTTTTGATTAATCATAACTGTTATGAATAAATTGGATTTTATTGTGATGAAAAAAATGAAAACTAAACAAAACTTACTTTCATTGAACGACTTCCTTCTCTCTCGGCGATGAAAAAGGTGTACCGCTCTTGTCCGAAGCCCCGATATTCCACCACTTTCCATTGTTGCTGTTTTTGTGCCGCCATTGATCGGATTATTCTGCAATTTAACCAGAGAGCATCAATTTTGTAAATAAAAGAACTTATCTCAACTAAAAAAAGAATATCCTTGAGCACCAGTTCGATACCAACCGCTGGAATCCGGGAAATCTGCAAAATTTCACATTTTCATCAAAATGTCGTCAAATCGAGTGCATTGACACGCTCTGTGATCTACTCATTTGCCTATCCATGGTTCCATAGAATGGTATCTCAAAGATCTATGGTGTCGGTTTTCAGGTTCTTTGCCGATTGTATGCTTTTAAAAAGCATCGAACTACATGCAATTTTGGTTCTATGGAATGGAATAAAATGGAGATTCTATGGCAAAAAATTGTAGTTATCTGCATATAATTACAGTTCTATGAAATAAAATTGCAATTCTATGCCATAACAGTGCGGTTCTATGCATAGAATTACGGTTCTATGGAATAAAATTGCAATCTATGCCATAACAGTGTAGTTCTATGCATAGAATTACAGTTCTATGGAATAAAATTGCAATCTATGCCCTAACAGTGCAGTTCTATGCATAGAATTACAGTTCTATGGAATAAAATTGCAATCTATGCCATAACACTGCAGTTCTATGCATAGAATTACAGTTCTATGAAGTAAACTTGCAATTATATGCCCTAATAGTGCAGTTCTATGCATAGAATTACAGTTCTATGAAATAAAAATGCAATTCTATGCCATAACAGTGTGGTTCTATGCATAGAATTACAGTTCTATGGAATAAAATTGCAATTCTATGCCCTAGCAGTGCAGTTCTATGCATAGAATTACGGTTCTATGGAATAAAATTGCAATTCTATGCCCTAACAGTGCGGTTCTATGCATAGAATTACGGTTCTATGGAATAAAATTGCAATTCTATGCCATAACACTGCAGTTCTATGCATAGAATTACAGTTCTATGAAGTAAACTTGCAATTATATGCCCTAATAGTGCAGTTCTATGCATAGAATTACAGTTCTATGAAATAAAACTGCAATTCTATGCCTTAATAGTGCAGTTCTATGCATAGAATCACAGTTCTATGAAATAAAATTGCAATTCTATGCCATAACAGTGTAGTTCTATGCATAAAAAAGAAGGATAACGATATTTGAGAACACCTGTTTCTCTGACACGAAGGATATATAAATCTATGCATATATCCTGATTCTATGCCGCTACAGTATCTATTTTGAGGTTATATGTCGATTCTATGATTTCCAGGAGCATAGAACTACATATTTCTCTCAAAATACTGACCATAGAACTAGATAACTTTATTCAAAATCCATAAAACTTTTGATATGTGTCCATAGATCTTCATACAATCATAGAACTCAGACGTTCTATGTCATAGAATCTCATAGATCTATGATAGGAAGCAACACTAGCTATGCATAGATCTTACGGTTCTATAGAAAAAAAAACTGTCCAAAGAGCTAGATACGTTGATTCAAAATCCATGGAGCTTTTTATAAATTCCAATAGTTCTTCATAGAATACGTGGTGAAATTTTGAAATCGATGGCAGAGAATTACAGAATTTAGGAGGCATAGAACATAAGTAGGTAGCGTACCACTCATATACTTATGGCAAAGAATCTCATAGATCGATACTACCAAACAACATAGAAATAAATCTAGGCAGCTAGTCCTATGAAATTTCAACTTCTATGGTACTTCTACTTGTAAATCTATGAAACTATGTGCCAAATCTTCAAAAGTTCTATGACATAGAATCATAGAATATCATCAAACTATGCTAGTAAAAAACAGAATCTATGCATAGATCTGTCTGAATTTTCTATGAAAAAAGCTATCGAATAATGTAATTTTGTGGTCTTTTCACTATTTACGGTGATTTTTCTAATTTTATTTTAAAATAATATCGATGAAAAGAAAAACAACATACCATTCTGCCAATTGACATGATCCGTCATTGTGCTCTTCGATGTGTACATCTTTCCATACCCTGTCCCATTCTCATATTTCCAATCACATTTGTGTTTTCGTTCCCTCTTTCTCGAACTGTACTCTTTTGTGTGTACCTGAAAATATGCAGAATTATTGAATGCTCTTCTTCAATTTATTTTTCCAAAATTTTTAAAGTTTTTTTCGTAGAGCAAAACGTCTAGGTCTTTCAAATCGACACATTCAACCATTCGCTTGCACTTTTTACTACTTCAAATGTTTTTCAAAACTAATGAATTTTAGAAAAGTTTTCTCAATTTCTTTTCTCGCCCTGGTATGGTATTACCGGTTGAAAAATTTCAAAACTGAAGGAAAAACTCACGCCTTTCTCATGTTTCTTCCGATATTCACTTCCCATGAATCGTCGACTACATTCCATGCATTCGAATCTTCCTGCAAATAGCGAATAGGGTGATTCTGTTCAATTTTTTCAGACCGATTTTTTTTCGAAAAAAATAAACAGCTTTTTCATGCTTTTTATTTTCAATAAAATACATTGCTTTTTGTGAAACTGCTTTTAAAACTTGTTTTATAAGGTCACGCACTTTTTTTCAGTGAATTACTTGTAAAATATGCCATTCGATATCATTTTTATTTAAAATTCGACCTTTTCTACTAAATATCATAGGAAAAGAGCGTTGAACAAAAAAGTGAAAATTCGGCTGAAAACGCGGGAAAAAACTGGAAAAATTCTATTGAATGACATATCTCACCCAATAATTTTCGAAAGTGAAGTTCATATCACTTTCAAATAAACACTCCACTCCAAACATTAACACAAACATACCTTGTGTCTCCTCTAGCTTCCTTATCTTTTTCTTCGGCACTTCTTCTTCCTCTTTCACCTGGTCCACATCTTCATTCTCCTCCAAATCATCCTTACTCATTACTTTTGTCGATTCTGTAAAAAGTCAGTTTCTTGGAATCTCCGACTTTACTGCACAATTTGGGGTTCTTCGCATACTCTTTTGGTGGTTCTATGATCATTTCTATGTTTAGTTCTTGGAAACTTATAAAGTTCTATTCTCGTCTAATAGTTCTATGAAAACCTCAAAGATCTATGGTTATTTTCAGCGATTCTATGTGATTCTATGCCATTTTTATGTAATTTTCAAATGAACTTACGTACCAATATGAAACTGAACCTCCTTCAATTGTGTATTGAAATCGTGATTCTTCAAATCCGGCTTGTATCCACATTCCGTGCATTTCGGTTGTTTTAAACTTACCAATTTCCATTGATTTTCGTGGGTTCACACCATGCGCTTCTTCTAGGTGGAGTCTACAAAATAGTTGAGTTTTTTATTGGTGTAGAAAAGCGAAGATAGTTCAACAAAGTGTTTAACTCTCTGTTTTTTCAAGACATTTGACTACTGGTTGAGTATCAAACGCTATTTCGATGTCAAAAACGTTTTTCGTTCACAAAATCATGATAAGTCGAATTTTCGTCGTAAAAAATCAATTTTAGGATAATTTTCTTCCATTTTTAACAGAAAAACACTTACTTCAATCGATTCGTTGCGAATATGACACTACATCCAGCGACTGTACACATCACACCATTTTGATGATTGGAAGCGAATTGACGAAGAACGAACACTTTTTTCTGCAATAAATTACTGGATTTTGTTCTTTTTGAAGTTTATACAAATGATTAGTGCAAAAATAAGATGTGACTTACCTTGATTTTCATTGGCATATCATTCCGATTCTTGTCATGTGCTATCCGGTAAATATCTTCGTTCAATGGAAGTGGCTTTTTTCCCATATATATTTACTTATCAAATAAATATTATACCGGTGTTATCAAACTTTTATGCTTCCAGCATTGGCACAAACAACGGAAATTATCCGATGAGGCATTTATCCGGCTTGGAGCATATTTTAAGGCGAGTTCTAAAAAGTGTTTATATAATATACTGATGAATGATTAAAAAAAACATACCTTGTGATGAAATGCATATTCTTCATAATCATCGCCTTAATTTCCATTGGCATATTATTCCAAATTGTGTCAAAATTGATTGTCTTCCGAATCTCCTCAACTCCCGGTGCAACATGTTTCAACCATCTGGCACTCTCTTTTCCGCATTTGGTGACAATTCTTACTGAATTGAAGTTCAGGACGGTTTTCTTTCTGATGTTTCGCTCGATCAAACTCTAAAAACGTAATAAATTGAAACTCGAAAAAAAAGGTTACCCAATCAGTATCAAAACACTTGATTCAAACATTCTTCGTGCGCAAAATACTACAAAACCATCGCTCGATCGTTTCCTCCGCTTCTTTTTCGTTTCTTGTCGTATCTGAACAAGCTTCTTCACTTATAAAAATGACAGTAACTCACTTTGACACTGTTACTCTATTGTCAAGTTGTGACACTTCTAATCCAATCGATCCAGGCTGCGAATCAATCAAACTGAACTCTTTACCTCAATATGATGGAGAGGAAGCAGTTAGTGTCGATACATCCATTGGAAATGCTTCGACGAGACATTTATCTGACTTGAAGCACATTTTGAGTGAAGTTCTAAAAATACTGTTGTAATAGAGTGATAACTGATAAGAAATACCTTGTAATAACATCCATGTTATTTATTATCATCATTTTAATCTCCTTTTGCATATTATTCCAATTATTCGTTGTGGATTGGTTGTGGATTATGCTGTTGAGATGGTTGGTGTTGTTGCTGCATTGGAGGACTGCGTAAATTGTTCTGTGGATACATTGGTGTGGGCGAAGGTCTTGGCGCCATTTGTTGTTGAAAGATGGTTGAGCAGATGGTAAACCAGCATTTGTAAACACATTATTTTGCGGTGTTGTTCTCAGCTCAGGTGTTGTTTGAGCTGCTCGATTTGTCGGACAATGGAAATGCTTTGACGAGCCATTTATCCGGCTTTGAGCACATTTTTTGCCAAGTTCTGAAAAGTATTGATATAATATACTGATAAATAGCGTATACCTTGTAATAAAATCCATGCTATACATAATCATCGTCTTGATTTCCATTGGCATATTATTCCAATTTGTGTCATATTTGACTTAAAGCACATTTTAAGGCAAATTGTCGTTTCTTTTTCCTTATTGTCTTGCTCCAAGTAATCACGATATTCATGTGGAACAATATGCTGATATTCGCTATCATCTATCTCTCATTTTTTCACATCCTTCTTATCGATTCTACAAATATTGAAAGCTACATCTCCAACTACTTCCATCAACACACAATTCAATTTTTGGTTCAATCAATTCCAATGATTCATCAACTTCCTGCTTCGTATCAATCATAATTGAAATTTGTCCATCATCCACCACCACCACTTCTTTCTTCTTCACCTCTGCATCTATTTTCTACTGGAACTGTCTAACTGATATCAGTCAGCTGATACTTCTCAACTGACAATCGGAAGAATATGTATCATATTGAATCAAACAATAAAACGAGCAAACAGTAAGAACAAAGTAGTTATTTATTATAAACAAACAAAATGACAACAAAACTACAGCTACTAAAGAATAACATTTACTTCTTGCTAAACTCTGAGAAACATTGAATAAACATTCTGTCAATTTCGCCAATTTGTGCAGTTGTCCTGCAAAACGAAAATTTTGTCTTGAAACTATACAAGTAAGCTTACAATGAAATTCTGCATTTGCCCGAGAACGCCACCAATAGATCATGAATAGTAACTTCATGATCAATCATTGCATTTTGATCCTTTGTTTGGACTTGACAATCTGGTACACTGCACTTGTATCTGTAACCAATTACTTGAGAAAGCCGACATATGGTGACTGACATCATGATATCAACATGTTCCAATGCATGATTTTTTCGTTCATTTTGGGACCAGTAGTTTGTTTCGGTTACTTCTTCTCGGCAAATCTGACAAAAGTGCTTCTTTTGTTCTAAAATAGTTAATTTTAAACGAATGTTTATTTTAAGACCTACTTCGTTTAACTGATGTCTGTAGAACGGGAGCGGGAACGGGAACTGGATCTGGATAATCAACTGTTTCAATCGGATCCTCTTTTGGTAAATCTCCATTCGGAAAACACATATCATTCCATTTTTCAATCTCTATATCTTGTTTCTTTCTAGAATAAGTGTTCACAATTTTCGAATTTTAAAAGAAAACTCACAATTGAAGTTTCATGTCAATTGGATCGAATGTTTTCCGATGTTTGCAATAGGCATGACCAGCAAAAGTATTGAAGCAATTTGTGGAGAAGTTGCAGTTTTGCTCGTTGCATTTGAATCTGATAAACTGATATTGTTAAGGTATTTATCGTCAAAACTCACAATATCGGATCAATATGTCCAATTGAATGCTTTCTTCTAAACTTTTTTCCGTGTTTCACCGTTTGACGGCATAATTGGCATGCAGACTTTACGGAAAAACATTGATCCATCATATTTCTCAACTTTGGTTCCTTTTTATCTGTCCTGAAAGAATAGCATTAAAAGATGTGATTTTCATGCCGCAACTCACATCTCAATTTTTCTCACTGGTTTAAACGTGGATTCCGGTGTTGATTTATCATCTGCTGGCCTCTTTCTACTACTCTTCTGTTGTTTCTTTTCAGTATTTTGCTCCAAATAGTCTTGATATTCATATGGGAGCCATTCCACTGAATCCTCTGGGACCTGTAAATGACGCATATTACAATTTAATGTGACTGGACTGACCTGTGAACCATCTTCCTCTCCTGCTTCTGTTGAACTAACTCTCGCTACATCCTTATTCGAAAAACACATATCATTCCATTTTTGCATCTCCGTTTCTTGTGTCTTTCTTCAATATTTACTTCCAACTTACGATTGATATTATTGAACTCACATTAAATGTATTTTGTGATTCGGATGACATGTTTTTTGATGCTTAATGAAGAAATGAACGGCAAATGAATCAGAGAAGTTTGTGGAGAAATCGCAGTCTTGCTCGTCGCATTTGAATCTGATAAACTGATATTGTTAAGGTTTTCAAAATAAACTTACAAAAATGGATTAATATGTTCAATCGAATGCTGTTTTCTAGCTGCTTTACTATCTTTTACACTTTGGTGACATAATTGACAATTGACATCTGTTTTAGGAAAACACTCGTGGATCATATTCTCCAATACTTGTTTCTTTTCATCCGACCTAAATCAATATTATTGAACTGAGTTTGCTCACTCAACTTACATTTCGTTTTTAATCACTGGATCAGTACAAGATTTGTGTTTACGTTTCATATGTCTAGTGACACTCCTACACTCATAATCTTTGAAACTACATGGGATTACTGGGCATTCGTACCTCAAATCACAATTAAACAATTTTTTGGAGAGAAATCGCTTACATTTTCAGATTAGTATGTCGAATTGCATGTCTTTTAAAATGAGATGTGATATTGATTCCACATTTCTGACACTCTCCTGAGTTTCCTTCTGGCATTGATGAATCATCTGCTGGCCTTTTTCTACTATTTGTCGGTTGTTCCTCTGTATCATGTTGCTCCAAATAGTCTCGATATTCATATGGAACAATGTGTTGATATTCACTATCATCTATCTCCTCTTTTTTCACATCCATCTCATTGATCCTAAAAAGATTTTGAAATAAATGTCCAACTACTTCCATCAACTTACAATTCAATTTTCGGTTCAATCAATTCCACTGATTCATCAATTACTTCTTGTTTGAGATCAATCGGAGTCTGTCCATCATTTGTCACTTCCTCCTTTTTTACCTCTACATCCATCGTCTGCTGAAAATAACAAAAGAGGTATTTACTTAGAGTGAGCGTTTGTGTGAGTTTGATTTTCAGACTTTTAAATATATGAGACTAAGGTGCCACCATTAGGGAGAGTTATGATCCGCACTATGGCTAAATATAAGCTAAAAGATAGGTATATTCTTGACTATATTCAAGTTCATAATTCTCTCTTAGCAAGCATAAAATCTCTTCTCAGACATTACATCCATTCTCAAAAAATAATTCATCATGATCACACTGAACACCATTACTGTGAATGTTTTGTTACTCTTGCCAAGAATCTATCCAGTATTACAGGTACCATATTGACATGAACAGTATAAGTCTATAAGAAAATCCGTAAGAAATAAAAACTAATAATTTATTTTATAAGCAATAAATAATAACAATTCAATTATTTCCTTCTTGGTCGCAATAAATTTAACACAAACTGTTTGGAAAGCACTTGTCAATTTTATTCTTCAATTCTTGTTCTTCCTCTTCTGTTCTACAATTTTCCATAAAATTTGAAAGATATTTTGGTACAACTCACAGTTTCTTTTCCTTCACATATTCCCAGTTACCATTGTGTTTATCTACCACATGTCTTTCGACAACAGTCTTCCGCCAACTATGGAAACCACATGATTTTGCAACACATTTGAATCTGAGAAAACAAATTATATTTTCAAAATCCAGTGTAAAATGTACCTGTACAATTTTGAATGACTAGCTGCATGTTGTTGTGCCTTCATGATACTGTTCAAAACAAAAATTTCCGAACACATCTTGCACTTCATTATCTTTTCTGATGATTCGATTTACACTTTTCTCTTCTTGATACTCGTTGGTTGTTCTTCCTCTACATGTTGCCCCAAATAATCTCGATCCTCATATGGTATGCTTTTAATCGTCAATCTACATTTTACCGCATTTTTGACACTGTCGCCTTTCTTCGTCTATTATTGGTTCTTCTGCTCTTCGCTTTTTTTGTTTTGAATCACGATATTCATATGTTCAGGAAAGCACACACCAACCATACTCCTCAATTGCCGCTTTTCCTCTTTTGTTCTGAAAATTTTCAATAAAATATAAAGCATATATAGAATTCACAATTTATTTTCCTTCACATAATCCATGTTACCATTGTGGTTGTTTTCTACATGTCTTTCGACAAGATACTTTCGCCAACGACGGAATGATTTTGCAACATATTTGAATCTGAAGAATAAATAATTATTTGAAAATAGAATACCATAAAAGAATCCCTTGCACATTTCCGTCACTGAATTTTTACTATCCAGTTGCATTACTTTTTACTCTCTCTCTCTCCTTTTCTTGTACGTCCTAACATTTCTATGAAATTGACCCTATCACAATAAAAAACGACTCACTTTATAACTTTAACTCTATTTGAAAACTGTACAATCTCAGATAGGCATCATCAAACGATCGAGCATCCAAAGAAATATATTCTTCTTTTAGTGCGTCTTCCAATCTAGGTATTGACAATGGATATGCTTCGACGATGCATTTGTCCGACTTGGAGCACATATTGAGCCATGTTCTGATAATTGTTGATATAATATACTGATGAATAAGTAATACCTTGTAATAAAATCCATTTCATTCATAATCATCGTCTTGATTTCCATTGGCATATCATTCCAATGCTTGTCATGTTCTATTCGGTAAACATCTTTGTTCAATGGAGTGGCGTTTCGTTTTCGCATCATTTCGGATAGCCTGAATGATTAATCTAATTGAAACAGTGTGGCAAAACAGCTGGCAACCAAAAACGCTAAACGACAAATTTTTGCTGAAAAAGCTGTGTAACGTTTCAACATGGAAAACAATTCGTATTGAATAGATGCAATATGTACGGAAACCTTGTTTGAACCACTTTCCTTTTTAAATGAATTGTTATGTAGTTTTTTTCAGCAAAAATGTATCGTTTACAGTTTTGTAAGACGGTTTTGTAGGAGCTCGAAAAGAAAAGATTACCTAATCAGTATCAAAACTCTTGATTCGAACATTCTTCGTGCGCAAAATACAATAAAACCATCGCTCGGTTGTTTCTTCCACTTCTTTTTTCGTTTCTTGTCGTATCTGAGCAAGCTTCTTCACTTGTAAAAATGACAGTAACTCACTTGAATACTGTTACTCTATTGTCAAATTGCGACACTTCTAATCCAATCGATCCAGACTGCGAATCAATCAAACTGAACTCCTTGCCTTCATACGATGGAGAGGAAGCAGTTTGTGTCGATACATCCATTGGAAATGTTTCAAACTTGATCACCCCTTCATGATTTGCGATGCTATCAGGGATATTCTGAACATCATGCTAATTCGAGGATATCATATAACACTTACCAAATCAGTGCTGAAATATTGAATCTTCATTTTGTCATAATACTTCTCCATCCATGCAAATACCTCTTCCTTGCTTTCAAATTCAATCGATTTTTCATTATCGTTCCTATAAAATATATTCGATTAAGAAATATGTATATTATTTACCAACAAAACTCCACTTTGCAATCATTCGTAAATACTTTAAGTTGTTTCCCATCAACAGTCAATTTAATGCGAATTTGTTCAACTTCTTCTCGTGCTTTGTACTTTTCAACTTCAAGTTTGTCAATCTTCAATGCAGTTGACTCGACAATTGTTTTATCCGCTTTTGAACACATTTTGAGTCGTTCTCTGTAAAGTTATACATTTTTATTTTTGTGATAATGAAATATTATACCTTGTTTCAAAATCCATATTTCCAACAATCATACACTTGATCTCCGGTGGCATATCATTCCGAAACTGTCCAACTCCATTCCATCGATATAAATGTTGACATGTGAATGAATATCTTCCACACCAATTGACACACCGTCCACATTCGTTTCGGTGACATATGAACTGATTCTTTACAATGGAACACTTCCTTGCTTTTTGGTAGTCCAGTTTCCGGCAAAATATACGCCGGTGGCCAAACAACTTTGTTATAATACTCCCATTTGGCTGGTGCCATTCCATAGTTCCTCAATGGATCTGATGTTCTTTCAGTGCCATCCGCCATTTTGTCCGATTCCCATTTGGTGCATAGTACACTTTTGATGAGATTCGCTCGTCGCATTGAAGTTTTGGTGTCCGTAGTTTCAACTGTTTTTCCCAGACTTGTTCCTGACTCAATCCTTGTAATGCCAATGTACTACTGCATCGAGCTGATTCGATCGATATACAAGCGAGACGTCGCAACATTCTGAAACTATTCCGCCTCTTAACTGAGCTCATTAACAAGTTGCATCAAGTCAGACTGTCTGTCGGCTGAGTATCAAACGTTCTCACACCTTGAGAAGACGAAGATATTAATTAAGGTCTTAAAACTCTTAAAAATTATCCAAAACAACAAAATCAAAGCAAATCATCATTCATTTCAATTTAAAAATAACCGATCAAATTATTAAGTCTAACAAACAGTAGCAGTAGCTGAAATTACAGTTGCTGTGGATGGTGTAGTTGCAGTCGACGCACTGCTATCAGCCTTTAGACGATGTTTATGATGTTTCGTGCGTGTCTTTGCCTTTCTCTTATGCACCGGCTTAAATGTCTCCAATGGTGACGGCTTTTGAGTCGGTTGCTCGGTTTCCATAGACCCACTAGTGATTGGACGACGTCTGGATATCAGATAGATTGTTTTCAACAAATGATGTGAAACTCACTACTTCTTCGTGCTCTTATTCTTATAGTTTTCCAACACTCGTTGAACAATTTCTTCGAGTTCATCCAATAATGGACCAAGTACTGGAACACCTTCACCACCCTATAAATATACTACTTTAAGAGAATTTTCAGACAAATATACCTTTGCAATTTCTCTACGATGTATGTTGAGCAGAATATAAACCAAGCATGATCGAAAAATTACAGCGAGTATTTGATTGGGACAACAAGTAGTTTGAATGCGAGGAACTGAAAAAAAAACATTAAAAACTTTCTTTAAATACCTTAATCGTTTTGCAAGTAATCCTATCGATTTATCCGCCATTGTGCTCATTTGTGGTTGGTCCAAGTCTTCTTCATCGTCGAAATCTACATTTAAAAATGTTGAATGCGATAGAAGAAAAGTGAAAACATACCAAAATCATACTCCGAACCCGGCACATTGCCAAGAATGCTGAGGGCATTGTTTTTCTGCGATGTCTAACTGACAAGTCCATCGTAATTCTCTAATTGTGTGCAAACTTCTTCTTCGTTATTTTGCAGCTGCAAAAGATTACATTATAGTTTCAGTTGTTCACTCTTTTTTTTTCTTTTTCTTCGAAACGCATTCGTTTTTCTATTTATGAAACGTTACTGATTAAACCATTTATGAATGCCCTCGGAATCCCTTGTACTTTAATGTCATTAGCTTGAGAAAAACACGCAGGAATTAAACTACACATCCGATTAAATAAGGGTCATCGAACGGATTTAGTTAAGAAATTCATATTCTCTCTTTAGATACTCACGTCATTTATCCATCGAACAAGATGATTCTTGCAAGATGTACAAAATTTGACAGCAGTTCTTGGTGACTCCAATTTGTCAAACAAAAGTGCTCAAGTTCGAAGTGGAAGTGAAAGGAATTCTTCGGGCACTGGCTTCGATGGTTTTGTTTTCTTTTTTGGGAACGAGCATCGGTTACCAGTACATTTACTGAACTATTGCAATTCTATTTGACATTATTATTAATCCCTCGTTTTTCTTTTCTCAAATTCTCTGCTTCTTCAATGCATGCAAAACAGACGTGCCGTTTTTCTTTGTTGTCAATAACTGGAATAGAGAAATACACAGTTATTTAGAAATGCGTTATGTACCCACCAAATACTTTGTATGCTTCATCTGGCATCGAACATCCATCCACTTCGAATTCATCAATTGCCTGCCAACATAGACAACATGTCGGTGTTTTGTCGACAGTTGAAGTACTCGGTTGATTATCATGTGCTTCTATTTCATTTTTCAATGATATAGGCATCAACATACGATAATAGGCAAGATCTTCATTTGTTGGACCAGCGGCCATCTAGAATACTGACTTATATGGATAATCATGATATGAGCAACTAACAACGCGTACCTTCCACTTAACCTTTTTAGCTTTCGGTTTAATAGATGGCTTATAATTGGCTTCCTTCTTTGTCAGATAATATAGCGCAACAACATCAGTTGGATGTTATAGAAGAACTCTGCTAAGTATCCGAACTGCTTTACATGATCAGGTAATCAAGAGGCAAACAACTGTTTCTATTCGCCCATTCTTCTTGATTGGATATATATGATGTGGACCAAATTGGAAGAATGAAATGAAATCATTCTCTAAAAAACAGTTCTATTCATGTTGATAAATGGCCAACCAACTTCGGTTTCTGTTTTCTAATAATATGATTTCTCTAGATTCATCAATATCTCCGTCATCATCGCTTATGTAAGAAACTTTGGGTGAGTCCGATGTTTCCCGATTCTTATATTGGTGGAGTACTTGGTGTTATTTTTCAGACGAGTCAAAATCAAAGCTTCTTCTTTCTCAACTTCTTCGTCTTGTTTGTTCGTTTTTTTAGTCGGTTCATCCTGTTTATTTTCTTCCGGTTGTTTCTTGATTTGTGAATAAACTTGAGATAATTGTTGAACTGGTGTTGCATATGAAGCAGCTGTCGGTATTTGAGCTGTTGTTAATGGTGGTGGATTGATTGTTGGTACAATCAGACTATTAAATGGTGACGGACGATTGGAAGCATTATCAAGTTGGTGCTGAATATACCCCGGTTACCAAACAACTTTGTTATAATATTCCCATTTGGCCAGTGTCATTTCATCGTTTTCCCTTCAGTGCCATCCGCCATTTTGTCCGATTCCCATTCGATGCATAGTACACTTTTGATGAGATTCGCTCGTCGCATTGAAGTTTTGGTGTCCGTAGTTTCAACCGTTGATTGAATGTATTCACAAGTGAAAACTACATTATTCATAAATTAATCATTTGATGAGTAAAGCTCTTTGATTCTATCGTTGAATCATCTAAACATTGAGAATATTCATTATTTCAATAGTAGAATGACTTACTTTGATTTCATTGGAGTTTCAATTTCATAGAATGGATTCAAAATCGTATTACAATAATTATTATGAAACCGTTTGAAGATCAGTCGAATCTCTTGATCTTTCAACGCGGCTGCTGATGTTGCATCGAGAATCAGGAGCATTCGAACACCTGTGTTCGTCACGAATCCGCATGACTGTTAAAAATGGTTTATCTTTCTTGGAAAGCTGTATTACACAAACCTTATACTTCTGATCACTATTCAAATGTCCTAAATACATTTCCGTGGCTTTTGATGTTTTATCATCAACAATATCCAACGAGCAATATGTGAAGAACTCAACTTCAACTAATTGTTGTGCATATCGAGGCTTCACAGAATCGAATAATCGTACATTCTGCACAATAATCTTTCATTCATTTTACAGCTTTTTTCTTCACTCACATCCCTCCCATAACTAAAAAACCCGACGATTCCGAGCATCTTAATCGGATATTATTCTCTGGTTCTTGTGCCACCAACCAAGTATTATGAAGAGTTTCAAACTTCCCATTTTTAAAAATTTAAAAAAAAAAACTACTTTGACAATATATAACTTTCATACACCTTTGAAAATCAACCATAATAAATATAACATTGGAGCGAACAAAAAGCGATAAGATAAAAATACTAGAAAAAACAAGAAATTATTCTGCATTAGCTTCAAACAAAACAGTGACAGTGTGTGGAAGTGCCTTCGAATCGAAATCAACAGTGATACCGAATGGAATACCGATTTCGTCTGTTCGTGCATAACGGCGACCAATTGTGCCTGAGCTGTCATCCTGGAAAATTTAAAATGAAAATAAACAATATTATTGAAAACTCTCACAAGTTTGTGGCTGATCTCATATCTAGCCAATTCTTCTTTCACCGAATCAAGCAGTGGCCGGAGATCTTCGTTGGCTGAAATCGGAAGAACCGAGCGTTTGATTGGGACAACAAGTAGTTTGAATGCAAGGAACTGAAACGAACAACATTAACAACTTTCTATATACCTTAATCGTTTTGCAAGTAATCCTATCGATTTATCCGCCATTGTGCTCATTTGTGGTTGGTCCAAGTCGTCTTCATCGTCGAAATCTACGTGAAAAATGTTGATTTTAATAGAACAAAAGTGAAAACATACCAAAATCATATTCCAAATCCGGCACATTGCCAAGAATGCTGAGGGCATTGTGTCGACTTCTTCTATAGATATTTCCTCAATCTTCATCCTTCTCTTGGTTTGCTATGCAGGAATCGCTCGATCACACTCGGCCATCGAATCGAGCACATACCAGTCGGTGTCAATCTTTCGGCATCCCCACCAATGACGATTTGTGCGTGGAATAGGTAAGATTGACCGCAACTGAAATAAAAGATTTACTGATTCTTCTAATAAACATTAACTCACTCTGGATCGTCTCGATAATTCCTTGCCATTCCATTCAGTTTCTCTTCTTCTATTTATTTGTTCCCATTCGTGCATCTGGAGTAGCATGTTCAGCGCATGAGCACCACAGTGATTCTTTCGTTGCTGCAAAAAATTGTTTCTTCTTTCAAATAAACACATACCGGAGAACTTACAGTCTCATAAAACACATGTTTATGATAATGTTCCCAGTTTGGCAGCATTTTAAGTCTCGTTGGTTCTTCATCCGGTGTCATTTCAAATTGTTAAATCGCTTTAGATACGTCTCATCATACTATGTATCGAGCAATACAGGATTCTGAATACCACCTAGCTTCAGAACACATTCTAATGGA
The DNA here is from genome assembly GCA_963573275.1 of Caenorhabditis uteleia. Classification (NCBI taxonomy): domain Eukaryota; kingdom Metazoa; phylum Nematoda; class Chromadorea; order Rhabditida; family Rhabditidae; genus Caenorhabditis; species Caenorhabditis uteleia. The sequence goes on from OY752135.1 coordinate 16,367,125, forward strand.
CTCTGAAATCCATTTTCATGCAATTTCAACAAGTTGCCCGCCTTATACTGTATCGGTAGTTTGTCATTCTTCCGTTTTCGAGCCACAAAATATTGTCTGCCAATGTTTAATCTGATTTTCAATCACAATACATCGTAATCTTGTCAGCACATTCTCCTCAACATCTGCAAATCAATGTTATGGCACTGATAACGATGAAAATCAAAACCTACGACTAAATCCAGCGTGTTTTATCATCAATTTGAGTCCTTTGGTTATCGGATATTTATTTATCATCTTCTAAACGACAAATCGGGTCTTCCAGTGCTGAAAATTTTATCTATACAATTGATATAAGGTTTAAACAAAACTTACGCTTTTTGCTGAGGCAATACATCTCCACGGTAGCCAACTTCCCAAATACGACGATTCCAGTGTCGTGTGTTCAAACTTTGAAGTTGAACCTGTATAAATAGATTGGTTTGCTTTGGATGGAAGATGTAAGACGAAGAAGAAGAAACGGGCACGTGTAATTGAAACAGCATGAATATTTACTCCACTTTTATAGTGTCTCGACTATTTCACATATATTGTCAATCAAAGAAGAAGGCTCGGAAATCGTCTCATATGTGAGCAACACGATGCCGATTCAAATGGTTCGGCTCATTCGATGTCCGTGATTTTTCAATACAAGAGCATCAGAAGAATCGTAAATGAGTTGATTATTGAGATATGAATATGTTGGATATTGTAACAATACGATAGCAACTTTAGTACCAAAAAACACAAAGTATAAAATAATACCTATATTTTCAAAGTAAATAATTGCAATATAATTAACAAGTAAAAGTGTTTAGGGAAAAGGACGCAATAAAAGACAACTGGGGAAGGGAAAAGGGAACAATAAGAAGAATACGCAATTATGATTTGGGGAAAAAAGTTAGGATGGGAAACGACAAGAGCTTGTGACAACGGCACTGACATTTGCAAGATTTCTGTGATTCGGGTATTCATGTGGACTCTGAAAAACAAGAAATAAATTGTTTTTGTTTCATTTGAAGCCTTACTATTTTGATAACGATGGCTTTATATGATCCGATCTTGATGTAATATTGTTTATATATTATCCACCAAAGAAGTTCGAGTTCACTGGTCAAACATCGAACAAGTTTTACATCTGGAACATCTTCAATGAGGAAACTTGATCCAATCGGGTAATCCTCATCAACCATTTTCTGAACAACTTTTTGTTTTTTTTACAAATAATGTATTGAATACCTTCAACAATCGATTGACACCATTTTTCGTGATTCTTCCACCCCTGATTGTCAAGTTTTGTGCCTTGATATCCAGCATCTCGTCATCTTCGATATTCACTCCATGATAAGAAAATGTTCTCACCTTCAAAATTCACGAGGTTTTTCATTAGAAAAAAAACAACATACCGGTGTTCCCCTGTCATCAGTAACAACGGTCAAAATTCCATTACTGTCGGATGATTGTGACTCCAGAAATTTCACAACACCTTCTACGACTTCATATGGCTTCTCGTAGTTTGGATGAACGATTTTCGACTGTAATGACTAGTTAATAGCTTATGTAACCTTATCAACTTACTTTGATAAGTTCAATATACTTGTTAGCTTGAATTTTGATGAACTGCTTTTTGATTTTTGGTGAAACAACCAATCCGGCGTAATTATCATCATCATAAAATGGAGGAGGTAAGTCAATTGATGGAGTGCGTTCGACATATAGATGTGATCCAACTGGATAATCCTCTTCGATCATTTTCTGAACATTTTCGTGTACTTTGTCGATAAAATGTAGTTACCCTCAACAACTTATCGGCACCATTCGTCCTTACTCGACCAGTTGAATCTTTCCATTTCACATCTACCATAATTAGCTTTTTAGCTTTCATTCTCTAAAACAGTTTCAATTGTCACAAAACCCATCTCAACAAAACATACCATTTTGCCATCGAAAATTCTAGGAAATTTCAGGAATTGTGCACAATCGACAGTTACATTCGCATTTTCCACGAAACTGTTCATAATCATTTTCAATCGATTGCATGCATCCTTATTCGATCGACATTGAATGCGCTGCCAATTACTAAAAAATTATATGAAGCTTTGTTAAGTTTCTGCGACTTACTTGCAAATAAGTAGATAATTATTGAGCACTTGAATGACTAGATTGTCATCAATTTTGAAACCCTCAACAAACGCTTTGAACGCTAGCATGTTTGATAGACGGAGAGGAGTGGATTCGACAAGTTTTTTATCCGCTGTTGAGCACAATTTGAGTTTCGTTCTGTTAAACAATAATCAGCTAATCAAGATTATGTGTCATACCTTGTGAATATATCCATCTTCTCAACAATCATTCTCTTTATTTTATCTTCCAGATTATTCCAATTTGTTGATGAAACCACTGGCAGTTCAACCGGAATTTGACACATTTCACTCGTGATAATCCATACATCGTTCTCATTACAATATCTCGTCACTTTGACATATTTCTTCGAATTGACTGGAATGTTGATGACACGAGTTGGTGATTTCATCGAGACGCTGCACCAACAATTCTCATCATCTGATTTGACTTTCAACACAAACTTCGAGCCAACTGGATAATCTTTTTCAGCCCATTTCTACAATGTTTATTATCATTTCGGGAATAGTGTTAAATAACATACCTTCAAAAACTTATTATCAGCTTTCACATTGATTTGTCTTTTGATAACTTCTAACTGTTTTGAATCGAACTTCAATATCTTTTCATCTTTGACATTGACATTTGTCATTATCAACTTCTTTGCGCGCATTTTCTAAAATATTTTATAGTTCTAAAGCTCTCAACAAAATAACTCACGATTTCAACATTACGAAAATCCCAATTAGAGAATGCGGCATCGTCAACAGTGACTTTCTCGTTCATCACAAAACTGTTTACAATTTTAGTCAGATCAGTAGAAGAAACGAGACGCCGTCTGATATAGAGCTCGCTGGTCAATGGAAAGCGATTGATAACATAGTTGAGGAGATCCGATTTTGAATATACCCACTCGCAAACATCAAAATTGTCTTCTTCGTCTCGCAAGACTGTGTCATTGATTTGAAGGCTCCAAGAGTTGACTTTGAATCGAGATAAATGAAGTGGTGTCGATTCAACTAGCTGTTTATCTGATGTTGAGCATGCTTTGAGGCGAAATCTGATAAATATTGATTGATTGATTGATCACAATGAAAATCGATACCTTGTGAATATATCCATCTTCTGTACAATCATTCCCTTTAGTTTGTCCGACAGATCGTTCCAATTTGTTGATGGACTCGATTGTGGCTCAACAAACGATTGACGAACTTTTGCAGATAAGAAAAAGGATCCATGGTTCAAACATGGTGAAATCTCCATATATTTGCCCGGCTTCATTTGAATTCTGATCTCCGTTTTGTTGTCAAATGCTCTTGTTTCCTTCGAATATCGTAGTCCAGCATTTCTCAACCAATATTCAGTCTGATCTTCCGCAACAGTTCCATTTTCTTCAGACACGAACAATTCTGAACCGATTGGGTAATCTTTCTGGATCCATTTCTGTCAAATTAATGATTATTAACTAGTTTTAAAGTGATGTTACCTGAATCAATTGAATTACTCCTGAAATCGGAACATGGCTGTCTTCTAATTGCAATTTTCTTGCCTTGAACTTTAATAGTTGCTCGCTGTTTATACAAATCCGATCCATTTGCAACTTTTTTGCATTGATAACCTAAAAATGTATCATAATTTATGAAATCAATTTGTAAACTTACATTTGAGTGATCCGCGATCAATGAAATCGTTTTGCAATCATCATCATTGTGTGTGATAATTAACTTTTCAACACCAGGTGCCAAATGATTGATCCATTTCTCACAATCTTCCTCACGTGCACATTCAAGATGTGCAGTTTCGACTTTGAGTTTGTTAGAATCAATCAGCACTTCGGGAAATCTCTGAAAAAAAAGTTAATTATAACGACCGATAATGTTAATTTACCATTGGAGGTCGATATACTTTCATTCGAATACTCGCCATCAAGAATTTTTCATAAAAATTAGCTTCAATATTCGGGCGTTCAATTCTCCGACCATCAATGTGCAATTCTTCTTTGTTTTCATATCCACCCGTTTGACCAAATGAAACGAGCCCTTTTGTGTAAATTGGCTTCGATTCCGACAACCTTTTTGACTCTGTTGAGCATTGTTCGAAACGAAGTCTGAAAAATATTGATATGGTAACAATCATATTTGATAAGAAATACCTTGTGATATGATCCATCTCTTTTACAACCATTTCTTTCATTTCCGGCGGTAAATTATTCCAATTTGTCTCTTCCGGCGGTTCCACCATTCTGAAAATGAAATTGGTTAATTTGTTTCGAAAATAGTTTGGCAAAAAAATAACAGAACTCGGTGGAAAACAGCATTTCGCAATAGAGTATTTTGTTGGAAAAACAATGACTATATCTCATATAAAACAATACATGGTTTATGTTATGTTATACAAAAGAAGGTACTATGAATTCCTCATTTGATGAAGTTTTATTACTGCCTGACGACAACTCAACTATTTTAAGTGAATTTTATGGATCTATGCAGGAAAAAAAGGACTGAATGTATGTTTTTAGGTTTAAAAATGATCATGGACACAAATTTCAGCAAGAAAAGTATTATAAACTTGATAGAACTTTATTCTTGTTGTCTCCCGTAACCGTAACGCTTTCCAAATGAATAAAGTTTTGCTTTGATTCGAAATCGAATGATTGGATCAGAAAATAACAACTTGGGGTGAGAACAAATATTTCGAAAAAGGCATGATAACTTTATAAGCAGCATTTGTTTATTTTATTGGTTTTATTTGGATGATAAGACGTTTTAATAGGATTTCTGGGTGAAATCCTTTCTAGGAATGAAGGAAGTGTAAGTGGCGCCAGCGAAAGCCAAAGGAAGAAAAGAGAGAGGTAAAAAAACAGCAGATATAGAAGTTGGTTGAAACCTCATTTCAATTCAAAAAAATAACAAAATTTAGGGAAACAACATATTTATTAGAGCATTTATTATTACATGATTATTTGTTAAAAATGTTTCTTTTGATAACACCCGTGTTAACTTTTATGCACATAAATTATTTCGATCCGCATTCTATTCCATTGAAAATCTCGTCGATTATTAGTGTTGCATTCGATAAAACTTCTTTTAAATTGATAGAAAACTTCGAGCCACTTGGATATTCTTTATCAATCCATTTCTGTAATCAACAAATATTGATTGATTATAGACAGTATCATACCTTCATAAGATCTTTAATACCAGCAACTGTATCGGTAGTTTGTCATTCTTCCGTTTTCGAGCCACAAAATATTGTCTGCTAATCTTCAATCTGACTTTCAATCACAATACATCGTAATCTTGTCAGCACATTCTCCTCAACATCTGCAAATCAATGTTAAGGCACTGATAACGATCAAAATCAAAACCTACGACTAAATCCAGCGTGTTTTATCATCAATTTGATTCCTTCGGTTATCGGATCACCATTTATCACCTTCTAAACGTCAAATCACGAGTCCATCAGCTAATCGAAGAGCCAAACCTCCAAAACATTCGGATTCTGAAAACTTTTCGAATTTCATTCATTTTCTCATCCGAACTCCCTTCTTTCATTGCATTTTTCACAAAAATCGTTGCTTCCAGCACAGTTCTAGACATCTGAATGCTTCAAATGGCACATGAAAGTGGGAAGGACTTTTCGCTTGTAATACCTATAATTTTAATTTAATAAATTGAAGTTCGAAAAGAAAAGATTACCCAATCAGTATCAAAACACTTGATTTGAATATTCATCGTGCGCAAAATACTATAAAACCATCGCTCGATCGTTTCCTTCGCTTCTTTTTCGTTTCTTGTCGTATCTGAACAAGCTTCTTCACTTATAACAATGACAGTAACTCACTTCGATACTGTTACTCTATTGTCAAGTTGTGACACTTCTAATCCAATCAATCCAGACTGCGAATCAATCAAAATGAACTATTTACCTCAATATGATGGAGAGGAAGCATTTTCGACGAGACATTTATCCGCCTTGGAACACATTTTGAGGGAAGTTCTAGCAAATACTGTTATAATAGGGTGATAACTGATAAGAAATACCTTGTAATAACATCCATATTATTTATAATCTTCATTTTCATCTATTATGAAATCTTCCAATCTAAGTATTGACAATGGAAATGCTTCGACAAGGCATTTATTCGACTTGGAGCACATTTTGAGCCGAGTTCTGATAAGTCTTGATATAATATATTGATGAATAGGTAATACCTTGTGATGAAATCTATGTTGATCATGATCATCGTCTTGATTTCCATTGGCATATCATTCCAATGCTTATCATGTTCTATCCGGTAAATATCTTCGTTTAATCGAAGTGGCTTTTTGTTTTCGCATGATTCCTAATGCCTTTTCTCCCTGAAAATCGTAATTTAAAATGTTTAATCGATTGAAATCAACTCACTGCCATACTTCAATTCTACCAATCCCTTGTTCAATGTGTAATTTTAACAAACAATCGGACACACCATCGAATGAAATATATTCTTCGTCTGAACAACAAAACATCGTATTTTTACTTATCAAATCAATATTATACCAGTGTTATCAAACTTTAATGTTTCCAGCATTGGCACAAACAATGGAAATGCTTCGACGAGACATTCATCCGACTTGGAGCTTATTTTGAGGCGCGTTCTGATGAAAATTGTTATGATAAGCTGATGAATAATGAAAAATACCTTGTGATGAAATCCATATTCTCCATAATCATTGCCTTGATTTCCATTGGCATACTATTCCAATTTGTGTCGTTTTGGCATGATTTTTAATAGCCATTTCTGATTGAACATGCTGATAAGGCTCATGAATAACGAAGCGAAGAAATCGCTAAATAGAAAACGTTTTTCATAATAAATCTTGTTGAAAATACCTCAATGGTGGATAGCTATATGTGCACCGTTGCATGATTGTCTTCAACTCTTTCATCCATGTAAACTCATTGGAGTCTTTGGACATCTCTGAAGTTTTCTGAAATATTGTAGTTTATACTCTTTTGATGGTTCTATGATCAATTCTATGTTTAGTTTTTGGAAATTTATTAAGTTCTGTTCTCGTCTAACAGTTCTATGAAAACCTCAAAGATCTATGGTTATTTTCTGCGGTTCTATGTGATTATATGCCTTTTTTTGACTACTGGCTGAGTATCAAACGCTATTTTAATGTCAAAAACGTTTTTCGATCACAAAATCATGATAAAACTCGAGTTTTTGTTTAAAAAATCAAATTTAGGATAATTTTTTTCAATTTTCAACAGAAAAACACTCACTTTAATTGATTTTTTGCGAATTTGAGACCACATCCAGCGACTGTACACATCACACCATTCTGATGATTGGCAGCGAAATGACGGAGAACGAACACTTTTTTCTGCAATTAATTATTGGATTTCATTCGTATATGCAAATGATTAGTGCAAGAATTAAACGAGACTTACGTTTTTTGCTGAGCCAATACATCTCCACGGTAGCCAGCTTCCCAAATACGACGATTTCAGTGCCGTGTGTTCAAATTTCGGAGTTGAACCTGAATAAATGGATTGGTTTGCTTTGGATGAAAGATATGAGACAAAGAAAGAGAAACAGGCACGCATGTAGAACCAAATTCTTTGGTGTAGAACAAAAATTTCAGTGATTCTCGGCTCATTCACATACATTCTCAAATAAAAAAGAAAACTCGTCTTGTGTGTGAGCAACACGATGCAGTGATTTTTCAATACAAGACAATCAGAACAATCGTAAATGAGTTGGTTATCAAGATATAAATATTGTGAATATTGTAACAATACGATAGCAACTTTAGTAACGAAAAAAACAAAGAGTATAAAATAATATTTTCATTCTCAAAGTAAAAAATTGCAACATAATTATCAAACAAATGTGTTTAGGAAAAAGGAGGCGATAAAAGACAACTGGGGAAGGGAAAAGGGAACAATAAGAAGAATATGCCATTTGAAAAGAAGGTTAAAAAACATATTATTGCAAAGTTTCGGGAAAATGACAGGAATCTATGAGAACGGCATAGACAAAATTATTGTAGAAGGGTCTTTCGTCTTTGTGCTGCAAACAGAAATACATTATTTTTATTTCATTTGAAGCCTTACGAATTTGATGCCGATTACTTTCGATGATCCGATATCGATGTACCAGTGCTGATGTTTATCGGACCATACCATGTTGAATCGACTAATCGAATTGGGAATACTTTCCACGTCTTGAACACCATCAATGAGGAAACTTGATCCAATTGGGTAATCTTCATCAATCATTTTCTGAAAATCTCATTCGTTTTTGACAAATAATGTATTGAATACCTTCAACAATCGATTGACACTATCCGTCACAGCTACTTCAGTCTCGTCTTTCCATGTCACATCTGTCAGAATCAGCTTTCTAGCTTTCATTCTCTAAAACAGTTTCAATTGTCACAAAACCCATCTCAACAAAACATACCATTTTTCCATTGACATATCCCGAAACTTTGTTGAATTGTGCACAATCAACAGTTACCTTTGCATTTCTCACAAAACTGTTGATAATCAGTTTCAATCGATCACGTGCATTCTTATTTGATCGACATTGAATGCGCTGCCAATCACTAAACGAATATATGAAGCTTTGTTTAAGTTTTTATGGCTTACTTGCAAATGAGTAGATCATTTTCGTGTACTAGAATGACTAGATTGTCATCAATTTTGAAACATTCAGCACCATTGAAGTCGCTCACGTATATGCTTTTCAGACGAAGACGGGTGGATTCGACGAGTTGTTTGTCCGCTGTTGAGCATAGTTTGAGTTTCGTTCTGTTGAAAAATGATAAGCTGATCAAAATGATGTGTCATACCTTGTGAATAAATCCATCCTTTCAACAATCATTTCCTTGATTTCATCTGGCATATTATTCCAATTTGTTGATGAAACCAATGGCAGTTCAGCAGGAAGTTGGCACATTTCACTCGTGATTATCCATTTATCGTAGAAATGTATTTCACTTCTTTCACGGTATCTTGTCACTTTGATGTATTTCTTTGAATTGACTGGAACTCTGCTGACACGAATTGGTGGTTCATACTCTCCCCACTCGCCATCTTCATCTTTTGCACTGATTGTCAACACAAACTTTGAACCAACTGGATAGTCTTTTTCAGCCCATTTCTACAATTTTTCTCATCATTTCAAGAATAGTGTTAAATCACATACTTTCAAATACTTATTAACAGCTGGCACCGCGACTTCTCCTCTGATAACTTCTAATTGTTGTGAATTGAAGTTCAACAAGTTTTCAAATCGGACATTGGTCGTCATTGTCGTCTTCAAGTTCTTTGCGTGCATTTTCTGAAAATTTTTATAATTCCAAAGCTCTAAACAAAATAACTCACAATATCAATATGACGAAAATCCCAATTACAAAACTCAGCTTGCTCAACTGTGACATTCTCGTTCATCACAAAACTGTTCAAAATTTTCCATAGCTCAGTAGAACAGCTGATACGTCGTCTGATATAGAGATTATTGGTCAATGGAAAGTGACTGAAAACATATTTGAGGAGATAAAATATTGAATATACCCACTCGCAAACATCAAAATTGTTTCGTTTGACTCGTAAGACTGTGTCGTTGATTTGAAGACTCAATACGTCCCTTCCCATCATTTCGCTTTTCTTATAATCGACTTTCAGTAGAGCTAAATGAAGTGGTGTCGATTCAACTAGCTGTTTATCCGATGTTGAGCATACTTTGAGGCGATTTCTGATAATTATTATTTGATTGATAAGAATGATAACCGATACCTTGTGAACAAATCCATCTTCTTTACAATCATTCCTTTGATTTCCTCTGACATATCATTCCAATTAGTTGATGGACTCGATTGTGGCTCAACAAACGATTGACGAACTTTTGCAGATATGAAAAACGATCCATCTTTCAAACATGGTGAAACTTCCATATGTTTGCCCGGTTTCATTTGAATTCTGATCTCCGTTTTGTTGTCAAATGCTCTTGTTTTCTTCGAATATCGTAATCCAGCATTTCTCAAGCAATATTCCGTTTGATCTTCCGAAACAGTTCCATTTCGTTCAGACACGAACAATTCTGAACCAATTGGGTAATCTTCCTGGATCCATTTCTGTCAAATTTATAATTATTAACTAGTTTTAAACTGATGTTACCTGTATCAATCGAATTACTCCTGAAATCGGAACATGGCTGTCTCCTAATTGCAATTTTCTAGCCTTGAGCTTCAATAGTTGATCTGTATTTACACTGATTCCTTTCATTTGTAGCTTCTTTGCATTGATCACCTGAAATGTATCAGTATTTATGAAATCAAGGTGTAAACTTACATTTGAATGATCTGCAATCACTGAATCCAGGCATAAATACCTATATGTAATGATTAGATTCTCAATTCCAGGTGCGAAACGATTGAGCCATAACTCAAAATCTTCTTCATCGACATATTTCAAATACGCAGTTTCGACTTTCAGTATGTTCGAACCTATTTGCTTTTCGTCATAAACCTGAAAAGTTTACATCATAACGACCGATGAAGATAACTCACCCATGGAGTTCGAAATACTTTCATTCGAACATTCGCCTTCAAGAATTTCTCATAGAAATCCTCTTCGACGCTGTCAGAGCGTTCGATTTTTCGACCATCAATGTACACTTCGTCTTCTATGTCGTCATATTCAACCCCTCTAGAAAATGAAACGAGTCCTTTGGTGTAAATTGGCATTGAATCCGACAACTGTTTTGATTCTTTTGAGCATTGTTTGAAACGAATTCTGAGCAATATTGATATGATTACGATGATAACTGATAAGAAATACCTTGTAAGATAATCCATTTCTTTCACAACAATCTCTTTCATTTCATATGGTAAATTATCCCAATTTTTCTCTTCCGGCGGTTCGTCGAGTTTCAAATCATCGATTTGTGGTGCAAGTTTGTTGGCTATATCGCCCGTTTCAGCCATTCTGAAAATGGAACTGGTTAATTTGTTTCGAAAATAATTTAGCAAGGAAATATCAGCACTCGGTGGAAAACGACATTTCGCAATACAGTATTTTGTTGGAAAAAAATATAGCTCATATGAAACAATACATTGCTAATTTAATGTTATACGAAAAAGGGTACTTTGAATTTCTCATTTGGTTAAGTTTTATGCAGCCTGGCGACAACAAAACTATTTTATGTGATTTTTATGGAACTAGAAAGGAAAAAAGTGCCTGAATGTATGTTTTGAGGGTGAAAACTGATCATGTACACAAATTTGGGTAAGAAAATCATGCAAAAGTATCATAAACTTTAGGCCACCCGTTTTTGACTCCCTCCTCTTTGACTATTTCCCCTCATTGACTATATTCCCTCAATGACTCAAAATCACTCATTGACTATTTTAGAGGGAAATCCCTCTTTGACTTTTTAGTAAAATATAAAACTATATTTTGCTGATTTTCGACCTAACTACAAGACAGGCGCTCGTAAATCAAAAACTTCCTTTCATACGGTGGTATATATACCAAGTTTAGATGAGATATGAAAAATTTTTTGTGTAAAATTGTTCAAATACTAGATATAGTTGTGGTACCTACAACCACGAAATCAGATGGAAATAAAGTGAAATTTTTCATGACCGTCGATAATTTCGAAACTTGGTCATGTATATCATAGGGATAGTGCTGATCCCAAAAATGATATTCAATTGATTTATAGTGGCCCCCGGAAAAAAAAATAGAGCGGCAATCATTTTATACTTTCACTCTTCATGTCGGGCCGATAAAGCCATGCTTATGGCATCGTAAGCACTTTTTTCTCGCATTTAGTGATAAATTTTTATCCGATTATTCACACATTTTAGTGTGATTTGTGAATCGAAATCAATGTTTATAGATCTTCCGTCTATCATTTGCAAATCAAAAACTAGTTGGGAAAAAGAAAATTTAAGTGGGAATCGGTTTAAAAGGCTTTATTATAGACTGTCAAACTTAGCGAAATTTTTTCGTCTATTCGGACTTCTAATCGATTTTTAAAAACTTAAATGGAGTATCCCGACACGATAACGCAGTGCTAAAAGATGATATCACTGCGGAAGATATCAACATGAAAAGTGATTACCACTCTTCATGTCTAATGAGTCAACTCTTATTGCAGGAAGAGTGAGGGAACAAAAATTTACCAACTAAAACTTCTTTAGACCTCACCTAAAGGTGCACTAGACACCGTACTATGAAATTTAGAATAAGATTAGGTGATATCTGAAGAAGTTGTAGTTGTAAAATTTTAAGATTCCACTTAACGTTTTACTACCATCATACAGGACATGAAATGGAAATGAGATGAATATTTCGATCGCGATTAATTACCTCGAAACGAGGTCCCATATACTATAGTGATTGTGCTTATCACGAAAATCAAAATCATTTGATATTTAAATGCTCATGGAAAGAAATAGAAATAAAATATTTTGAAAATTTCACTCTCCATGTCAAATGAGTCTACTCTCATAACGTTAGGAGTGAGATTTCGTCATTCTTCAAGATTTCAAGGTTGTTGGAAATACAAATATACGATATACCAAATTATTATATATCATTTTGTAGTATACAGACCAAGATTAGATGAAGTCTGAAGAAGTTTTAGTCTGAAAATTTTCGAATACCACATGTAGTGCTACATTCAACAACCTGGAAATCTAATAGCAATAGGTCGAAAATTTTCACGAGGGTCTATGACTTCCAAACTTAGTCTGGTGGTCCATATTGATAGTTCTGATCACGAAAATGATATGCGATTGATTTGTAGATGTTCACGGAAAGATATAAATCTAAATTCTTTTGAAATTTTTACTCTTCATGCCTAGAGAGTTGAGTCTCATGACCATAAGAGTGAGGTTCTCGCACTGCTAACAAGAATTGAAACATCAGAAAGACGCCGATATTCTCCTTCTTCTTCAAGAAAATATAGATTTTAAACTATTTGTTGTCTCAAGAAAAAATTTTCTTACATGAGAAGTAAGAAAGGAATCCCTGAAAGTTTTGTTAGGCGTTCGTGTAGGCTTGAAATGTATTGGAACATTTTTTAGCCATCACTGAGGGGTTTGAGGTCAGATATAGTCAATGGTCATAAAGTAGGCCTAAAAACGCCGAAACCTGTGAAAATGAGGTTTTCGAGCATAATTTGGAGAATACTCCGGAGCACAACTGTCCTCAAACCTCCCAGTGGTATCAAAAAGTTGTTTCTCGTCAAGTTTCAAACCTACGAAAACATCTGCCAAAATGTTCCGCAAATTCCTAACAGTGTCAGTCACCTTTGACATCTCCAATGTTAGATTTTGTTTAGAAAAAGTATCGTTGTTCACAATTATAATAGTTCTGTTTAATGTTTTTTTTTTGATGGTTGAGTTCTTTCACGAATAAGTTGTTGTTAGGGATTGTTTGAATTACGAATACCTTTCTTGTATCTAGGCAGAATATAGTCAAGATCTTTAGTTTTATATTTCACTGAAAAGTCAAAGAGGGACCTCCCTATAAAATAGTCAATGAGTGATTTTGAGTCATTGAGGGAATATAGTCAATGAGGGGAAATAGTCAAAGAGGAGGGAGTCAAAAACGGGTGGCCTAAACTTTATACAACTATATTTTTGTTGTTATCAAAACGCAAAAACGTTTTCTCAGTAAACCGTAACTTTTTCCAAACAAATAAAGTTTTGTTCTGTTTCAAAATCAGACAATTGAATCAGAAAATAACAACGTAAGTTGAGAACAAATATTTCAAAAAAGGCATGATAATTTTATAAGCGGCTTTTGTTTTATTGGGATGGTAACATGTTTTGGCATGATTTCTGGGTGAAATCATACTTATTATAGGCGTCAAAATAGAGCCTAGGAATGAAGAAAAAAAGGCAAAGAAAGAAAAAGGGGAGTTGAAAAAGTAGAAGATATCAAAAACCGAAGACAAATAACAGAACAGGATAAAACAGAAGAAAAGCAGGACGTAACACAAGATGATAAAGTCAAAATAAGTAGGATTCATACGTTTTTAAAATCCGGAACTTTCAAAATTTGTACTGCTACCGGGTAACAGACTGAATCAAACCAAATCGAGATTATTGTTTTCAACAACGCATGAATCTTACTTCTGTTACGTCCTATTGTTCTGTTTTTGTCGTCTTCCATTTTTGTCTTCAGTTTTTGTGTTATCTTCTGTTTTGTCATCTCCCCCGAGCAGGAGCTTGGAGCAGGAGATAGTTAAAAAAGAAAAGGAATAGACCTGGAAATGAAGAGTGTTCTGATTAGTCTCAACAAGTTTTTGCAGTTTCGTTACGGTATTTACATTATATGAATCATTTTTAAAGATCATTCCGAGACTAAAGGACGCATTTTCTTTCGTCTCACCAGGTTTTAGTAGATAAAATGATGTTATAAAGTCGACTAGCGTACATAAAAAGACAAAAAACAGTATGAAAAATATAGAAGTTGGTTTAAACCTCATTTCAATGCAAAAAGATAACCAAATGTAGGGAAACAACATATTTATTAGAGCATATTACATGATTATTTGTATAAAACATAATAAACCTAATGAAACATAAACTATTATGAGACAAAATCTATATAATGACAAAGTTGTTGGTGGGTTGTGTTTATACCAATACTCCAGACGGTGGCTCGTTTGCAAATATCAATCAAAAGCTGAAAATATGTATATTTGTATTGTTTACTATCACAAATAACTCACTGCTTCTATTTCATCCTTGTTCAATTGATTAACACTCATTTCATGAACAATTGTCTTCTTTTTCATATTCTCACCGCATGCTCATGTTCGAATATTGACTATTACTTCGAATTCAGTCTGAAACACACAATTATATCCCTCGTTATAATAATTGACCTTACATTGAAACCTCGTTCTGCATTTTTCAGATAGCATATTGGCGGAATGTCTCGCATCAAGAATGTAATAGGCAGCATCACACACATCCATATAAGATTGGGGAAGATTTGCATTTTACAATCATAGCTGTGTTGCACGATATTTCTGAAATATTTACTATAAACACGAAAACGTTTAGATATATACCTCGAAAGTGTCTTCATTTGTTTGCATTTTCAAAATGTGAATAAGCGCACATTCGGACGAACAACGTACAGTTGTGTTGCTTTCTTTGCAACCATTTACTAGTTGTGGAACAACGATCTGTAAGTAAAACTTCAGAAGCATTTCAAGAATTATATGCATACCTTTGAAAAATCATCAGACAACTGATTGACATCACCAACATGACCAATCACAATAGCTGCTGTTTTCCGAGCATCAGTCGAAATATGATTCATTGCTCTTGCGACAGATGACAATAGTTTTCTGTTAATAGAAAAATTAACTTTGGCGTTTTTTGAAGCTTAAAAATACCTGTGGTAGCTTTAAGAATGTCAGCAGCTGAATCATCCAAAGAAAATGCAACATTTTCAACGATTTTGAGAATTCCGTAAACAGCGACTTCCGGACTGCGAAGTAATGATTTTTTAATGCTTGCCATCATCTCGCCGTCAAACTCCTTCTTCGTGATTAGCTTCACATAATCAGCACAACAGTCAACAATGTGTTGAGCAGGCCGAGTTTTCGTCAAAAGTGTTGATTTCGATAGCAAATCGGTAAAAACATTCGAGTGAATTGCGGTCGAGTCAGCCTTTGCGATTGCCGACAGCAGACAAACTGCCTTCTCCGGACTTTCTTTTCCCAATTCTTGTACTTCGTTTTCAACAATCACTTTCACAGTTTTCGAATGTTTCAAAAGCTGTCTCAACTTTTTGCTCAAAACTTCCCAACCAATTGAGCTTGCAGAGATATAATAGCCCAACACAGATAAAGCGGATATCTGAAAGATCACATATGATTATCGGGATAAAATAAAAGCTTACAGCTAGTCCTTGATCAGTTTTCGCAATTTTTTCCAAGTCGGGTAAAGCAAGCAAGGAAATCAAACCCTTTTGCAGTTGGAATTTGAGTCATTGCAATAGGATCACTCAAATTAGGCACAATCTTGAGAGATGATACAATTGTTTGTGACAATGTTCTGATTGTAGTCGGATAATCATGCTTTTCAAAGCCAATAGTTGTCGAGAAACATACTGAAACATTCAAATACACACTATATTCAAATAGAAACAAACTTGAAAAGATTTTGGCTGAATATATTACTTTCTCAGCGACGCTGTTACACTTGTTTTGACCAGTCCCTTCACATAAGCTTCCGGAATTTTATCAGCTCGTTCGATAGTTTTCGTCAATGATGCATATGACGTTCCGTGTTCACGAACACTTGATGCATTTACAGCAACAGTAAAACGACATTTTTTAAAGTCATCCTCCTGCAAAAATAAGGTAAAATTACCGTAGTATTCCAATTTTCTAATAGATTCATTTTGTTCAATTTTTACAACATCCGAAACCTCATCCACCGACATTTCGTGATATCAGAATTGTAATACCCGTTGATTTGATGATCTGGAAGAAAAATTATAAGCTTGACGTGAAAAATAAGAGTTTTTTGAAGTTTTTTGAACTTCTATGGATACTTTTTGATGATTCTATGATCGATTCTATGCAGGACCCAAGATTCTATAGAGATTTTTTGGGGTTCTATGGACACTTTTTGATGGTTCTATAAACAATTCTATGCAGGACCCAAGATTCTATGGAAGTTTTTTGAAGTTCTATGGATACTTTTTGATGGTTCTATAAACATTTCTATGCAGGACCCAAGGTTCTATGGAAGTTTTTTGGGGTTCTATGGACATTTTTTGATGGTTCTATGGTCAATTCTATGTTTAGTTTTAGGAAACTTATAAAGTTCTATTCTCGTCTAATAGTTCTATGAAAACCTCAAAGATCTATGGTTATTTTCTGCGGTTCTATGCGTTTCTATGCCATTTTTATGTAACTTTCAAAACAACTTACGTATCAATATGAAACTGAACTTCTTTAAATTGTGCATTGAAATCGTGATTCTTCAAATCCGGCTTGTATCCACTCCGTGCATTTCGGTGTTTTCAACTTGCCAATTTCGATTGATTTTCGTGGTTTCACACCATGCGCTTCTTCTAGGTGGATTCTGCGAAACAGTTGAGTTTTTCATTGGTGTAGAAAAACGAAGATAGTTCAACAAAGTGTTTAACTCTCTGTTTTCCAAGAAATTTGACTACTGGCTGAGTATCAAACGCTATTTCATTGTCAAAAACGTTTTTCTATCACAACATCATGATAAAAGTCGAATTTTCGTTGTAATTTTCTTCAATTTTCAACAGAAAAACACTCACTTCAATCGATTTTTTGCGAATTTGAGACCACATCCAGCGACTGTACACATCACACCATTCTGATGATTGGCAGCGAAATGACTGAGAACGAACACTTTTTTCTGCAATAAATTATTGGATTTTGTTCTTTTCGAGGTTTATACGAATGATTAGTGCAAAAATTAAATAAGACTCACGTTTTTTGCTGAGACAATACATCTCCACGGTAGCCAACTTCCCAAATACGACGATTCCAGTGCCGTGTGTTCAAATTTCAAAGTTGAACCTGAAAAAACAGATTGATTTGCTTTGGAGGAAGGATATGAGATGAAAAAGAAGAAACGGGCACGTGTTATCGGAATAGCATTAAAATTGACTCTACTTTGATAGTGTAAAAACCTGATTTTCAGTAAATCTCGCCTAATTCACATATATTCTCAAACAAAAAAGAAGGTTTGTGAATCGTCTTGTGTGTGAGCAACATGATGCCGATTCAATCGGTTCGGCTCAACCGCTGTCCGAAAATGAGTTGGTTATTAAAATATAAATATATTGAATATTGTAAAAATACGATAGCAACTTTAGTAACAAAAAAACAATAAGTATAAAATAATAGCTTTATTTTCAAAATGAAGAATTGAGACATAATAAGCAAGTAAATTTGTATCGGGTAAAGGAGGCGATGAAAAACAACTGGGGAAGGGAAAAGGGAACAATAAGAACATAATGCAATAGGAGCAGAAGATTAACAAACAAATTACTGCAAAATTTGGGAAAAATATCTAGTTTTAATATCGATAACGTTTGGTGACAACGGCACTGACATTTGCAAGGCTTTCGAAATTCGGGAATTTGTGGCGCCTCTGAAAGAAATATATTATCTTTGTTTGATTTGAAACCTTACCAAGTTGATAACGATGACTTTTGATGATCCCATTAAGACGAACCAGTGATGATACATGTCGGAAAAATGAATTTTGGGTCCACTCGCCAAACTGGGAATCTCTGACACACGTGAAACATCTTCAATCCGGAAACTTGATCCGACTGGATAATCTTCATCGACCATTTTCTGAACAACTTTTTGTTTTTTTTACAAATAATGGATTGAATACCTTCAACAATCGCTTGACACCATTTTCAGTGATTCTTCCACCACTAATTGTCAAGTTTTGCGCCTTGATATTCAACATCTCGTCATCTTCGATATTCACTCCATGATATGGCACCTTCAAAGTTCATGAGGTTTTTCATCAGAAAAAAAACAACATACCGGTGTTCCCTTGTCATCAGTATCAACCGTCAAACTACCAATACTGCCCGATGGTTGTGACTCCACAAGTTTCACGACACCTTCTACGACTTCATATGGCTTCTCATAGTTTGGATTGACGATTGTCGACTGTAATGACTAGTTGATAACTTGTAAAACCTTATCAACATACTTTCATCAGCTCAATATACTTATTTGTTTGAATATTGATGAATTGCTTTTTGATTCTTGGTGAAACTACCAATCCGGCGTACTTATCATCATTATAAAATGGAGGAGATAGGTCAATTGATGGAGTGTGTTCGATATATAATTGTGATCCGACTGGATAGTCTTCTTCGATCATTTTCTGAACATTTTCGTATACAATGCCGATAAAATGTAGTTACCCCCAACAACTGATCGGCACCATTCGTCATTACTCCATCTGTCGCATCTTTCCATTTCACATCTACCATAGTTAGCCTTTTAGCTTTCATCCTCTAAAACAGTTTCAATTGTCACAAAACCCATCTCAACAAAACATACCATTTTTCCATCAAAAATATTTGGAAATTTCAGGAATCTAGCATCATCGACAGCGACATTCGCATTTCCCACAAAACTGTTGATAATCAATTTCAATCGGTCACGTGCATCCTCATTTGATCGACATCGAATGCGCTGCCATTCACTAAACATTGTTATGAAGCTTTGTTAAGTTTCTGTGACTTACTTGCAAATGAGTAGATTATTTTTGCACACTTGAATGACTAGATTTTTATCAATTTTGAAACCCTCAACAAACATTTCGAACACTTGCATAGATCGCAGACGAAGAGCGGTGGATTCAACAAGTTTTTTATCCGCTGTTGAGCACAATTTGAGTCTTGTTCTGTTGAACAATAATCAGCTGATCAAAATAAAGTTTCATACCTTGTGAATAAATCCATTTTTTCAACAATCATTCTTTTGACTTCATCTTTCAGATTATTCCAATTTGTCGATGAAACCGATGGCAATTCAACAGGTACTTGACACATTTCGCTTGTGATGATCCATTCATTGTAATCTTTGCAATTTCTCGTCACTTTGATATATTTCTCTGAATTGACTGGAACATGGCTGATACGCATTGGTGATTTCTTCGGAAGACTGCACCAATCGTATACTTCATTTGACCTGAGTTTCAACACAAACTTCGAACCAATTGGATAGTCTTTCTCAGCCCATTTCTACAATGTTTCTTATTCTTTCAAGAACAGTGTGTGATAACATACTTTCAATAGCTTATCAACAACTGGAACCGTGACTCTTCCTTTGACAACTTCTAATTGTGATGTATTGAAGTTCAAAATCGCTTCACCTTTGAGTTTCACATTTGTCAATTTCAACTTCTTGGCGTGCATTTTCTGAAATTTCTCATAATTCCAAAGCTCTCAAAAGAATAACTCACAAGATCAACATAATAGAATTTCCAATTACAAATCTCTGCATTATCAACAGTCACATTCTCATTCCTCACCAAACTGTTCACAATATTCCTCAGATCAGAAGAATGAATAAAACGTCGTTTGATATACAGGTTTTGAGTCAATGGAGAGTGACTGAAAACAAAGTAGGTGAGAGGAAATTACTTATACCTTTTTAATACTCACTCGCAAACATCAAAATAGTCTTGCTCGATTCGCAAAATTGTGTCGTTGATTCGAACACTCCAAACTCCTCCGTTTTTATTGACTTTGAGTTGGGATAAATGAAGTGGTGTCGATTCAACAAGTTTCTTGTCTGATTTTGAGCACACCTTGAGCCGAGTTCTGAATAATATTGATTATTTGATTGATAATAATGATAATCGATACCTTGTGAATATATCCATTTTCTCTACAATCATTCCTTTAATCTTCATTGATAGATCATTCCAATTTGTTGATGGACTCGATTGTGGCTCAACAAACGATCGACGAACTTTTGCAGATAAGAAAAAGGATCCATCTTTCAGCCATGGTGAAATTTCCATGTATTTGCCCGGTTTAATTTCAATTCTGATCTCAGTTTTCTTATCAAATGCTCTTGTTTTCTTTGTATATTGTATTCCAGCATTTCTCAAGCAATATTCAGTCTGATCTTCCAAATTATCTTCATCGTAATCAGCCACGAACAACTCTGAACCAATTGGGTAGTCTTCATGGATCCATTTCTGTCAAATTTATAATTATTAACATGTGTTAAAGTGATGTTACCTGAATCAATTGAATTACTCCTGAAATTGGAACATCGCTCCATTCCAGTTGCAATTTTCTAGCTTTGAACTTCAATAGTTGATCGGTATTCACACTGATTCTGTTCATTTGTAATTTTTTTGCATTGATAACCTGAAAACGTAGCAGTATTTATGAAATCAATCTGCCAACTTACATTTGAGTGATCCGCGATCAATGAAATCGTTTTGCAAGCATCATCATCGTGTGTGATGATTATGCTTTCAATACCAGGTGCCAACTGATTGAGCCATTTCTCACAATCTTCCTCACATGCACATTCAAGATATGTAGTTTCGACTTTGAGTCTGTTAGAACCCATCAGCACTTCGGGAAAATTCTGAAAAAGGATTTTTATCATAATGACCGATGAAGATAATGTACCATTGGAGTTCGAAATACTTTCATTCGAACATTCGCCTTCAAGAATTTCTCATAGAAATCCTCTTCGACGCTGTCAGGGCGTTCAATTTTTCGACCATCAATGTACACTTCGTTTTTGTTATCACCATCGTACTTTTGATCACATGACACGAGTCCTTTTGTGTAATATGGCATCGATTCTGACAGGCTTTTTGACTCTGTTGAGCATTGTTCGAAACGAAGTCTGAAAAATATTGATATGATTACGATAATAACCGATAAGAAATACCTTGTAAGATAATCCATCTCTTTCACAACAATCTCTTTCATTTCATATGGTAAATTATCCCAATTTTTCTCTTCCGGCGGTTCGTCGAGTTTCAAATCATCGATTTGTGGTGCAAGTTTGTTGGCTATATCGCCTGTTTCAGCCATTCTGAAAATGAAATTGGTTAATCTGTTTCAAAAACAGTTTGGCAAGAAAATAACAGCACTCGGTGGAAAACAACATTTCGCAATACAATAATTTGTTGGAAAAACAATGACTATAGCTCATATAAAACAATAACTTGCTAATTTTATGTTATACGAAAAAGGGTACTATGAATTCATCATTTGATGAAGTTTTATTCAGCTTGACGACAAAACAACTATTTTAAGTGAGTTTTATGGACCCAGGCAAGAAAACAGTGACCGAATGAATGTTTTGTGGATGAAAAATGATCATGGACACACATTTCAGCAAGAAAATCATAGGAAAGTATCATAAACTTTATACGACTATATTTTTGTTATCTTCAAAACTCAATAACTTTTTCTCAGTAAACCGTAACGTTTTCCAAATGAATAAAGTTTTGCTCTGTTTCAAAATCGGATAATTGAATCAGACAATAACCACTTAGGTTGAGAACAAGTATTTCGAAAAAAGCATGATAACTTTATTAACGGCTTTTGTTTTAATGGGCTGGTAACACGTTTTGGTATGATTTTATGGGTGAATGCATACTTATTATAGGTATCAAAATAGAAACTAGGAATGAAGAAAGTGTAAGTGGCGCCAGCGAACACCAAAGGAAGAAAAGAGGGAGGTGAAAAAATAGAAGATATCACTAAAACCGAAGTTAACTAACAGAAGATGACAAAACAGAAGACAAGCAGGACGTAACAGAAGATGATGACATCAAAACAGAAGACAAACAATAAGTAAGATTCATACGTTTTTGAAAATAAAAATCTCGGTTTGGTTTGATTCAATGTGTCACCCGGTGGCAATACGAACTTCGAAAGTTCCGGATTTCAAAAACTTATGAATCTTACTTATTGTTCATTTTCTGTTTTGACTTCATCATCTTCTGTTACGTCCTATTTGTCTTTTGCTGTTTTGTCGTCTTCTATTTTTTGTCTTCGTCACCTTATCCGAACAGGAGCCTGGAGCAGGAGAAAATTAAAGAAGAAAGGGAATAGGCCTAGGAATTAAGAAAGTGTTCTGATTGATCTCAAAAAATTTTTGCATTCCAATTACGGTATTCACATTAGAAGAATCATCACTGGAATGCAAGCTTGTTTCGAGACCAAAGGACGCATCTTCTTTTGTCTCACCAGGTTTTAGTAGATATAATGAAATTTTTGAGACGAATCGCGTATCATAAACAGATAAAAAAACAGCATGAACAAGATAAAAGCTGGTTTAAACCTCATTTCAATGCAAAAAGAAAACAAAAGTTAGGGAAACAACATATTTATTAGAGCATATTACATGATTATTTGTATAAAACATAATAAACCTAATGAAACATAAACTATTATGAAGCAAAATCTATATAATGACAAAGTTATTGGTAGATTGTGTTTATACCAATATTCCAGACGGTGACTCGTTTGTAAAGATCAATCAAAAGCTGAAAATACGTATATTTGTATTGTTTACTATCACAAAGAACTCACTGCTTCTATTTCATCCTTGTTCAATTGATTAACACTCATTTCATGAACAATTGTCTTCTTTTTCATATTCTCACCGCATGCTCATGTTCGAATATTGACTATTACTTCGAATTCAGTCTGAAACACACAATTATATCCCTCGTTATAAGAATTTACCTTACATTGAAACCTCGTTCTGCATTTTTCAGATAGCATATTGGCGGAATGTCTCGCATCAAGAATGTAATAGGCAGCATCACACACATCCATATAAGATTGAGGAATATTTGCATTCTACAATCATAGCTGTGACATTGGTAGATACAAAAAACGGCTTACTTAGGGTCGATAACATCTAGGAAGTCGATTATCTCCTTCTGGATACGACATCGCATCAATTCCACTCATTCTATATCTATCAGCCGCACTTATCAATTGAACTGTTCTTGTCTTTTTGGCAAATAACTGTCCTATTTCTCGTGTCTAAAAACAAGACTATTCGGTCAAAAACTAATAACTTCTTCATACGAAAGTCGTTTTTCCCGAATTTGAATTGCCACAAATGACCAAAGTTATTTCTTTGCCACTTGCAAATTTCTCGTTTCTCGGACATCAGTCGAAATATGCTTCATTGCTCTTGCGACAGATGACAATAGTTTTCTGTTAATAGAAAAATTAACTTTAGCGTTTTTTTAAGCGAAAAAATACCTGTGGTAGCCTTAAGAATGTCAGCAGCTGAATCATCCAAAGAAAATGCAACATTTTCAACGATTTTGAGAATTCCGTAAACAGCGACTTCCGGACTGCGAAGTAATGATTTTTTAATGCTTGCCATCATCTCGCCGTCAAACTCCTTCTTCGTGATCAGCTTCACATAATCAGCACAACAGTCAACAATGTGTTGAGCAGGCCGAGTTTTCGTCAAAAGTGTTGATTTTGATAGCAAATTGTTAAAAACATTCGAGTGAATTGCGGTCGAGTCAGCCTTTGCGATTGCCGACAGCAGACAAACTGCCTTCTCCGGACTTTCTTTTCCCAATTCTTGTACTTCGTTCTCAACAATCACTTTCACAGTTTTCGAAGTTTCAAAAGCTGTCTCAACTTTTTGCTCAAAACTTCCCAACCAATTGAGCTTGCAGAGATATAATAGCACAACACAGATAAAGCGGATATCTGGAAGATTACATATGATTATCGGGATAAAATAAAAGCTTACAGCTAGTCCTTGATCAGTTGTCGCAATTTTTCCCAAGTCGTGTAAAGCAAGCAAGGAAATCAACCATTTTGCAGTTGGAATTTGAGTCATTGCAATAGGATCACTCAAATTAGGCACAATCTTGAGAGATGATACAATTGTTTGTGACAATGTTCTGATTGTAGTCGGATAATCGTGTATTGCCAAAGCCAATAGTAGTCGAGAAACATACTGAAACATTCAAATACACACTATATTCAAAAAGAAACATACTAAAAGATTTTGGCAGAATATACTTTCGAAGTGACGCTGTTACACCTGTTTTGACCAGTCCCTTTACAAAAGCTTCCGGAATTTTATTAGCTCGTTCGATAGCTTCCGTCACGAACACTTGATGCATTTACAGCAACAGTAAAGCGACACATTTCATTTTTTAAAGTTATCCTCCTGAAAAACAAGGTAAAATTACCGTAATATTCCAATTTTCTTACAGATTCATTTTGTTCAACTTTTACAACATCCGAAACCTCATCCACCGACATTTCGTGATATCAGAATTGTAATACCCGTTGATTTGATGATCTGGAAGAAAAATGATAAGCTTGACGTGAAAAATAAGAGTTTTTTGAAATTCTATGGATACATTTTGATGATTTTATGGTCGATTCTTTGTTAGGTTTCAAAAACTCATAAAGTTCTCGTCTAATAGTTCTATGAAAACCTCAAATATCTATGGTTATTTTCTGTGGTTCTATGCGTTTCTATACCATTTTTATGTAACTTTCAAAAAAACTTACGTATCAATATGAAACTGAACTTCCTTCAATTGTGATTCTTCAAATCCGACTTGTATCCACATTCCGTGCATTTCGGTGTTTTCAACTTGCCAATTTCCATTGATTTTCGTGGTTTCACACCATGCGCTTCTTTTAGGTGGATTCTGCAAAATAGTTGAGTTTTTCATTGGTGTAGAAAAACGTAGAAAGTTCAACAAAACGTTTGATTGTCTGTTTTTCAAATATTTGACTACTGGCTGAGTATCAAACGCTATTTCAATGTCGAAAACGTTTTTCGATCACAAAATTATGATAACACTCGAATTTTTGTCGTAAAAATCAAATTTAGCGCAATTTTTTCAATTTTCAACATAAAAAGAACTCACTTCAATTGATTTTTCGCGAATTTGACACCACATCCAGCGACTGTACACATCACACCATTCTGATGATTGGCAGCGAAATGACGGAGAACGAACACTTTTTTCTGCAATAAAATTATTGGATTCTTGTTCTTTTTGAAGTTTATACAAATGATTAGTGCAAAAATTGAAAGAGACTTACCATTTTTGCTGAGGCAATACATCTCCACGGTAGCCAACTTCCCAAATACGACGATTCCAGTGCCGTGTGTTCAAACTTTGAAGTTTAACCTGAAAAAAACAGATTGGTTTGTTTTAGATGAAAAATATGAGATAAAGAAGAAGAAACGAGCATGTGTAAGTGAAACAACATCAAAATTAGCCCGACTTCTATGGTGTAAAGCCATAATTTCAGTATTTCTCGGTTAGTTTACATACATTCTCAAACAAAAAAGGAGGCATGTAAATCGTCTTGTGTGTGAGCAACACGATGCTGATTCAAACAGGTCGGCTCATCCGATATCCGTAATTTTTCAATACAAGACCATCAGAAAATGGAATAGTTAAGTAGAAGAAATTTCTTGGTTAATTAACATATATTCTCAAACAAAAAAGGAAGCTTGTAAATTGTTTTGTTTGATACGTTTTGATACAAGCACCAATACAAGACCATCAGAAGAATCGTAATTGATTATTAAGAAATAAATATATTGAATATTGTAACAATACGATAGCAATTTTGGTAACGAAAAAAAAGTATAAAATAATAACTTTATTTTCAAAATAAAGAATTGAGATATAATAAGCAAGTAAATTTGTATCGGGTAAAGGAGGCGATGAAAAACAACTGGAGAAGGGAAAAGGGAACAATAAGAACATAATGCAATAGGAGCAGAAGATTAACAAACAAATTACTGCAAAATTTGGGAAAAATATCTAGTTTTAATATCGATAACGTTTGGTGACAACGGCACTGACATTTGCAAGGCTTTCGAAATTAGGGAACTTGTGCTGCCTCTGAAAAAAATAAATTATCTTTGTTTGAATTGAAGTCTTACCTTATTGATAACGATGACTTTTGATGATCCCATTAAGACGAACCAGTGATGATACATGTCGGAAAAATGAATTTTGAGTCCAGTAGCCAAACTGGGAATCTCTGACACACGTGAAACATCTTCAATCCGGAAACTTGATCCGACTGGATAGTCTTCATCGACCATTTTCTGAACAATTTTTTGTTTTTTACAAATAATGTATTGAATACCTTCAACAATCGATTGATACCATTTTTCGTGATTCTTCCACCACTAATGGTCAAGTTTTTCGCCTTGATATTCAGCATCTCGTCATCATCGATATTCACTCCATGATATGGCAATGCTTTCACCTTCAAAGTTTTGAAGGTTTTTCATCCGAAAAAGTACAACATACCGGTGTTCCCTTGTCATCAGTATCAACGGTCAAACTTCCATTTTTGTCCGATGGTTGTGAATCCAGAAGTTTCACGACACCTGCTACAACTTCATATGGCTTCTCATAGTTTGGATTGACGATTGTCGACTGTAATGACTAGTTGATAACTTGTAAAACCTTATCAACTTACTTTGATCAGCCCAATATACTTATTTGCTTGAATATTGATGAGCTGTTTCTCGATTGTTGGTGAAACAACCAACCCGTCGTAAAACACATCAAACATTGGATGTGGTACATCAATTGATGGAGTGTGTTCGATATATAATTGTGATCCGACTGGATAGTCTTCTTCGATCATTTTCTGAACATTTTCGTATACAATGCCGATAAAATGAAGTTACCCTCAACAACTGATCGGCACCATTCGTCATTATTCCATCAATCTCGTCTCTCCATTTCACATCTACCATAGTTAGCCATTTAGCTTTCATCCTCTAAAACAGTTTCAATTGTAACACAACCAATCTCAATAAAACATACCATTTTTCCATCGAAAATATTCGGAAATTTCAGGAATCGGGCATCACCGACAGTCACATTTGCATTTCCCACGAAACTGTTCATAATCAATTTCAATCGGTCACGTGCATCCTCATTTGATCGGCATCGAATGCGCTGCCATTCACTAAAAAATATATAAAGCTTTGTTAAGTTTCTGTGACTTACTTGCAAATCAGTAGATTATTATTGCACACTTGAATGACTAGATTGTTATCAATTTTGAGGCATTCAACAAACATTTCGAACACTTGCATAGATTGAAGACGAAGAGCGGTGGACTCAACTAGTTTTTTATCCGCTGTTGAGCACAATTTGAGTCTTGTTCTGTTAAACAATAATAAGCTGGTCAAAATAATGTTTCATACCTTGTGAATATATCCATCTTCTCAACAATCATTCTCTTAATTTTATCTTCCAGATTATTCCAATTTGTTGATGAAATCGCTGGCAATTCAACAGGAACTTCACACATTTCGCTTGTGATAATCCATTCATTGTAATCTTTGCAAATTCTCGTCACTTTGATATATTTCTTCGAATTGACTGGAACGTTGCTGACACGCATTGGTGGTTTCATCGAAAGGCTGCACCAATCATAAACTTCATTTGAACTGAGTTTCAATACAAACTTTGAACCAACTGGATAGTCTTTCTCAGCCCATTTCTACAATTTTTCTTATTATTTCGAGAATAGTGTGTGATAACATACTTTCAATAGCTTATCAACAACTGGAACCGTGACTCTTCCTTTGACAACTTCTAATTGTGATGTATTGAAGTTCAAAATCGCTTCACCTTTGAGTTTCACATTTGTCAATTTCAACTTCTTGGCGTGAATTTTCTAAAATTTCTTATTATTCCAAAGCTCTCAAAAGAATAACTCACAAGATCAACATAATAGATTTTCCAATTACAAATCTCAGCATTATCGACAGTCACATTCTCATTCCTCACCAAACTGTTCACAATATTCCTCAGATCAGAAGAATAAATGAAACGTCGCTTGATATATAGATGTCGAGTCAATGGAGAGTGACTGAAAACAGAGTAAAGGAGATAAAATTTTGAATATACTCACTCGCAAACATCAAAATAGTGGTGTTGAATTCGCAAGACTGTGTCGTTGATTCGAACACTCCAAACTCCTCCGTTTTTATCGCTTTTATTGACTTTGAGTTGGGATAAATGAAGTGGTGTTGACTCAACAAGTTTTTTGTCTGATTTTGAACACGCTTTGAGCCGAGTTCTGAATAATATTGATTATTTGATTGATAACAATGATAATCGATACCTTGTGAACAAATCCATCTTCTTTACAATTATTCCTTTGATTTCCTCCGACAGATCATTCCAGTTTTTCGATGGACTCGATTGTGGCTCAACAGACGATCGACGAACTTTTGCAGATAAGAAAAAGAATCCATCTTTCAACCATGGAGAAATTTCCATGTATTTGCCCGGCTTCATTTCAATTCTGATCTCAGTTTTCTTATCAAATGTTCTTGTCTTCTTCGAATATTGTAGTCCAGCATTTTTCAAGCAATATTCAGTCTGATATTCCAAATCAACTACATAGTCTTCAGACACGAATAATTCCGAACCGATTGGGTAATCTTCCTGGATCCATTTCTGTCAAATTAATGATTATTAACCTGTTTTAAAGTGATGTTACCTGTATCAATTGAATTACTCCTGGAATTGGAACATCGCTCGATTCCAGTTGCAATTTTCTAGCTTTGAACTTCAATAGTTGATCGGTATTCACACTAATACAGCTCATTTGTAACTTTTTTGCATTGATCACCTGCAAATGAAACAGAATATATGAAATCAATCTGTAAACTTACATTTGGGTGATCTGCGGTAGAATCCGTTTGGCTGAAACTGATGATTAGGTTTTCAACACCAGATGCCAAATGATTGAGCCATTTCTCACAATTGTCTGCATCTTTAGAATCAAGATATGCGGTTTCAGCTTTGATTTTGTTAGAATCAATCAGCACTTCGGGAAAAATCTGAAACGTTCTCATCATAACGACCGATAATAATAACTAACCATAGGAACTCGGAATTCTTTTATTCGAACATTCGCCATCAAGAATTTTCTATAAAAATCCTCTTCAACGACCGGGCGTCCAATTTTTCGACCATCAATGTAAACTGGACCTTTATACTCAACATCACGATATCTGTTCTTGTATCCTTCCGGCTGACCATATGATACGAGTCCTTTTATGTAATATGGCTTCAATTCCGACAATCTTTTTGACTCTTTTGAGCATTGTTCGAAACGCAGTCTGAAAAATATTGATATGATTACGATGATAACTGATAAGAAATACCTTGTAAGATAATCCATCTCTTTGATAACCATTACTTTCATCTCCGGAGGTAAGTTATTCCAATTTGTCTCTTCCGGTGGTTTTTCGAGTTTCGAATCATCAATTTGTGGTGCAAGTTTGTTGACAACATCGCTTGTTTCAGCCATTCTGAAAATGGAATTGGCTAATTGAAGACTTTCAAAGAAACGCTTTTAACTTGTTTCGAAAATAGTTTTGCAAGAAAATAACAGTGGAAAACAGCATTTCGCAATACAGTATTTTGTTGGAAAAACAATGACTATAGCCCATATGAAACAATACATTACTAACTTTATGTTATACAAAAAAGGTTATACTAATCCCTCATTTGATGAAGTTTTATTCAGCCTGACGACAACACAACTATTTTATGTGAGTTTTATGGACCAAGGCAAGAAAAAAGTGGCTGCATGTATGTTTTGAGCGTGAAAAAACATTTCAGCAAGAAAATTATCGAAAAGTATCATAAAATTTATACAACTATATTTTGGTTGTCTTCAAAACACAAAAACTTTTTCTCAGCAAACCGTAACGTTTTCCAAACAAATAAAGTTTTGCTTTGTTTCGAAATCGAATAATTGGATCAGATAATAACCACTTAGGTTGAGAACAAATGTTTCAAAATGGGCATGATGAGTTTGTTTGCGGCATTTGTTTCATTGGGATGATAAGACAGTTTGGCATGATTTCTGGGTGAATGCATACTTATTATAGAAGTCAAAACAGATCCTAGGAATGAAGAAAGTGTGAGTGGGGTCAGCAAAAAACAAAGGAAGAAAAAACAGAAGATGACAAGACAGAAGACAAGTAGGACGTAACAAAAGATGATGAAGTCAAAAAAAAAGATTCTAGAAGATCTTCTTACTTATTGTTCTGAGGAACAATAAGTAAGTCATACGTTTTTGAAATCCGGAACTTTCGAAGTTTGTAGTACTACCGGATAACACACTGAATCAAACTAAATCGAGATTTTTGTTTTCAAAACGTACGAATTTTATTTATTGTTCGTCTTCTGTTTTGACTATCATCTTCTGTTACGTCCCACTTGTCTTTGTCGTCTTCTGTTTTTTGTCTTCGGGTTTTTGTGATATCTTCTGTTCTGTCACCTCCTCCGAACAAGGTGAAGAAGAAAGGGAATAGGCCTTGGAATGAAGAAAGTGTTCTGATTGGTTTTGGAAAGTTTTTGCATTCCAATAACGGTATTTACATTAGCTGAATCATCTTTGAAATGCAAGCTTGTTTCGAGATGAAAGGACTCATTTTCTATCGTATTACCCGGTCTTGGTAGATAAAATGATGTTTTTGAGACTACTCGCGTATCATAAATAGACAAAAGAACAGAATGAACAAGATAATAAGAACAAGAATAAAGAATGAACAAGATAAAAGATGGTTTAAACCTCATTTCAATGAAAAAAAAAGAACCAAAGTTAGGGAAACAACATATTTATTGGAGCATATTACATAATTATTTGTTAAAAATGTTTCCTTTGATAACACATGTGTTAACTTTTATGCATTGTCGCTTTTGTTGTCTTTCTTTCTTCGTATTCACATTCTATTCCATTGAAAATCTCGTCGATTATTAGTGTCGCATTCGATAAAACTTCTTTTAAATTGATAGAAAACTTCGAGCCACTTGGATATTCTTTATCAATCCATTTCTGTAATCAACAAATATTGATTGATTCTAGACAGTATCATACCTTCATACGATTTCCAACACCAGCAACTGTATCGGTAGTTTGTCATTCTTCCGTTTTCGAGCCACAAAATATTGTCTGCCAATCTTTAATCTGATTTTTCAATCACAATACATCGTAATCTTGTCAGCACATTCTCCTCAACATCTGCAAATCAATGTTATGGCACTGATAACGATCAAAATCAAAACCTACGACTAAATCCAGCGTGTTTTATCATCAATTTGAGTCCGTCGGTTATCGGATCACCATTTATCACCTTCTAAACGTCAAATCACGAGTCCATCGGCTAATCGAAGAGCCAAACCTCCAAAACATTCGGATTCTGAAAATTTTTCGAATTTCATTCATTTTCCCATCCGAACTCCCTTCTTTCATTGCATTTTCCACAAAAATCGTTGCTTCTAACACAGTTCTAGACATCTAAATGCTTCAAATGGCACATGAAAGTGGGAAGGACTTTTCGCTTGTAATACCTATAATTTTAATTAAATAGATTGAAGCTCGAAAAGAAAAGATTACCCAATCAGTATCAAAACATTTGATTCGAATATTCTTCGTGCGCAAAATACTACAAAACCATCGCTCGATCGTTTCCTCCGCTTCTTTTTCGTTTTTCGAACGATGGATTCGTTCCTTGTCGTATCTGAAGAATCTTTTTCACTTACAAAAATGCCAGAAACTCACTTCGATAGTGTTGCTCTATTGTCAAGTTGTGGCATTTCTAATCCAATCGATCCAGACTGCGAATCAATCAAACTGAACTCTTTACCTCATATGATGGAGAGAAAGCAGTTTGTGTCGATACACCCATTGGAAATGTTTCGACGAGACATTTATCTGCCTTGGAACACATTTTGAGGGAAGTTCTATGAAATACTGTTATAATAGAGTGATATATGAAAAGAAATACCTTGTAATAACATCCATATTATTCAAAATCATCACTTTCATCTCCTTTTGCATATTATTCCAATTATTCGTTCCTTTATTTTTCACTCGTTCGATTGGTTGTTCAATGTATTGTTGTGATTGTTTGGATGGTTTCATCGTACTCTTTTTCGTCTGAATAATTATGTTTCCCCTTTACAGAAACGAAAACTTACAAATATATGAACTTTGGTCGTATTAGTACATCGGACACTCAACATTCTCATATTGTTGTTGTTGTTGATCGAATTGAAGTTCACCTAATGATTGTTGTTCTTTTTCTTCACATGGATTCTTTGTATTCCGTCTGAATAATTATATAAAACATCAGTTTTCGGGGCAGAAAACTCACAAATACTCGAATCAATATTGCGAAATCCATTTTCACGGGCAAGTTTCTCTCTCAGAATATTGACACGGTTTGCTGAGACAGATAAATCGGGGTTTCCAGTGCTGAAAAATGTATTAATAAGATCAATAAAAAGGATTAAACAAGGCATACGTTTTTTGCTGAGCCAATACATCTCCACGGTAGCCAACTTCCCAAATACGACGATTCCAGTGCCGTGTGTTCAAATTTCAAAGTTGAACCTGAAAAAACAGATTTATTTTATTTGGATGAGAGATATGAGACGAAGAAAGAGAAACAGGCACGTGTAATTGAAACAGCATCAAAATTAGCCCGACTTCTATGGTGTAAAGCCATAATTTCAGTATTTCTCGGTTAGTTTACATACATTCTCAAACAAAAAAGGCTTGTAAATCGTCTTGTGTGTGAGCAACACAATGTCGATTCAAACAGTTCGACTTATTCCATGTCCGTGATTACAAGACTATCAGAAGAATCGTAAATAGTTATTAAGATATAAATATATTGAATATTGTAACAGATAGCAACTTTGGTGACGAAAGAACAAAAAGTATAAAATAATATCTTCATTCTCAAAGTAAAAAATTGCAACATAATTATCAGATAAATGTATTTAGGGAAAAGGAGGCGATACAAGACAACTGGGGAAGGGAAAAGGGAACAATAAGAAGAATATGTCATTGGAGAAGAAGATCAATAACCACATTATTGCAAAGTTCCGGAAAAAAAAAGTTTTCAAAATCACAAGAATCAATGACAACGGCAAGGACAAAGTTTCTGTAGAAGCTGGGGTCTTCGTCTTTGTTCTGCAAACAGAAATACATTATTTTTGTTTTATTTGTAGCCTTACCAATTTGATGACGATGACTTTTGATGATCCGATATCGATGTACCAGTGCTGATGTTTATCGGACCATACCATGTTGAATCCACTAATCGAATCGGGAATACTTTCCACGTCTGGAACACGTTCAATGCGGAAGCCTGATCCAATCGGGTAATCCTCATCAATCATTTTCTGAAAAACTTTTTCGTTTTTTATATATATAATGAATTGAATACCTTCAACAATTGATTGACACTATTCGTCAAAGCTCCATCTGCCTCGTCTTTCCATTTCACATCTGTCAGAAACAGCTTTCTAGCTTTCATTCTCTAAAACAGTTTCAATTGTCACAAAACACATCTCAAAAAAACATACCATTTTTCCATCGAAATAGCTTGATACTTTGCTGAATTGTGCACAATCGACAGTCACATTCGCATTTTCTACAAAACTGTTGACAATCAGTTTCAATCGATCATGTGCATCCTTATTTGATCGACATCGAATGCGCTGCCAATCACTAAACGAATATATGAAGCTTTATTATGTTTCTATGGCTTACTTGCAAATGAGTAGATCATTCTCGTGTACTAGAATGACTAGATTGTCATCAATTGTGAAACAGTCAGCATTGATGTCGCTCACGTATATGCTTTTCAGATGAAGACGGGTAGATTCGACGATTTGTTTGTCCGCTGTTGAGCATAGTTTGAGTCTGGTTCTGTTGAAAAATGATACGCTGACCACAATGTTATTTCATACCTTGTGAATAAGTCCATCTTTTCGACAATCATTTTCTTGACTTTATCTTCCAGATTATTCCAATTTGTTGATGAAACCGATGGCAGTTCAACAGGTACTTGACACATTTCACTTGTGATTATCCATTTATGGTTGAAATTTATTTCATCCCTTTTACGGTATCTTGTCACTTTGATGTACTTCTTTGAATTGACTGGAACCCTGCTGACACGAATTGGTGGTTCAATCTCGCCCCACTCGCCATCTTCATCTTCTGCACTGATTGTTAACACAAACTTCGAACCAATTGGATGATCTTTCTCAGCCCATACCTACAATTTTTCTTATTATTTAGAGAAAAATGTTAAATCAAATACCTTCAAATACTTATTAACAGCTAAAACCACGACTTCTCCTTTGACGACTTCTAATTGTGTTGAATTGAAGTTCAACAAGTTTTCAAATCGGACATTGATATTTGTCGTCTTCAACTTCTTAGCATTCATTTTCTGAAATATTTTACAGTTCTCAAGCTCTCAACAAAATAACTCACAATTTCAACATTACGAAAATCCCAATTAGAGAATGCGGCATCGTCGACAGTGACTTTCTCGTTCATCACAAAACTGTTCGCAATTTTAGTCAGATCAGTAGAAGAAACGAGACGCCGTCTGATATAGAGCTCGGGGATCAATGGAAACGGACTGAAAACAGAATAAACGATATAAAATATTGAATATACTTACTCGCAAACATCAAAATTGTCTTCTTTGACTCGCAAGACTGTGTCGTTGATTTGGAGATTCCAAATATGACGTCTTTTGTATTTGTAATGGTTGAAATTCAATCGGGACAAATGAAGTGGTGCCGATTCAACAAGTAGTTTATCTGATTTTGAGCACGCTTTGAGACGATATCTGATAAATATTGATTGATTGATTGATAACAACGTTAATCGATACCTTGTGAATATATCCATCTTCTCTACAATCATTCCTTTGATTTCCTCTGACATATCGTTCCAGTTTTTCGATGGATTCGTTGGTGGCTCAAGAGACGATTGGCGAACTTTTGCAGACATGAAAAAGGATCCACCTTTCAAACATGGTGAAATTTCCATATATTTCCCCGATCTCATGGGAACTCTGATCTCAATTTTCTTATCAAATGCTCGTGTTCCTTTTGAATATCGTAGTCCAGCATTTCCCAAGCAATATTCCATTTGTTCTTCCGAAACAGTTCCATTTCGTTCAGACACGAACAACTCCGAACCAATTGGATAATCTTCATGGATCCATTTCTGTCAAATTTATAATTATTAATTAGTTTTAGAGTGATATTACCTGTATCAATTGAATTACTCCTGATATTGGAACATGGCTGTCTTCCAATTGCAATTTTCTTGCCTTGAGCTTCAATAGTTGATCGGTATTTACACTAATTCCTTTCATTTGTATCTTTTTTGCATTGATCACCTGAAAATGTATCCGAATTTACGAAATCAATATGTAAACTTACATTTGAGTGATTTGAGATAACTGATTTCCTCAGGCAATAATAAGTGTATGTGATGATTAGGTTCTCAACACCAGGTTCCAAATGATTGAGCCAATCTTTACAATCTTTCGCATCATGAAACTCAAGATATGCTGTTTCGGCTTTGATTTTGTTAGAATCAATCAACACTTCGGGAAAATTCTGAAAAAGGATTTTTATCATAACGATCGATGAAGATAATTTACCTTTGGAGCTCGAAATACCTTCATTCGAACATTCGCCATCAAGAATTTTTCATAGAAATCCTCTTCAATGTACGGGCGGTCAATTTTGCGACCATCAACATACACTGGACCTTGGTAGTCGTCATCATCATACACTGTGTTATCATATGCATCTTTTTGACCAATCGAAACGAGTCCTTTGATGTAATATGGCATTGAATCCGACAACTGCTTCGACTCTGTTGAGCATTGTTTGAAACGAATTCTGAACAATATTGGTATGGTAACAATAATATTCGATAAGAAATACCTTGTAAGATAATCCATCTCTTTGACAACCATTTCTTTCATTTCCGGAGGTAAATTATTCCAATTTGTCTCTTCCGGCGGTTCTTCGAGTTTCAAGCCATCGATTTGTGATACAAGTTTGTTGCCAGCATCGCTTGTTTCAGCCATTCTGAAAATGGAATTGGTTAATTGAAGACTATTCAAAGAAACGCAATCAATTTGTTTCAAAAATAGTTTAGCAAGAAAATAACAGTGGAAAACAGCATTTCGCAATACAGTATTTTGTTGGAAAAACAATGACTATAGCCCATATGAAACAATACAATACTAGTTTTATGTTATACAAAAGAAGGTACTATGATTTCCTCATTTGATGAAGTTTTATTCTGCCTGACAACAACACAACTATTTTATGTGAGTTTTAAGGACAAAGGCAAGAAAAAAGTGGCTGCATGT
Organism: Caenorhabditis uteleia; assembly: GCA_963573275.1. Classification (NCBI taxonomy): domain Eukaryota; kingdom Metazoa; phylum Nematoda; class Chromadorea; order Rhabditida; family Rhabditidae; genus Caenorhabditis; species Caenorhabditis uteleia. The sequence continues at coordinate 16,404,077 of OY752135.1, forward strand.
ATGTTTTTAGGGTGAAAAATGATCATGGACACAAATTTGGGTGAGAAAATCATGCAAAAGTATTATTAACTTTATATAACTTTATTTTTGTTGTCTTTGAAACGCAAACACTTCTTCTCACTAGTCAGTAAACCGTAATGTTTTCCAATCGAATGAAGTTTTGCTTTGTTTCGAAATCGGATAATTGAATCAGAAAGTAACCACTTAGGTTGAGAACAAATATTTCGAAAAAGACATGATAACTTTGTTTGCGGCATTTGTTTTATTGGGATGATAAGACAGTTTGGCATGATTTCTGGGTGAATGCATACTTATTATTGAAGTCAAAACAGAACCTAGGAATGAAGAAAGAGTACTGATTGGTCTCGACAAGTTTTTGCAGTTTTATTACGGTATTCAGGTGAGATGAATTATTTTCAAAATGCAAGATCGTTCCGAGATCAAAGGACGCATTTTCTTTCGTCTTACTCGGTTTTAGTAGATATAATGAAGTTTTTAAACGACTTGAAAAAAAACAGCATGAACGAGATAAAAGCTGGTTTAAACCACATTTTAATGCAAAAAGATAACGAAATTTAGGGAAACAACATATTTATTAGAGCATATTACATGATTATTTGTTAAAATGTTGCCTTTGATAACACCCGTTTTAATTCCTATGCACATAAATTATTTCGATCCACATTCTATTCCATTGAAAATCTCGTCGATTGGTAGTGTTGCATTCGATAAAACTTCATTGATAGAAAACTTCGAGCCACTTGGATATTCTTTATCAATCCATTCCTGTAATCAACAAATATTGATTAATTATAAGCAGTATCATACCTTTATAAGATTTTTAATACCAGCAACTGTATCGGTAGTTTGTCATTCTTCCGTTTTCGAGCCACAAAATATTGTCTGCCAATCTTTAATCTGATTTTCAATCACAATACATCGTAATCTTGTCAGCACATTCTCCTCAACATCTGCAAGTCAATGTTAAGGCACTGATAACGATGAAAATAAAAACATACGACTAAATCCAGCGTGTTTTATCATCAATTTGAATCCTTCGGTTATCGGATCACCACCTTCTAAACAACAAATTACGAAAATCGAACTGCAATAAAAACTTTACTGATTCTTCTAATAAACATCAACTCACTCTGGATCGTCTCGATAATGACTCATCCATTCCATTCAGTTTCTCTTCTTCTATTAATTTTTTCCCATTCGTGCATCTGGAGTAACATGTTCAGCGCATGAGCACCACAGTGATTCTCTCGTTGCTGCAAAATATTGTTTCTTCTTTCAAATAAACACATACCGGAAAACTTACAGTCTCATAAAACACATGTTTATGATAATTTGGCAGCTCCCAATTTGGCAGCATTGTAGGTCTTGCTGGTTTTTCATCCGGTGTCATTTCAAATTGTTAAATCGCTTCAGATACGTCTCATCATACCATGTATTGAGCACCACAGGATTCTGAACACCACCCTAACACATTCTGATGGACTCTGAAATCCATTTTCTTTCATTTTCATGCAATTTTAACAATTTGCCCACCTTATACGGTATCGGTATTATATGTGCCAAACTAACGGCTAGGAATAAAGCAAGTGCGCCCCTGGGTCTCGACGCGTTTTAAGTAAATTTTGAACGTAAATACAGTAGTCGAACTGCAAAATCGTAACGGGACCCTGGGGCGCACTTGCTTTATTCCTAGCCGTTGGTTTGGCACTTATAATAGTTTGTCATTCTTCCGTTTTCGAGCCACAAAATATTGTCTGCCAATCTTTAATCTGACTTTCAATCACAATACATCGTAATCTTGTCAGCACATTCTCCTCAACATCTGCAAATCAATGTTAAGGCACTGATAACGATCAAAATCAAAACCTACAACTAAATCCAGCGTGTTTTATCATCAATTTGATTCCTTCGGCTTTCGGATCACCATTTATCACCTTCTAAACGTCAAATCACGAGTCCATCAGCTAATCGAAGAGCCAAACCTCCAAAACATTCGGATTCTGAAAACTTTTCAAATTTCATTCATTTCCTCATCCGAACTCCCTTCTTTCATTGCATTTTCCACAAAAATCGTTGCTTCTAGCACAGTTCTAGACATCTAAATGCTTCAAATGGCACATGAAAGTGGGAAGGACTCTTCGCTTGTAATACCTATAAATTTAACTTAATAGATTGAAGCTCGAAAAGAAAAGATTACCCAATCAGTATCAAAACACTTGATTTGAATATTCTTCGTGCGCAAAATACTATAAAACCATCGCTCGATCGTTTCCTCCGCTTCTTTTTCGTTTCTTGTCGTATCTGAACAAGCTTCTCCAACTTATAAAAATGATAGAAACTCACTTCGATAGTGTTACTCTATTGTCAAGTTGTGACACATCTAATCCAATCGATCCAGACTGCGAATCAATCAAACTGAACTCTTTACCTCCATATGATGGAGAGGAAGCAGTTAGTTTCGATACATCCATTGGAAATGCTTCTGCGGGACATTTATCGGATTCGGAGCACATTTTGAGGGAAGTTCTAGCAAATATTGTTATGATAGGATGATAACTGATAAGAAATACCTTGTAATAACATCCATATTATTTATAATCATCCTTTTCATCTCCTTTTGCATATTATTCCAATTATTCGTTGTGGATTGGTTGTTGATTATGCTGTTGAGATGGTTGGTGTTGTTGTTGCATTGGAAAACCGCCTAAATTGTTCTGTGGATACATTGGTGTGGGCGAAGGTCTTGGCGCCATTTGTTGTTGAAAAGATGGTTGACCAGATGGTAAACCAGCATTTGCAAACACATTATTTTGCGGTGTTGTTCTCAGCTCAGGTGTTGGTTGAGCTGCTCGATTTGTCGGAGCCTGCAAATAAACCAAATGTCTATATGTTCTTGATCATTTAGCGATTATCAATTCAAAGTATTTCTTCTATAACTAACCATAACATTTTGAAAAGATTGTTTAACAACACTAGTTAAACTGTCATTCGCCAATGGATAGTGTTGACTCATCTACAAAATATTGAATCAAAGCAATATTTACAGATATCTTACCGGAACAGTCGAATTCAAACTATGATTCTGGACATTTGAAGTTGTCGCAGATGGCATTGGAAAAAGATTCGCTGCATAGGTTGTGTTTTGACTACAAATATACTATAGATATGAATTAAGATTAGAAACAACATACGGATTATTTCGATTATTTTTCCAACAACCTTCTTTATCTTCGTTTCTTTATTCTTCACTCGTTCGATTGGTTGTTCAATGTATTGTTGTGGTTGTTTGGATGGTAGATATGAATCGTAAATGAGTTGGTTATCAAGATATAAATATATTGAATATTGTGACAATACGATAGCAACTTTAGTAACGAAAAAACAAAAAGTATAAAATAATAACTTTATTTTCAAAGTAAAGAATTGCAACATAATTAACAAGTAAAAGTGTTTAGGGAAAAAGACGCAATAAAAGACAATTGGGGAAGGGAAAAGTGAACAATAAGAAGAATATGCAATTATGATTTGGGGAAAAAAGTTAAGATGGGAAACGACAAGAGCTTGTGACAACGGCACTGACATTTGCAAGATTTCTGAGATTTGGGTATCCGTGGGCACTCTGAAAAAAAAGAAGAAATAAACTATTTTTGTTTTATTTGAAGCCCTACCATTTTGATAACGACGACTTTATATGATCCGATTTTGATGTAATATTGTGGGTATATCACACACCAATGAAGTTCGAGTCCAGTGGTCAAACATCGAACTAGTTTTACATCTGGAACATCTTCAATGCGGAAACTTGATCCGATTGGGTAATCCTCATCAATCATTTTCTGAATAACTTTTTTATTTTTCACAAATATTGAATTGAATACCTTCAACAATCGATTGACACCATTTTTCGTGATCCTTCCACCCCTGATTGTCAAGTTTTCCGCCTTGATATCCAGCATTTCGTCATCTTCGGTATTCAGTCCATGATAAGGCAATGTTTTCACCTTCAAAATTCACGAGGTTTTTTATCAGAAAAAAAAACAACATACCGGTGTTCCCTTGTCATCAGTATCAACGGTCAAACTACCAATACTGCCCGATGATTCTGGCTCCACAAGTTTCACGACACCTTCTACGACTTCATATGGCTTCTTGTAATGTGGATGAACGATTTTTGACTGTAATTGCTAATTAATACCTTGCACAACCTTATCAACTTACTTTGATCAGCTCAATATATCTATTTGCTTGAATTTTGATGAACTGTTTCTTGATTCTTGGTGAAACTACCGATCCGGCGTAGTTATCATCATCATAAAATGGAGGAGATAGGTCAATGGATGGAGTGTGTTCGACATATACATGTGATCCAACTGGATAATCCTCTTCGATCATTTTCTGAACATTTTCGTGTACTTTGTCGATAAAATGTAGTTACCCTCAACAACCGATTGGCACCATTTGTCATTACTCTATCAGTTGCATTTTTCCATTTCACATCTACCATAATTAGCCTTTTAGATTTCATTCTCTAAAACAGTTTCAATTGTAACAAAACACATCTCAACAAAACATACCATTTTTCCATCGAAAACTCTAGGAAACTTCAGGAATCTTGCATCATCCACAGTCACATTTGTATTTTCCACAAAACTGTTGATAATTAACTTCAATCGATCACGTGCATCCTCATTTGATCGACATCGAATGCGCTGCCAATCACTAAAAAAAGATATGAAGCTTTGTTAAGTTTCTATGACTTACTTGCAAATGAGTAGATAATTATTGAGCACTTGAATGACTAGATTGTCATCAATTTTGAAACCCTCAACATATGCTTTGAACGCTAGCATGTTTGATAGACGGAGAGGAGTGGATTCGACAAGTTTTTTATCCGCTGTTGAGCACAATTTGAGTTTCGTTCTGTTAAACAATAATCAGCTAATCAAAATGATGTTTCATACCTTGTGAATAAGTCCATCCTTCCAACAATCATTCTCTTTATTTTATCTTCCAGATTATTCCAATTTGTTGATGAAATGGCTGGCAGTTCAACAGGAACTTCACACATTTCACTTGTGATGATCCATTCATCGTCCTCAGTACAATATCTCGTCACTTTGATATATTTCTTCGAATTGACTGGAATGTTGATGACACGAGTTGGTGATTTCATCGAGACGCTGCACCAACAATTCTCATCATCTGATTTGACTTTCAACACGAATTTCGAGCCAACTGGATAATCTTTTTTAGCCCATTTCTACAAGGTTTATTATCATTTCGGGAATGTGTTAAATAACATACTTTCAAAAACTTATTATCAGCTTTCACATTGATTTGTCTTTTGATAACTTCTAACTGTTTTGAATCGAACTTCAATATCTTTTCATCTTTGACATTGGCATTTGTCATTATCAACTTCTTTGCGCGCATTTTCTAAAATATTTTATAGTTCTAAAGCTCTCGACAAAATAACTTACAATTCCAACATTACGAAAATCCCAATTAGAGAATGCGGCATCATCAACAGTGACTTTCTCGTTCATCACAAAACTGTTCACAATTTTAGTCAGATCAGTAGAAGAAACGAGACGCCGTCTGATATAGAGCTCGCTGGTCAATGGAAAGCGATTGATAACATAGTTGAGGAGATCCGATTTTGAATATACCCACTCGCAAACATCAAATGTGTTTTCTTTGTCTCGCAAGACTGTGTCATTGATTTGAAGGCTCCAAGAGTTGACTTTGAATCGAGATAAATGAAGTGGCGTCGATTCAACTAGCTGTTTATCTGATGTTGAGCATGCTTTGAGGCGAAATCTGATAAATATTGATTGATTGATTGATCACAATGAAAATCGATACCTTGTGAATATATCCATCTTCTGTACAATCATTCCCTTTAGTTTGTCTGACAGATCGTTCCAATTTGTTGATGGACTCGATTGTGGCTCAACAGACGATTGACGAACTTTTGCAGATAAGAAAAAGGATCCATGGTTCAAACATGGTGAAATCTCCATATATTTGCCCGGCTTCATTTGAATTCTGATCTCCGTTTTGTTGTCAAATGCTCTTGTTTCCTTCGAATATCGTAGTCCAGCATTTCTCAACCAATATTCAGTCTGATCTTCCGCAACAGTTCCATTTTCTTCAGACACGAACAATTCTGAACCAATTGGATAATCTTCACGGATCCATTTCTGTCAAATTAATGATTATTAACTAGTTTTAAAGTGATGTTACCTGAATCAATTGAATTACTCCTGAAATCGGAACATGGCTGTCTTCTAATTGCAATTTTCTTGCCTTGAACTCCAATAGTTGGTCGCTGTTTATACAAATCCGATCCATTTGCAACTTTTTTGCATTGATAACCTAAAAATGTATCATAATTTATGAAATCAATTTGTAAACTTACATTTGAGTGATCCGCGATCAATGAAATCGTTTTGCAATCATCATCATTGTGTGTGATAATTAACTTTTCAACACCAGGTGCCAAATGATTGATCCATTTCTCACAATCTTCCTCACGTGCACATTCAAGATGTGCAGTTTCGACTTTGAGTTTGTTAGAATCAATCAGCACTTCGGGAAATCTCTGAAAAAAAAGTTAATTATAACGACCGATAATAATAACTAACCATTGGAGGTCGAAATACTTTCATTCGAATATTCGCCATCAAGAATTTTTCATAAAAATTAGCTTCAATATTCGGGCGTTCAATTCTCCGACCATCAATGTGCACTTCTTCTTTGTTTTCATATCCACCCGTTTGACCAAATGAAACGAGCCCTTTTGTGTAAATTGGCTTCGATTCCGACAACCTTTTTGACTCTGTTGAGCATTGTTCGAAACGAAGTCTGAAAAATATTGATATGGTAACAATCATATTTGATAAGAAATACCTTGTGATATGATCCATCTCTTTTACAACCATTTCTTTCATTTCCGGCGGTAAATTATTCCAATTTGTCTCTTCCGGCGGTTCCACCATTCTGAAAATGAAATTGGTTAATTTGTTTCGAAAATAGTTTGGCAAAAAAATAACAGAACTCGGTGGAAAACAGCATTTCGCAATAGAGTATTTTGTTGGAAAAACAATGACTATATCTCATATAAAACAATACATGGTTTATGTTATGTTATACAAAAGAAGGTACTATGAATTCCTCATTTGATGAAGTTTTATTACTGCCTGACGACAACTCAACTATTTTAAGTGAATTTTATGGATCTATGCAGGAAAAAAAGGACTGAATGTATGTTTTTAGGTTTAAAAATGATCATGGACACAAATTTCAGCAAGAAAAGTATTATAAACTTGATAGAACTTTATTCTTGTTGTCTCCCGTAACCGTAACGCTTTCCAAATGAATAAAGTTTTGCTTTGATTCGAAATCGAATGATTGGATCAGAAAATAACAACTTGGGGTGAGAACAAATATTTCGAAAAAGGCATGATAACTTTATAAGCAGCATTTGTTTATTTTATTGGTTTTATTTGGATGATAAGACGTTTTAATAGGATTTCTGGGTGAAATCCTTTCTAGGAATGAAGGAAGTGTAAGTGGCGCCAGCGAAAGCCAAAGGAAGAAAAGAGAGAGGTAAAAAAACAGCAGATATAGAAGTTGGTTGAAACCTCATTTCAATTCAAAAAAATAACAAAATTTAGGGAAACAACATATTTATTAGAGCATTTATTATTACATGATTATTTGTTAAAAATGTTTCTTTTGATAACACCCGTGTTAACTTTTATGCACATAAATTATTTCGATCCGCATTCTATTCCATTGAAAATCTCGTCGATTATTAGTGTTGCATTCGATAAAACTTCTTTTAAATTGATAGAAAACTTCGAGCCACTTGGATATTCTTTATCAATCCATTTCTGTAATCAACAAATATTGATTGATTATAGACAGTATCATACCTTCATAAGATCTTTAATACCAGCAACTGTATCGGTAGTTTGTCATTCTTCCGTTTTCGAGCCACAAAATATTGTCTGCTAATCTTCAATCTGATTTTTCAATCACAATACATCGTAATCTTGTCAGCACGTTCTTCTCAACATCTGCAAATCAATGTTAAGGCACTGATAACGATCAAAATCAAAACCTACGACTAAATCCAGCGTGTTTTATCATCAATTTGATTCCTTCGGTTATCGGATCACCATTTATCACCTTCTAAACGTCAAATCACGAGTCCATCAGCTAATCGAAGAGCCAAACCTCCAAAACATTCGGATTCTGAAAACTTTTCGAATTTCATTCATTTTCTCATCCGAACTCCCTTCTTTCATTGCATTTTTCACAAAAATCGTTGCTTCCAGCACAGTTCTAGACATCTGAATGCTTCAAATGGCACATGAAAGTGGGAAGGACTTTTCGCTTGTAATACCTATAATTTTAATTTAATAAATTGAAGTTCGAAAAGAAAAGATTACCCAATCAGTATCAAAACACTTGATTTGAATATTCATCGTGCGCAAAATACTATAAAACCATCGCTCGATCGTTTCCTCCGCTTCTTTTTCGTTTCTTGTCGTATCTGAACAAGCTTCTTCACTTATAACAATGACAGTAACTCACTTCGATACTGTTACTCTATTGTCAAGTTGTGACACTTCTAATCCAATCAATCCAGACTGCGAATCAATCAAAATGAACTATTTACCTCAATATGATGGAGAGGAAGCATTTTCGACGAGACATTTATCCGCCTTGGAACACATTTTGAGGGAAGTTCTAGCAAATACTGTTATAATAGGGTGATAACTGATAAGAAATACCTTGTAATAACATCCATATTATTTATAATCTTCATTTTCATCTATTATGAAATCTTCCAATCTAAGTATTGACAATGGAAATGCTTCGACAAGGCATTTATTCGACTTGGAGCACATTTTGAGCCGAGTTCTGATAAGTCTTGATATAATATATTGATGAATAGGTAATACCTTGTGATGAAATCTATGTTGATCATGATCATCGTCTTGATTTCCATTGGCATATCATTCCAATGCTTATCATGTTCTATCCGGTAAATATCTTCGTTTAATCGAAGTGGCTTTTTGTTTTCGCATGATTCCTAATGCCTTTTCTCCCTGAAAATCGTAATTTAAAATGTTTAATCGATTGAAATCAACTCACTGCCATACTTCAATTCTACCAATCCCTTGTTCAATGTGTAATTTTAACAAACAATCGGACACACCATCGAATGAAATATATTCTTCGTCTGAACAACAAAACATCGTATTTTTACTTATCAAATCAATATTATACCAGTGTTATCAAACTTTAATGTTTCCAGCATTGGCACAAACAATGGAAATGCTTCGACGAGACATTCATCCGACTTGGAGCTTATTTTGAGGCGCGTTCTGATGAAAATTGTTATGATAAGCTGATGAATAATGAAAAATACCTTGTGATGAAATCCATATTCTCCATAATCATCGCCTTGATTTCCATTGGCATACTATTCCAATTTGTGTCGTTTCGGCATGACTTTTAAATAGCCTTTTCTGATTGAACATGCTGATAAGGCTCATGAATAGCGAAGCGAAGAAATCGCTAAATAGAAAACGTTTTTCATGATAAATATTGTTGAAAATACCTTAATGGTGGATAGCTAGATGTGCACCGTTGCATGATTGTCTTCAACTCTTTCATCCATGTAAACTCATTGGAATCTTTGGACATCTCTGAAGTTTTCTGAAATATTGTAGTTTATACTCTTTTGATGGTTCTATGATCAATTCTATGTTTAGTTTTTGGAAATTTATTAAGTTCTGTTCTCGTCTAACAGTTCTATGAAAACCTCAAAGATCTATGGTTATTTTCTGCGGTTCTATGTGATTATATGCCTTTTTTTGACTACTGGCTGAGTATCAAACGCTATTTTAATGTCAAAAACGTTTTTCGATCACAAAATCATGATAAAACTCGAGTTTTTGTTTAAAAAATCAAATTTAGGATAATTTTTTTCAATTTTCAACAGAAAAACACTCACTTTAATTGATTTTTTGCGAATTTGAGACCACATCCAGCGACTGTACACATCACACCATTCTGATGATTGGCAGCGAAATGACGGAGAACGAACACTTTTTTCTGCAATTAATTATTGGATTTCATTCGTATATGCAAATGATTAGTGCAAGAATTGAACGAGACTTACGTTTTTTGCTGAGCCAATACATCTCCACGGTAGCCAGCTTCCCAAATACGACGATTCCAGTGCCGTGTGTTCAAATTTCGAAGTTGAACCTGAATAAATGGATTGGCTTTGGATGAAAGATATGAGACAAAGAAAGAGAAACAGGCACGCATGAAATTCTTTGGTCTAGAACAAAAATTTCAGTGATTCTCGGCTCATTCACATACATTCTCAAATAAAAAAGAAAACTCGTCTTGTGTGTGAGCAACACGATGCAGTGATTTTTCAATACAAGACAATCAGAACAATCGTAAATGAATTGGTTATCAAGATATAAATATATTGAATATTGTAACAATACGATAACAACTTTAGTAACGAAAAAAACAAAAAGTATAACATAATAGCTTTATTTTCAAAGTAAAAAATTGCAACATAATTATTAAACAAATGTGTTTAGGAAAAAGGAGGCAATAAAAAACAATTGGAGAAGGGAAAAGGGAACAATAAGAAGAATATGCCATTTGAAAAGAAGGTTAAAAAACATATTATTGCAAAGTTTCGGGAAAATGACAGGAATCTATGAGAACGGCATAGACAAAATTATTGTAGAAGGGTCTTTCGTCTTTGTGCTGCAAACAGAAATACATTATTTTTGTTTCATTTGAAGCCTTACGAATTCGATGACGATGACTTTTGATGATCCGATATCGATGTACCAGTGCTGATGCACATCGGACCATACCATGTTGAATCCACTAATCGAATTGGGAACATTTTCCACGTCTGGAACACCATCAATGAGGAAACTTGATCCAATTGGGTAATCTTCATCAATCATTTTCTGAACAACTTTTTCGTTTTTGACAAATAATGTATTGAATACCTTCAACAATCGATTGACACTATTCGTCACAGCTCCTTCAGTCTCGTTTTTCCATGTCACATCTCTCAGAATCAGCTTTCTAGCTTTCATTCTCTAAAACAGTTTCAATTGTCACAAAACCCATCTCAACAAAACATACCATTTTTCTATTGACATATCCCGAAACTTTGCTGAATTGTGCACAATCAACAGTTACCTTTGCATTTCTCACAAAACTGTTGATAATCAGTTTCAATCGATCACGTGCATTCTTATTCGATCGACATCGAATGCGCTGCCAATCACTAAACGAATATATGAAGCTTTGTTATGTTTCTATGGCTTACTTGCAAATGAGTAGATCATTCTCGTGTACTAGAATGACTAGATTGTCATCGATTTGGAAACAGTCACCACCATTGAAGTCGCTCACGTATATGCTTTTCAGACGAAGACGGGTGGATTCGACAAGTTGTTTGTCCGCTGTTGAGCATAGTTTGAGTTTCGTTCTGTTGAAAAATGATAAGCTGATCAAAATGACGTTTCATACCTTGTGAATAAATCCATCCTTTCAACAATCATTTCCTTGATTTCATCTGGTAGATTATTCCAATTTGTTGATGAAACCGATGGCAGTTCAGCAGGAAGTTGGCACATTTCACTCGTGATTATCCATTTATCGTAACTTATTACACTCCTTTCACGGTATCTTGTCACTTTGATGTATTTCTTTGAATTGACTGGAACCCTGCTGACACGAATTGGTGGTTCATACTCGCTCCACACGCCATCTTCTTCTTTTGCACTGATTGTCAATACAAACTTTGAACCAACTGGATAGTCTTTTTCAGCCCATTTCTACAATTTTTCTCATCTTTTCAAGAATAGTGTTAAATCACATACTTTCAAATACTTATTAACAGCTGGCACCGCGACTTCTCCTCTGATAACTTCTAATTGTTGTGAATTGAAGTTCAACAAGTTTTCAAATCGGACATTGGTCGTCATTGTCGTCTTCAAGTTCTTTGCGTGCATTTTCTGAACATTTTTATAATTCCAAAGCTCTAAACAAAATAACTCACAATATCAATATGACGAAAATCCCAATTACAAAACTCAGCTTGCTCAACTGTGACATTCTCGTTCATCACAAAACTGTTCAAAATTTTCCATAGATCAGTAGAACAGCTGATACGTCGTCTGATATAGAGGTCATTGGTCAATGGAAAGTGACTGAAAACATAGTTGAGGAGATAAAATATTGAATATACCCACTCGCAAACATCAAAATTGTTTCGTTTGACTCGTAAGACTGTGTCGTTGATTTGAAGACTCAATACGTCCCTTCCCATCATTTCGCTTTTCTTATAATCGACTTTCAGTAGAGCTAAATGAAGTGGTGTCGATTCAACTAGCTGTTTATCCGATGTTGAGCATACTTTGAGCCGATTTCTGATAATTATTATTTGATTGATAGTATTTAATGATAATCGATACCTTGTGAACAAATCCATTTTCTGTACAATCATTCCTTTGATATTATCTTCCAGATCGTTCCAATTTGTTGATGGACTCGATTGTGGCTCAACAAACGATTGACGAACTTTTGCAGATAAGAAAAAGAATCCATCTTTCAAACATGGTGAAATTTCCATATATTTGTCCGATCTCATTTCAATTCTGATCTCCGTTTTGTTGTCAAATGCTCTTGTTTTCTTCGAATATCGTAATCCAGCATTTCTCAAGCAATATTCCGTTTGATCTTCCGAAACAGTTCCAGTTCGTTCAGACACGAACAATTCTGAACCAATTGGGTAATCTTTCTGGATCCATTTCTGTCAAATTAATGATTATTAACTAGTTTTAAACTGATGTTACCTGAATCAATTGAATTACTCCTGGAATTGAAATATGGCTGTCTCCTAATTGCAATTTTCTTGCCTTGAGCTTCAATAGTTGATCGGTATTTACACTAATTCCTTTCATTTGTATCTTTTTTGCATTGATCACCTGAAAATGTAACAGTATTTTTGAAATCAATGTGTAAACTTACATTTGAATGATCTGCAATCAATGAATTCGTCAGGCAATAATAATAATATGTGATGATTAGATTCTCAATTCCCGGTGCGAAGCGATTGAGCCATAATTCAAAATCTTCTTCATCGTCATATTTCAAATACGCAGTTTCGACTTTCAGTATGTTCGAACCTATCTGCTCTTCGTCATAAACCTGAAAAGTTTACATCATAACGACCGATGAAGATAACTCACCCATGGAGTTCGAAATACTTTCATTCGAACATTCGCCTTCAAGAATTTCTCATAGAAATCCTCTTCGACGCTGTCAGGGCGTTCGATTTTTCGACCATCAATGTACACTTCGTCTTCTATGTCGTCATATTCAATCCCTCGAGAAAATGAAACGAGTCCTTTGGTGTAAATTGGCATTGAATCCGACAACTGTTTTGACTCTTTTGAGCATTGTTTGAAACGAATTCTGAAAAATATTGATATGATTACGATGATAACTGATAAGAAATACCTTGTTAAATAATCCATTTCTTTCACAACAATCTCTTTCATTTCATATGGCAAATTATCCCAATTTGTCTCTTCCGGTGGTTTTTCGAGTTTCGAATCATCGATTTGTGGTGCAAGTTTGTTGACAACATCGCTTGTTTCAGTCATTCTGAAAATGGAATTGGTTAATTGAAGACTATTGAAAGAAACGCTTTTAATTTGTTTCAAGATAAGTTAGAAAGAAAATAACAGCACTTGGTAAAAAACAATATTTCGTAATACAGTATTTTGTTGGAAAAACACTGACTATAGCTCATATAAAACAATACAATACTAGTTTTATGTTATGCAAAAAAAGGTACTGTGAATTCCTCATTTGATGAAGTTTTATTCAACCTGACGACAACACAACTTTTTTATGTTAGTTTTATGGACCTAGACAGGAAAAAAGTGACTGAATGTATGTTTTTCTGACAAAAAATGTTCATGGACACAAATTTCAGCAAGAAAATTATGGAAAAGTATTATAAACTTTATACAACTATATTTTTGTTGTCTTCAAAACGCAAAAACTTTTTCCACGGCTATGAGTCGTCAAACGACAGGAGTGTGACGAAACAGGCGGAACGTCGAATACAGATCAAGCTAACTATAAAACAGACAAAACACGAGGGTGAAACAGACGAGAAGGTCTCGCAACGAAAAAGAATGTTGAAACTGCCACGACCTCCGGAAAGGTACATCAGCGCAGGATGATACGAGAAAGAAGGGGCAGAAATGATAAAGCCAGAGAAACGTATGTCGTAAGTTCGTGCTACGGTACAAGAAATTAGAAAACCGAACTAGCCGAACCTATCGAATATAAAGTTTTGCCTTGTTTCGTAATCAAATAATTGGATCGGATGATAATCACTTAGGTTGGAACAAATATTTCGAATAAGGAATGATGACTTTACTCGCGGCATTTGTTTTATTGGGATGGCAACACGTTTTGGCATGATTTCTGGGTGAATGCATACTTATTATAGGTGTCAAAATAGATTCTAGGAATGAAGAAAGTGTGAGTGGCGCCAGCGAAAGCCAAAGGACATGGAATTGGTTAATCAAAGACTTCTTAAATAAACGCTTTCAATTTGTTTCGAAAATAATTAGGCCAGAAAGTAACAGAACTCGGTGAAAAACAACATTTCGTAATACAATATTTGTTGGAAAAACAATGACTATAGCTCATATAAAACAATACAATACTAGTTTTATGTTATGCAAAAAAAGGTACTGTGAATTCCTCATTTGATGAAGTTTTATTCAACCTGACGACAACACAACTTTTTTATGTGAGTTTTATGGACCTAGACAGGAAAAAAGTGACTGAATGTATGTTTTGAGGGTGAAAAATGATCATGGACACAAATTTGGACAAGAAAATCATGCAAAAGTATTATAAACTTAACTTTATTTTTGTTGTCTTTGAAACGCAAAAACTTTTTCTCAGTAAATCGTAATGTTTTCCAAACGGATAAAGTTTTGCTTTGTTTCAAAATCTGATAATTGAATCAGACAATAACCACTTAGGTTGAGAACAAGTATTTCGAAAAAAGCATGATGACTCTATTAGCGGCATTTGTTTTATTAGGATGACAACACGTTTTGGCATGATTTTCTGGGTGAAAGCATACTTATTATAGGTGTCAAAATAGAAACAAGGAATGAAGAAAGTGTGTGGGGCGCCAGCGTAAGACAAAGGAAGAACGGAGGGAGGTGAAAAAACAGAAATATCACTAAAACAGAAGACAACTAATAGAAACTCACAAAATAGGAGACAAGCAGGACGTAACAGAAAATTATAAAGTCAAAAAATAAGACGAACAATAAGTAAGATTCATACGTTTTGGTGGAAATGCGAACTTCGAAAGTTCCGGATTTCAAAAACGTATGAATCTCACTTATTTTTCGTCTTCTGTTTTGACTTCATCAGCTTCTGTTACGTCCTACTTGTCTTTTTCTTTGTCGTCGTCTTCTATTTTTTGTCTTCGTCACCTTCTCCGAACAGGAGCCTGGAGCAGGAAAAAGTTAAAGGAGAAAGGGAATAGGCCTAGGAATTAAGAAAGTGTTCTGATTGATCTCGAATACAACTATACAAACTTTATTATTGTTGTTTCCTAGGTTTTTATTATTGTTGTTTCCTTTATTATTGTTGTTTCCTAGACAAGTATTATAAACTTTAAACAACTTTATTTTTGTTGTCTCCCGTAACCGTAACGTTTTCCAAACGAATAAAGTTTTGCTTTGTTTCAAAATCTGATAATTGAATCAGACAATAACCACTTAGGTTGAGAACAAATATTTCGAAAAATATATGATAACTTTGTTTGCGGGTTTCGTTTTATTGGGATGGTAAGGCGTTTCGGCATGATTTTTGGGTGAATGCATACTTATTATAGAAGTCAAAACATAGTCTAGAAATGAAGGAAGTGTGAGTGGCGCCAGCGAACACCAAAGGAAGAAAGGAGGCAGGTAAAAAACAGAAGATATCACTAAAACCGAAGACGACAAAGCAGAAGACAAGTAGGACGTAACAGAAGATGATGAAGTCAAAACAGAAGACGAACAATAAGTATGATTCATACGTTTTTGAAAACCAAAACTTCGATTCGGTTTGATTCAGTGTGTTCCGGATTTCAAAAACGTATGAATCATACTTGTTGTTCGTCTTCTGTTTTGACTTCATCATCTTCTGTTACGTCCTACTTGTCTTCTGCTTTGTCGTCTTCGGTTTTAGTGATATCTTCTGTTTTGTCACCTCCTCCGAACAGGAGCCTGGAGCAGGAGAAAGTTAAAAAAGAAAAGGAATAGACCTGGAAATGAAGGAAGTGTTCTGATTGGTCTCAACAACTTTTTACAGTTTCATTACGGTATTCACATTATATGAATCATTTTGCAAGATCATTCCGAGACTAAAGGACGCATCTTTTTTCTTCTTGCCCGCCCGGTTTTAGTAGATATAATGAAGTTTTCGAGACGAATCGCGTATCATAAAAAGACAAAAAACTGAATGAACAAGATAAAAGCTGGTTTAAACCACATTTCAATGCAAAAAGATAACGAAATTTAGGGAAACAACATATTTATTAGAGCATATCACATGATTATATGTATAAAACATAATAAACCTAATGAAACATAAACTATTATGAGGCAAAATCTATATAATGACAAAATTATTGGTGGATTGTGTTTATACCAATATTCCAGACGGTGACTCGTTTGCAAAGAAGCTGAAAATATGTATATTTGTATTGTTTACTATTACAAAGAACTCACTGCTTCTATTTCATCCTTGTTCAATTGATTAACACTCATTTCATGAACAATTGTCTTCTTTTTCGTATTCTCACCGCATGCTCATGTTCGAATATTGACTATTACTTCGAATTCAGTCTGAAACACAAAATTATATCCCTCGTTATAAGAATTGACCTTACATTGAAACCTCGTTCTGCATTTCAGATTTCTCTGAAGTTGACGTGCGGATAGCATATTGGCGGAATGTCTCGCATCAAGAATGTAATAGGCAGAATCACACACATCCATATAAGATTGGGGAAGATTTGCATTTTACAATCATAGCTGTGTTGCACGATATTTCTGAAATGTTTATTATTAACAAGAAAACTTGTAGATATATACCTCGAAAGTGTCTTCATTTGTTTGCATTTTCAAAATGTGAATAAGCGCACATTCGGACGAACAACGTACAGTTGTGTTGCTTTCTTTGCAACCATTCACTAGTTGTGGAACAACGATCTGTAAGTAAAACTTTAGAAGCATTTCAAGAATTATATGCATACCTTTAAAAAATCATCAGACAAATGAATTGACATCACCAACATGACCAATCACAATAGCTGCTGTTTTCCGAACATCAGTCGAAATATGATTCATTGCTCTTGCGACAGATGACAATAGTTCTCTGTTAATAGAAAGACTAAATTTAGCGTTTTTTGAAGCTTAAAAATACCTGTGGTAGCTTTAAGAATGTCAGCAGTTGAATCATCCAAAGAAAATGCAACATTTTCAACGATTTTGAGAATTCCGTAAACAACAACTTCCGGACTGCGAAGTAATGATTTCTTAATGCTTGCCATCATCTCGCTGTCAAACTCCTTCTTCGTGATCAGCTTCACATAATCAGCACAACAGTCAACAATGTGTTGAGCAGGTCGAGTCTTCGTCAAAAGTGTTGATCTCGATAGCAAATCGGTAAAAACATTCGAGTGAATTGCGGTCGAGTCAGCCTTGGCAATGGCCGATCGCAGACAAACTGCCTTCTCCGGACTTTCTTTTCCCAATTCTTGTACTTCGTTTTCAACAATCACTTTCACAGTTTTCGAACGTTTCAAACACTGTCTCAACTTTTTGCTCAAAACTTCCCAACCAATTGAGCTTGCAGAGATATAATAGCACAACACAGATAAAGCGGATATCTGGAAGATTACATATGATTATCGGGATAAAATAAAAACTTACGGCAAGTCCTTGATCAGTTGTCGCAATTTTTTCCAAGTCGGGTAAAGCAAGCAAGGAAATCAACCCTTTTGCAGTTGGAATTTGAGTCATTGCAATAGGATCACTCAAATTAGGCACAATCTTGAGAGATGATACAATTGTTTGTGACAATGTTCTGATTGTAGTCGGATAATCGTGCTTTGCCAAAGCCAATAGTAGTCGAGAAACATACTGAAACATTCAAATACACACTATATTCAAATAGAAACATACTTGAAAAGATTTTGGCTGAATATATTACTTTCTCAGCGACGCTGTTACACTTGTTTTGACCAGTCCCTTCACATAAGCTTCCGGATATTTATCAGCTCGTTCGATAGTTTTCGTCAATGATGCATATGACGTTCCGTGTTCACGAACACTTGATGCATTTACAGCAACAGTAAAGCGACAAATTTCATTTTTTAAGTCATCCTCCTACAAAAACAAGGTAAAATTACCGTAACATTCTAATTTTCTTACAGATTCATTTTGTTCAACTTTTACAACATCCGAAACCTCATCCACCGACATTTCGTGATATCAGAATTGTAATACCCGTTGATTTGATGATCTGGAAGAAAAATTATAAGCTTGACGTGAAAAATAAGAGTTTTTTGAAGTTTTTTGAAGTTCTATGGATACCTTTTTGATGATTCTATGATCAATTCTATGCAGGACCCAAGATTCTATAGAAGTTTTTTTGGGGTTCTATAGACACTTTTTGATGGTTCTATAAACAATTCTATGTTTAGTTTTAGGAAACTTATAAAGTTCTATTCTCGTCTAATAGTTCTATGAAAACCTCAAAGATCTATGGTTATTTTCTGCGGTTCTATGTGATTCTATGCCACTTTTATTTAAATTTCAAAATAACGTACGTATCAATATGAAACTGAACTTCCTTCAATCGTGATTCTTCAAATCCGGCTTGTATCCACATTCCGTGCATTTCGGTGTTTTCAACTTGCCAATTTCCATTGATTTTCGTGGTTTCACACCATGAGCTTCTTCTAGGTGGATTCTGCAAAATAGTTGAGTTTTTTATTGGTGTAGAAAAGCGAAGATAGTTCAACAAAGTGTTTAACTCTCTGTTTTTTCAAGACATTTGACTACTGGTTGAGTATCAAACGCTATTTCATTGTCAAAAACGTTTTTCGATCACAAAATCATGCTAAAACCAGAATTTTTAGGGTAAAAATTAAAATTAGAATATTTTTTTTCTATTTTCAACAATAAAAAGAACTCACTTCAATCGATTTTTTGCGAATTTGACACCACATCCAGCGACTGTACACATCACACCATTCTGATGATTGGCAGCTAATTGACGGAGAACGAACACTTTTTTCTGCAATAAAATTATTGGATTTAGTTCTTTCGAAGTTCATACAAACGATTGGTGCAAAAATTGAAAGAGGCTTACCATTTTTGCTGAGGCAATACATCTCCACGGTAGCCAGCTTCCCAAATACGACGATTTCAGTGTCGTGTGTTCAAACTTTGAAGTTGAACCTGAAAAAATAGATTGGTTTGCTTTGAATGGAAGATGTGAGACGAAGAAGAAGAAACGAGCATGTGTAAGTGAAACAACATCAAAATTAGCCCGACTTCTATGGTGTAAAGCCATAATTTCAGTATTTCTCGGTTAATTAACATATATTCTCAAACAAAAAAGGAAGCTTGTAAATCGTTTTGTTTGATACGTTTTGATACAAGCACCAATACAAGACCATCAGAAGAATCGTAATTGATTATTAAGAAATAAAAATATTGAATATTGTAACAATACGAAATCAACTTTAGAAAAAACAAAAAGTATAAAATAATAACTTTATTTTCAAAATAAAGAATTGAGACATAATAAGCAAGTAAATTTGTATCGGGTAAAGGAGGCGATGAAAATCAACTGGGGAAGGGAAAAGGGAACAATAAGAACATAATGCAATAGGAGCAGAAGATTAACAAACAAATTACTGCAAAATTTGGGAAAAAGATCTAGTTTTAATATCGATAACGTTTGGTGACAACGGCACTGACATTTGCAAGGCTTTCGAAATTAGGGAATTTGTGCTGCCTCTGAAAAAAATAAATTATCTTTGTTTGAATTGAAGTCTTACCTTATTGATAACGATGACTTTTGATGATCCCATTAAGACGAACCAGTGATGATACATGTCGGAAAAATGAATTTTGAGTCCAGTAGCCAAACTGGGAATCTCTGACACACGTGAAACATCTTCAATCCGGAAACTTGATCCGACTGGATAGTCTTCATCGACCATTTTCTGAACAACTTTTTGTTTTTTACAAATAATGTATTGAATACCTTCAACAATCGATTGATACCATTTTTCGTGATTCTTCCACCACTAATGGTCAAGTTTTTCGCCTTGATATTCAACATTTCGTCATCATCGATATTCACTCCATGATATGGCAATGCTTTCACCTTCAAAGTTTTGAAGGTTTTTCATCCGAAAAAGTACAACATACCGGTGTTCCCTTGTCATCAGTATCAACGGTCAAACTTCCATTTTTGTCCGATGGTTGTGAATCCAGAAGTTTCACGACACCTGCTACAACTTCATATGGCTTCTCATAGTTTGGATTGACGATTGTCGACTGTAATGACTAGTTGATAACTTGTAAAACCTTATCAACTTACTTTGATCAGCCCAATATACTTATTTGCTTGAATATTTATGAGCTGTTTCTCGATTGTTGGTGAAACAACCAACCCGTCGTAAAACACATCAAACATTGGATGTGGTACATCAATTGATGGAGTGTGTTCGATATATAATTGTGATCCGACTGGATAGTCTTCTTCGATCATTTTCTGAACATTTTCGTATACAATGCCGATAAAATGTAGTTACCCTCAACAACTGATCGGCACCATTTGTCATAACTCCATCAGTTTCATCTTTCCATTTCACATCTACCATAGTTAGCCTTTTAGCTTTCATTCTCTAAAACAGTTTCAATTGTAACACAACCAATCTCAATAAAACATACCATTTTTCCCTCGAAAATATTCGGAAATTTCAGGAATCGGGCATCACCGACAGACACATTCGCATTTTCCACAAAACTGTTCATAATCAATTTCAATCGGTCACGTGCATCCTTATTTGATCGGCATCGAATGCGCTGCCATTCACTAAAAAATATATAAAGCTTTGTTAAGTTTCTGTGACTTACTTGCAAATCAGTAGATTATTATTGCACACTTGAATGACTAGATTGTTATCAATTTTGAGGCATTCAACAAACATTTCGAACACTTGCATAGATTGAAGACGAAGAGCGGTGGATTCAACTAGTTTTTTATCCGCTGTTGAGCACAATTTGAGTCTTGTTCTGTTAAACAATAATAAGCTGGTCAAAATAATGTTTCATACCTTGTGAATATATCCATCTTCTCAACAATCATTCTCTTAATTTTATCTTCCAGATTATTCCAATTTGTTGATGAAATCGCTGGCAATTCAACAGGAACTTCACACATTTCGCTTGTGATAATCCATTCATTGTAATCTTTGCAAATTCTCGTCACTTTGATATATTTCTTCGAATTGACTGGAACGTTGCTGACACGCATTGGTGGTTTCATCGAAAGGCTGCACCAATCATAAACTTCATTTGAACTGAGTTTCAATACAAACTTTGAACCAATTGGATAGTCTTTCTCAGCCCATTTCTACAATTTTTCTTATTATTTCGAGAATAGTGTGTGATAACATACTTTCAATAGCTTATCAACAACTGGAACCGTGACTCTTCCTTTGACAACTTCTAATTGTGATGTATTGAAGTTCAAAATCGCTTCACCTTTGAGTTTCACATTTGTCAATTTCAACTTCTTGGCGTGCATTTTCTAAAATTTCTTATTATTCCAAAGCTCTCAAAAGAATAACTCACAAGATCAACATAATAGATTTTCCAATTACAAATCTCAGCATTATCGACAGTCACATTCTCATTCCTCACCAAACTGTTCACAATATTCCTCAGATCAGAAGAATAAATGAAACGTCGCTTGATATATAGATGTCGAGTCAATGGAGAGTGACTGAAAACAGAGTAAAGGAGATAAAATTTTGAATATACTCACTCGCAAACATCAAAATAGTGGTGCTGAATTCGCAAAACTGTGTCGTTGATTCGAACACT
Organism: Caenorhabditis uteleia; assembly: GCA_963573275.1. Taxonomy (NCBI): domain Eukaryota; kingdom Metazoa; phylum Nematoda; class Chromadorea; order Rhabditida; family Rhabditidae; genus Caenorhabditis; species Caenorhabditis uteleia. The sequence continues at coordinate 16,426,390 of OY752135.1, forward strand.
CCAAACTCCTCCGTTTTTATCGCTTTTATTGACTTTGAGTTGGGATAAATGTAGTGGTGTTGATTCAACAAGTTTTTTGTCTGATTTTGAACACACTTTGAGTCGAGTTCTGAATAATATTGATTATTTGATTGATAACAATGATAATCGATACCTTGTGAACAAATCCATCTTCTTTACAATTATTCCTTTGATTTCCTCCGACAGATCATTCCAGTTTTTCGATGGACTCGATTGTGGCTCAACAGACGATCGACGAACTTTTGCAGATAAGAAAAAGAATCCATCTTTCAACCATGGAGAAATTTCCATGTATTTGCCCGGCTTCATTTCAATTCTGATCTCAGTTTTCTTACCAAATGTTCTTGTCTTCTTCGAATATTGTAGTCCAGCATTTTTCAAGCAATATTCAGTCTGATATTCCAAATCAACTACATAGTCTTCAGACACGAATAATTCCGAACCGATTGGGTAATCTTCCTGGATCCATTTCTGTCAAATTAATGATTATTAACCAGTTTTAAAGTAATGTTACCTGAATCAATTGAATTACTCCTGGAATTGGAACATCGCTCGATTCCAGTTGCAATTTTCTAGCTTTGAACTTCAATAGTTGATCGGTATTCACACTAATACAGCTCATTTGTAACTTTTTTGCATTGATCACCTGCAAATGAAACAGAATATATGAAATCAATCTGTAAACTTACATTTGGGTGATCTGCGGTAGAATCCGTTTGGCTGAAACTGATGATTAGGTTTTCAACACCAGATGCCAAATGATTGAGCCATTTCTCACAATTGTCTGCATCTTTAGAATCAAGATATGCGGTTTCAGCTTTGATTTTGTTAGAATCAATCAGCACTTCGGGAAAAATCTGAAACGTTCTCATCATAACGACCGATAATAATAACTAACCATAGGAACTCGGAATTCTTTCATTCGAACATTCGCCATCAAGAATTTTCTATAAAAATCCTCTTCAACGACCGGGCGTCCAATTTTTCGGCCATCAATGTAAACTGGACCTTTATACTCAACATCACGATATCTGTTCTTGTATCCTTCCGGCTGACCATATGATACGAGTCCTTTTATGTAATATGGCTTCAATTCCGACAATCTTTTTGACTCTTTTGAGCATTGTTCGAAACGCAGTCTGAAAAATATTGATATGATTACGATGATAACTGATAAGAAATACCTTGTAAGATAATCCATCTCTTTGATAACCATTACTTTCATCTCCGGAGGTAAATTATTCCAATTTGTCTCTTCCGGTGGTTTTTCGAGTTTCGAATCATCAATTTGTGGTGCAAGTTTGTTGCCAGCATCGCTTGTTTCAGCCATTCTGAAAATGGAATTGGTTAATTGAAGACTTTCAAAGAAACGCTTTTAACTTGTTTCGAAAATAGTTTTGCAAGAAAATAACAGTGGAAAACAGCATTTCGCAATACAGTATTTTGTTGGAAAAACAATGAGTATAGCCTATATAAAACAACACATTACTAATTTTATGTTACACAAAAAAAGGTACTACTAATACCTCATTTGATGAAGTTTTATTCAGCCTGACGACAACACAACTATTTTATGTGAGTTTTATGGACCAAGGCAAGAAGAAAGTGGCTGCATGTATGTTTTGAGGGTGAAAAATGATCATGGACACACATTTCAGCAAGAAAATTATCGAAAAGTATCATAAAATTTATACAACTATATTTTGGTTGTCTTTGAAACGCAAACACTTCTTCTCAGTAAACCGTAATGTTTTCCAAATGAATAAAGTTTTGCTTTGTTTCGAAATCGGATAATTGAATCAGAAAGTAACCACTTAGGTTGAGAACAAATATTTCGAAAAAGTCATGATAACCTTGTTTGCGGCATTTGTTTTATTGGGATGGTAAGACGTTTTGGCATGATTTCTGGGTGAAAGCATACTTATTATAGAAGTCAAAAAAGAAACTATGAATGAAGGAAGTGTGAGTGGCGCCAGCGAAAGACAAAGAAGGAAAAGAGGGAGGTGAAAAATCAGAAGCTATCACAAAAACTAAGGACAAAAAAGAAAGACGACAAAACAGAAGACAAGTAGGACGTAACAGAAGATGATGAAGTCAAAACAGAAGATTCTTGAAGATCTTCTTACTTATTGCTCTTAAGAACAATAAGTAAGTCATACGTTTTTGAAATCCGGAACTTTCGAAGTTTGTAGTACTACCGGATAACACACTGAATCAAACTGAATCGAGATTTTTGTTCTCAAAACGTACGAATTTTATTTATTGTTCGTCTTCTGTTTTGACTTTATCATCTTCTATTACGTCCTACTTGTCTTTGTCGTCTTCTGTTTTTTGTGTTCGAGTTTTTGTGATATCTTCTGTTCTGTCACCTCCTCCGAACAAGGTAAAGAAGAAAGGGAATAACCCTAGGAATGAAGAAAGTGTTCTGATTGGTTTTGGAAAGTTTTTGCATTCCAACAACGGTATTTACATTAGCTGAATCATCTTTGAAATGCAAGCTTGTTTCGAGATGAAAGGACTCATTTTCTATCGTATTACCCGGTCTTGGTAGATAAAATGATGTTTTTAAGACTACTCGCGTATCATAAATAGACAAAAGAACAGAATAAACAAGATAATAAGAACAAGAATAAAGAATGAACAAGATAAAAGTTGGTTTAAACCTCATTTCAATGAAAAAAAAGAACCAAAGTTAGGGAAACAACATATTTATTGGAGCATATTACATGATTATTTGTTTAAAATGTTTCCTTTGATAACACATGTGTTAACTTTTATGCATTGTCGCTTTTGTTGTACTTCTTTCTTCGTATTCACATTCTATTCCATTGAAAATCTCGTCGATTGTTAGTGTTGCATTCGATAAAACTTCTTTTAAATTGATAGAAAACTTCGAGCCACTTGGATATTCTTTATCAATCCATTTCTGTGATCAACAAATATTGATTGAATCTAGACAGTATCATACCTTCATAAGATTTTTAATACCAGCAACTGTATCGGTAGTTTGTCATTCTTCCGTTTTCGAGCCACAAAATATTGTCTGCCAATCTCTAATCTGATTTTCAATCACACTACATCGTAATCTTGTCAGCACATTCTCCTCAACATCTGCAAATCAATGTTGGCACTGATAACGATGAAAATCAAAACCTACAACTAAATCCAGCGTGTTTTATCATCAATTTGAATCCTTCGGTTATCGGATCACGTTTTATCACCTTCTAAACGACAAATCACGAGTCCATCAGCTAATCGAAGAGCCAAACCTCCAAAACATTCGGATTCTGAAAACTTTTCGAATTTCATTCATTTTCTCATCCGAACTCCCTTCTTTCATTGCATTTTCCACAAAAATTGTTGCTTCTAACACAGTTCTAGACATCTAAATGCTTCAAATGACACATGAAAGTGGGAAGGACTTTTCGCTTGTAATACCTATAATTTTAATTTAATAAATTGAAACTCGAAAAGAAAAGATTACCCAATCAGTATCAAAACACTTGATTCGAATATTCTTCGTGCGCAAAATACTACAAAACCATCGCTCGATCGTTTCCTCCGCTTCTTTTTCGTTTCTTGTCGTATCTGAACAAGCTTCTTCACTTATAAAAATGACAGTAACTCACTTCGATTGTGTTACTCTATTGTCAAGTTGTGGCATTTCTAATACAATCGATTCAGACTGCGAATCAATCAAACTGAACTCCTTATATGACGAAGAGGAAGCAGTTAGTTTCGATACATCCATTGGAAATGTTTCGACAAGGCATCTATCCGAATTGGAGCACATTTTGAGGGAAGTTCTAGCAAATACTGTTATAATAAAATGATAACTGATAAGAAATACCTTGTTATAACATCCATATTATTAATAATCATCCTTTTCATCACCTTTTGCATATCATTCCAATTATTCGTTCCACTATTCTTCACTCGTTCGATTGGTTGTTCAAGGTATTGTTGTGATTGTTTGGATGGTTTCATCATACTCCTTTTCGCCTGAATAATTATATTTTGCCTTTAAAGAAAGAAAAACTTACAAATATATGAACTTTGGTCGTAGTAGTACATCGGACACTCAACATTCTCATATTGTTGTTGTTGTAGATCGAATTGAAGTTCAACAAATGATTGTTGTTCTTGTTCTTCATATGGACAATATCCCATTTGATGGACATTGTTGTTGTGGTAGAGAGATATAGAATTATTTTGTTCCGTCTGAATATTCATATAAACTTCAATTTCCGGAACAGAAAACTCACAAATATGCAAATCAATGTTGCGAAATCCAGTTTCACGGGCAAGTCTGTCTCTCAGAATATTGACACGGTTTGCTGAGACAGATCTATCGGGTTTTCCAGTGCTGAAAAATTTCTTTACATGATTTTGAAAAGGATTAAACAAGACTTACGTTTTTTGCTGAGGCAATACATCTCCACGGTAGCCAACTTCCCAACTACGACGGTCCCAGTGCAGTGTGTTCAAATTTCAAAGTTGAACCTGAAAAAATAGATGGGTTAGCTTTGGGTGACAGATATGAGACGGAGAAGAAGAAACGGGCACGTGAAATTGAAACAGCATCAAAATTAGCCCGACTTCTAAGGTATAAAGCCATAATTTCAGTATTTTTCGGTTGATTTATATGTATATCTCGAACAAAACAGGAAGCTTGTAAATCATCTTATATGTGAGCAACACGATGCCGATTCAAACAGTTCGGCTCATTCGCTGTCCGTGATTACAAGACTATCGGAAGAATCGTAAATAGTTACTAAGAAATAAATATATTGAATATTGTAACAGATAGCAACTTTGGTGACGAAAGAACAAAAAGTATAAAATAATATCTTCATTCTCAAAGTAAAAAATTGCAACATAATTATCAAATAAATGTGTTTAGGAAAAAGGAGGCAATAAAAGACAACTGGGGAAGGGAAAAGGGAACAATAAGAAGAATATGTCATTGGAGAAGAAGATCAATAACCACATTATTGCAAAGTTCCGGGAAAAAAAAGTTTTCAAATTCACAAGAATCAATGACAACGGCAAGGACAAAGTTTCTGTAGGAGCTGGGGTCTTCGTCTTTGTTCTGCAAACATAAATGAATTATTTTTGTTTTATTTGAAACCTTACCAATTTGATGACGATTACTTTTGACGAGCCGATATCGATGTACCAGTGCTGATGTTTATCGGACCATACCATGTTGAATCCACTAATCGAATCGGGAATACTTTCCACGTCTGGAACACGTTCAATGCGGAAACCTGATCCAATCGGGTAATCCTCATCAATCATTTTCTGAAAAACTTTTTCGTTTTTTATATATATAATGAATTGAATACCTTCAACAATTGATTGACACTATTCGTCAAAGCTCCATCTGCCTCGTCTTTCCATTTCACATCTGTCAGAAACAGCTTTCTAGCTTTCATTCTCTAAAACAGTTTCAATTGTCACAAAACACATCTCAAAAAAACATACCATTTTTCCATCGAAATAGCTTGATACTTTGCTGAATTGTGCACAATCGACAGTCACATTCGCATTTTCTACAAAACTGTTGACAATCAGTTTCAATCGATCATGTGCATCCTTATTTGATCGACATCGAATGCGCTGCCAATCACTAAACGAATATATGAAGCTTTATTATGTTTCTATGGCTTACTTGCAAATGAGTAGATCATTCTCGTGTACTAGAATGACTAGATTGTCATCAATTGTGAAACAGTCAGCATTGATGTCGCTCACGTATATGCTTTTCAGATGAAGACGGGTAGATTCGACGATTTGTTTGTCCGCTGTTGAGCATAGTTTGAGTCTGGTTCTGTTGAAAAATGATACGCTGACCACAATGTTATTTCATACCTTGTGAATAAGTCCATCTTTTCGACAATCATTTTCTTGACTTTATCTTCCAGATTATTCCAATTTGTTGATGAAACCGATGGCAGTTCAACAGGTACTTGACACATTTCACTTGTGATTATCCATTTATGGTTGAAATGTATTTCATCTTCTTCACGACATCTTGTCACTTTGATGTATTTCTTTGAATTGACTGGAACCCTGCTGACACGAATTGGTGGTTCAATCTCGCCCCACTCGCCATCTTCATCTTCTGCACTGATTGTTAACACAAACTTCGAACCAATTGGATGATCTTTCTCAGCCCATACCTACAATTTTTCTTATTATTTAGAGAAAAATGTTAAATCAAATACCTTCAAATACTTATTAACAGCTAAAACCACGACTTCTCCTTTGACGACTTCTAATTGTGTTGAATTGAAGTTCAACAAGTTTTCAAATCGGACATTGATATTTGTCGTCTTCAACTTCTTAGCATTCATTTTCTGAAATATTTTACAGTTCTCAAGCTCTCAACAAAATAACTCACAATTTCAACATTACGAAAATCCCAATTAGAGAATGCGGCATCGTCGACAGTGACTTTCTCGTTCATCACAAAACTGTTCGCAATTTTAGTCAGATCAGTAGAAGAAACGAGACGCCGTCTGATATAGAGCTCGGGGATCAATGGAAACGGACTGAAAACAGAATAAACGATATAAAATATTGAATATACTTACTCGCAAACATCAAAATTGTCTTCTTTGACTCGCAAGACTGTGTCGTTGATTTGGAGATTCCAAATATGACGTCTTTTGTATTTGTAATGGTTGAAATTCAATCGGGACAAATGAAGTGGTGCCGATTCAACAAGTAGTTTATCTGATTTTGAGCACGCTTTGAGACGATATCTGATAAATATTGATTGATTGATTGATAACAACGTTAATCGATACCTTGTGAATATATCCATCTTCTCTACAATCATTCCTTTGATTTCCTCTGACATATCGTTCCAGTTTTTCGATGGATTCGTTGGTGGCTCAAGAGACGATTGGCGAACTTTTGCAGACATGAAAAAGGATCCACCTTTCAAACATGGTGAAATTTCCATATATTTCCCCGATCTCATGGGAACTCTGATCTCAATTTTCTTATCAAATGCTCGTGTTCCTTTTGAATATCGTAGTCCAGCATTTCCCAAGCAATATTCCATTTGTTCTTCCGAAACAGTTCCATTTCGTTCAGACACGAACAACTCCGAACCAATTGGATAATCTTCATGGATCCATTTCTGTCAAATTTATAATTATTAATTAGTTTTAGAGTGATATTACCTGTATCAATTGAATTACTCCTGATATTGGAACATGGCTGTCTTCCAATTGCAATTTTCTTGCCTTGAGCTTCAATAGTTGATCGGTATTTACACTAATTCCTTTCATTTGTATCTTTTTTGCATTGATCACCTGAAAATGTATCCGAATTTACGAAATCAATATGTAAACTTACATTTGAGTGATTTGAGATAACTGATTTCGTCAGGCAATAATAAGTGTATGTGATGATTAGGTTCTCAACACCAGGTTCCAAATGATTGAGCCAATCTTTACAATCTTTCGCATCATGAAACTCAAGATATGCTGTTTCGGCTTTGATTTTGTTAGAATCAATCAACACTTCGGGAAAATTCTGAAAAAGGATTTTTATCATAACGATCGATGAAGATAATTTACCTTTGGAGCTCGAAATACCTTCATTCGAACATTCGCCATCAAGAATTTTTCATAGAAATCCTCTTCAATGTACGGGCGGTCAATTTTGCGACCATCAACATACACTGGACCTTGGTAGTCGTCATCATCATACACTGTGTTATCATATGCATCTTTTTGACCAATCGAAACGAGTCCTTTGATGTAATATGGCATTGAATCCGACAACTGCTTCGACTCTGTTGAGCATTGTTTGAAACGAATTCTGAAAAATATTGATATGGTAACAATGATATTTGATAAAAACTACCTTGTAAGATAATCCATCTCTTTCACAACCATTTTTTTCATTTCCGGAGGTAAATTATTCCAATTTGTCTCTTCCGGCGGTTCGTCGAGTTTCAAATTGTCGATTTGTGGTGCAAGTTTGTTGCCAGCATCGCTTGTTTCAGTCATTCTGAAAATGGAATTGGTTAATTGAAGACTATTGAAAGAAACGCTTTCAATTTGTTTCAAAAATAGTTTAGCAAGAAAATAACAGTAGAAAACAGCATTTCGCAATACAGTATTTTGTTGGAAAAACAATGACTATAGCCCATATGAAACAATACATGGCTTATGTTATGTTATACAAAAGAGGTACTATGATTTCCTCATTTGATGAAGTTTTATTCTGCCTGACGACAACACAACTATTTTATGTGAGTTTTATGAACCAAGGCAGGAAAAAAAATGACTGAATGTATGTTTTGAGGGTGAAAAATGATCATGGACACAAATTTGGGTGAGAAAATCATGCAAAAGTATTATAAACTTTATACAACTTCATTTTTGTTGTCTTCAAAACACAAAAACTGTTCCTCAGGAAACCCTAATGTTTCCCAAACGAATAAAATTTTGCTTTGTTTCGAAATCGGATGATTGAATCAGACCACTTAGGTTGAGAACAAATATTTCGAAAAATATATGATAACTTTGTTTGCGGCATTTGTTTTATTGGGATAGTAAGACGTTTTGATAGGATTTCTGGGTGAAAGCATACTTATTATAGAAGTATAAACAGATCCTAGGAATGAAGAAAGTGTGAGTGGGGCCAGCGAAAAACAAAGGAAGAAAAAACAGAAGATATCACTAAAACAGGAGACAACTAACAGAAGATGACAAAACAGAAGACAAGTAGGACGTAACAGAAGATGATGAAGTCAAAACAAAAGATTCTAGAAGAACAATAAGTAAGATTCATACGTTTTTGAAATCCGGAACTTTCGAAGTTTGTAGTACTACCGGATCAAACTAAATCGAGATTTTTGTTCTCAAAACGTACGAATTTTATTTATTGTTCGTCTTCTGTTTTGACTATCATCTTCTGTTACGTCCCACTTGTCTTTGTCGTCTTCTGTTTTTTGTGTTCGGATTTTTGTGATATCTTCTGTCCTGTCACCTCCTCCGAACAAGGTAAAGAAGAAAGGGAATAACCCTAGGAATGAAGAAAGTGTTCTGATTGGTTTTGGAAAGTTTTTTCATTCCAATAACGGTAATTTCATTAGCTGATTCATCTTTGAAATGCAAGCTTGTTTCGAGATGAAAGGACTCATTTTCTATCGTCTTACCCGGTCTTGTTAGATAAAATGATGTTTTTAAGTCGACTCGCGTATCATGAAAAGACAAAAAAACGGAATGAACAAGATAGAAGCTGGTTTAAACCTCATTTCAATGAAAAAAAAGAACCAAAGTTAGTGAAACAACATATTTATTGGAGCATATTACATGATTATTTGTTAAAAATGTTTCCTTTGATAACACATGTGTTAACTTTTATGCATTGTCGCTTTTGTTGTACTTCTTTCTTCGTATTCACATTCTATTCCATTGAAAATCTCGTCGATTGTTAGTGTTGCATTCGATAAAACTTCTTTCAAATTGATAAAAAACTTCGAGCCACTTGGATATTCTTTATCAATCCATTTCTGTAATCAACAGATATTGATTGATTCTAGACAGTATCATACCTTCATAAGATTTTTAATACCAGCAACTGTATCGGTAGTTTGTCATTCTTCCGTTTTCGAGCCACAAAATATTGTCTGCCAATCTTTAATCTGATTTTCAATCACAATACATCGTAATCTTGTCAGCACATTCTTCTCAACATCTACAAATCAATGTTATGGCACTGACAAGAATGATAATAAAAACCCACGACTAAATCCAGCGTGTTTTATCATCAATTTGAGTCCTTCGGTTATCGGATCACCATTTATCACCTTCTAAACGACAAATCACGAGTCCATCAGCTAATCGAAGAGCCAAACCTCCAAAACATTCGGATTCTGAAAACTTTTCGCATTTCATTCATTTTCTCATCCGAACTCCCTTCTTTCATTGCATTTTCCACAAAAATCGTTGCTTTTAACACAGTTCTAAACATCTAAATGCTTCAAATGACACATGAAAGTGGGAAGGACTTTTCGCTTGTAATACCTATAATTTTAATTTAATAAATTGAAACTCGAAAAGAAAAGATTACCCAATCAGTATCAAAACACTTGATTCGAATATTCTTCGTGCGCAAAATACTACAAAACCATCGCTCGATCGTTTCCTCCGCTTCTTTTTTGTTTTTCGAACGATGGATTCGTTTCTTGTCGTATCTGAACAAGCTTCTTTACTTATAAAAATGACAATAACTCACTTCGATTGTGTTACTCTATTGTCAAGTTGTGACACTTCTAATCCAATCGATCCAGACTGCGAATCAATCAAACTGAATTCTCTACCCCCATATGATGGAGAGGAAGCAGTTAGTTTCGATACATCCATTGGAAATGCTTTGACGAGACATTTATCCGATTCGGAGCACATTTTGAGGGAAGTTCTAGCAAATATCGTTTTGATAGGATGATAACTGATAAGAAATACCTTGTTATAACATCCATATTATTAATAATCATCCTTTTCATCTCCTCTGGCACACTATTCCAATTATTCGTTGTGGATTGGTTGTTGATTATGCTGTTGAGATGGTTGGTGTGGGCGAAGGTTTTGGCGCCATTTGTTGTTGAATAGATGGTTGACCAGATGGTAAACCAGCATTTGCAAACACATTATTTTGCGGTGTTGTTCTCAACACAGGTGTTGGTTGAGCTGCTCGATTTGTCGGAGCCTGCAAATAAACCAAATGTCTATATGTTTTTGATCATTTAGCGATTATCAATTCAAAGAATTTCTTCTATAACTAACCATAACATTTTGAAAAGATTGTTTAACAACACTAGTTAAGCCGCCATTCGCCAATGGATAGTGTTGACTCATCTACAAAATATTGAATCAAAGCAATATTTACAGATATCTTACCGGAACAGTCGAATTCAAACTATGATTTTGGACATTTGAAGTTGTCGCAGATGGCATTGGAAAAGGATTCGCTGCATAGGTTGTGTTTTGACTGCAAATATATTATAGATATAAATTAAGATTAGAAACAACATACGGATTATTTCAATCATTTTTCCAACAACCTTCTTTATCTTCGTTCCTTTATTCTTCACTCGTTCGATTGGTTGTTCAATGTATTGTTGTGATTTTTTGGATGGTTTCATCATACTCCTTTTCGCCTGAATAATTATATTTTGCCTTTAAAGAAAGAAAAACTTACAAATATATGAACTTTGGTCGTAGTAGTAAATCGGACACTCAACATTCTCATATTGTTGTTGTTGTTGATCGAATTGAAGTTTAACAAATGGTTGTTGTTCTTGTTTTTCATATGAACAATATCCCATTTGATGGACATTGCTGTTATGGTAGAGAGAAATGTAATTGTTTTATTCCGTCTGAATATCCATATAAAACTTCAATTTCCGGAGCAGAAAACTCACGAATCAATGTTGCGAAATCCATCTTCTCACGGGCAAGTCTCTCTGTCAGAATATTGACACGGTTTGCTGAGACAGATCAATCGGATCTGCCAGTGCTGAAAAATGTATTTATAAGATCAATAAATAAGGATTAACCGAGACATACGTTTTTTGCTGAGGCAATACATCTCCACGGTAGCCAACTTCCCAAATACGACGATTCCAGTGCCGTGTGTTCAAATTTCGAAGTTGAACCTGAGACAACAGATTGGTTTGTTTTGGATGAAAGATGTGAGACGAAGAAAGGGAAACAGGCACGTGTAATTGAAACAGCATCAAAATTAACCCGACTTCTAAGGTATAAAGCCATAATTTCAGTATTTCTCGGTTAATTTACATACATTCTCAAACAAAAAAAGAGGCATGTATATCTTCTTGTGTGTGAGAAACACAATGTTGATTCAAACAGTTCGACTCATTCCATGTCCGTGATTACAAGACTATCAGAAGAATCGTAAATAGTTATTAAGATATAAATATATTGAATATTGTAACAGATAGCAACTTTGGTGACGAAAGAACAAAAAGTATAAAACAATATATTCATTCTCAAAGTAAAAAATTGCAACATAATTATCAGATAAATGTGTTTAGGGAAAAGGAGGCAATAAAAGAAAACTGGGGAAGAGAAAATGAATAATAAGAAGAATATGTCATTGGAGAAGAAGATCAATAATCACATTATTGCAAAGTTTCGAAAAAAAAGTTTTCAAATTCACAAGAATCAATGACAACGGCAAGGACAAAGTTTCTGCAGGAGCTGGGGTCTTCGTCTTTGTTCTGCAAACAGAAATACATTATTTTTATTTCATTTGAAGCCTTACCAATTTGATGACAATTACTTTCGATGATCCGATATCGATGTACCAGTGCTGATGTTTATCGGACCATACCATGTTGAATCCACTAATCGAATTGGGAATACTTTCCACATCTGGAACACGTTCAATGCGGAAACCTGATCCGATTGGGTAATCCTCATCAACCATTTTCTGAACAACTCTTTCGTTTTTGACAAATAATGTATTGAATACCTTCAACAATTGATTGACACCATTCGTCCTTAATCCATCAGTCTCATCTATCCATTGCACAGCTAACGCTTTTGCTTTCATTCTCTGAAACAGATACAATAATCATAAAAACATCTCAACAAAACATACCATTTTTCCATTGAAAACATCACAAAATTTGTATAATTGTGCAACGTCGACAGTTACATTCGCATTTTCCACAAAACTGTTGATAATCAACTTCAATCGATCACGTGCATCCTCATTTGATTGACATCGAATGCGCTGCCAATCACTACAAAAAGATATGAAGCTTTATTATGTTTCTATGTCTTACTTGCAAATGAGTAGATCATTTTTGCACAATAGAATGACTAGATTGTTATCAATTATTAAACCGCCATCACCACTGATGTTGCCCGCGTATATGCTGTTCAGACGAAGACGGGTAGATTCGACGATTTGTTTGTCCGCTGTTGAGCATAGTTTGAGTCTGGTTCTGTTGAAAAATGATACGCTGACCACAATGTTATTTCATACCTTGTGAATAAGTCCATCTTTTCGACAATCATTTTCTTGACTTCATCTTCCAGATTATTCCAATTTGTTGATGAAATCGCTGGCAATTCAACAGGAATTTGACACATTTCACTTGTGATTATCCATTTATGGTTGAAATTGATTTCATCCCTTTTACGGTATCTTGTCACATTGATGTATTTCTTTGAATCGACTGGAACTCTGCTGACACGAATTGGTGGTTCGATCTCGCTCCACTGTCCATCTTCATCTTCTGCATTGATTGTCAATACAAACTTTGAACCAACTGGATGATCTTTTTCAGCCCATATCTACAATATTTCTAATCATTTCAAGAATAGTATTAAATCACATACCTTCAAATACTTATCAACAAATGGCACTGGGACACATCCTTTGACAACTTCTAATTGTGTTGAATTGAAGTTCAACATCTTTTCAACTCTGCCATTGACATTTGTCAATTTCAACTGCTTTGCGTGCATTTTCTAAAAATGTTTTATAATTCCAAAGCTCTCAACATAATAACTTACAATATCAACATCATAGAATGTCCAATTACAAAATTCGGCTTTTTCCACAGTGACATTCTCGTTCATCAACAAACTTTTCACAATTTCCTTCAGATCAGTAGGATAAATGATACGCCGTCTGATATAAAGCTCGGGGATCAATGGAAACGGACTGAAAACAGAGTAAAGGATATGAAATATTGAATATACTCACTCGCAAATATCAAATGTGTTTTCTTTGTCTCGCAAGACTGTGTCATTGATTTGAAGACACCAAACGTGACTTGTTTTGCTTTTATTATGGCTGAATTTCAATCGGGACAAATGAAGTGGTGTTGATTCAACAAGTTTTTTGTCTGATTTTGAGCACGCTTTGAGGCGATATCTGAATAATATTGATTGATTGATTTATAGTAATGATAATCGATACCTTGTGAACAAATCCATCTTTTTTACAATCATTCCTTTGATTTCCTCTGACATATCGTTCCAATTTGTTGATGGACTCGATTGTGGCTCAACAAACGATTGACGAACTTTTGCAGAGATGAAAAAGGATCCATCTTTCAAACATGGTGAAACTTCCATATATTTGCCCGGTTTCATTTGAATTCTGATCACAGTTTTCTTATCAAATGCTCTTGTTTCCTTCGTATATTGTATTCCAGCATTTCTCAAGCAATATTCCGTTTGATCTTCCAAAGTAGTTACATCGTATTCAGCCACGAACAACTCTGAACCAATTGGATAATCTTCATGGATCCATTTCTGTCAAATTAATGATTATTAACTAGTTTTAAAGTGATATTACCTGTATCAATTGAATTACTCCTGAAATTGGAACATCGCTCCATTCCAATTGCAATTTTCTTGCTTTGAACTTCAATAGTTGATCAGAATTTACACTGATTCTATTCATTTGTAACTTTTTTGCATTGATGACCTGACAATAAATAAAAATTTATGAAATCACTTTGTAAACTTACATTTGAATGATCCGCGATCAATGAAATCGTTTTGCAATCATCGTCATCGTGTGTGATGATTAAGTTCTCAACACCAGGTGCCAAATGATTGAGCCAATATTCACAACCTTCTTCATCTCCACATTCAAGATATGCGGTTTCGACTTTGATTTTGTTAGAACCCATCGGCACTTCGGGAAAATTCTGAAAAAGGCTTTTTATCTTAACGACCGATGAAGATAATTTACCTTTGGAGCTCGAAACACTTTCATTCGAACATTCGCCATCAAGAATTTTCTATAGAAAGCCCTTTCAATGTACGGGCGGTCAATTTTGCGACCATCAACATACACTGGACCTTGGTAGTCGTCATCATCATAAACTGTGTTGTCATATGCATCTTTTTGGCCAATAGAAACTAGTCCTTTTGTGTAAATTGGCTTCGATTCCGACAACTCTTTTGATTCTTTTGAGCATTGTTTGAAACGAATTCTGAACAATATTTATATGATTACGACGATAACTGATAAGAAATACCTTGTAAGATAATCCATCTCTTTCACAACAATCTCTTTCATTTCATATGGTAAATTATTCCAATTCTTCTCTTCCGGCGGTTTTTCGAGTTTCAATTCATCGATTTGTGGTGCAAGTTTGTTGACAACATCGCTTGTTTCAGTCATACTGAAAATGGAATTGGTTAATCGAAGACTATTCAAAGAAACGCTTTGAAATTGTTCCGAAAATAGGTTAGAAATAAAATAACAGTACTCGGTGTAAAACAACATTTCGCAATACAGTTTGATGTAGTTTTTTTTCGCTGACGATAACACAACTATTTTATGGGAGGTTTATGGGACAAGAAAAAACAACTAAATGTGTGTTTTAAGGGTGCAAAATGATCGTGTACACGATTTTCAGCAAAAAAATTATGGAAAAGTATCATAAAATCTATATAACTATATTTTTGTTGTCCTCAAACGCAAAAACCGTTACTCAGTAAACCGTAAGGTTTCCCAAACGAATAAAGTTTTGCTTTGTTTCCAAATCGGACAACCACTTAGATTGAGAACAAATATTTCGAAAAAGGCATGATGACTTTATAAGCAGCATTTGTTTTATTGGGATGGTAACACGTTTTGGCATGATTTCTGGGTGAAAGCATACTTATTATAGAAGTCAAAAAAGAAACTATGAATGAAGGAAGTGTGAGTGGCGCCAGCGAACACCAAAGGAAGAAAAGAGGGAGGTGAAAAATCAGAAGACAACACTAAAACCGAAGACAAAATACAGAAGGCGACAGAACAGAAGACGAACAATAAGTAAGATTCATACGTTTTTGAAAACCAAAACTTCGATTCGGTTTGATTCAGTGTGTGACCCAGTAGCAATACAAAATTCGAATGTTCCGGATTTCAAAAAATCTTACTTATTGTTCATTTTCTGTTTTGACTTCATCATCTTCTGTTACGTCATAATTGACTTTTGCTTTGTCGTCGTCTTCTATTTTTTGTCTTCGTCATCTCCCGCAAACGGGAGCCTGGAGCAGGAGAAAGTTAAAGAAGAAAGGGAATCGGCCTAGGTTTCATTACGGTATTTACATTAGATGAATCATTTTTCGATCGTTCCGAGACCAATGGACGCATTTTCTTTCGTCTCACGGTAGATAAAATGATGTTTTAAGACGACTCGCGTATCACAAATAGACAAAAAACTGAATGAACAAGATAGAAGCTGGTTTAAACCACATTTCAATGCAAAAAGATAACCAGATTTAGGGAAACAACATATTTATTAGAGCATATTACATGATTATTTGTATAAAACATAATAAACCTAATGAAACATAAACTATTATGAGGCAAAATCTATATAATGAAACATTATTGGTGGATTGTGTTTATACCAATATTCCAGATGGTGACTCGTTTGCAAAGATCAATCAAAAGCTGAAAATACGTATATTTGTCTTGTTTACTATCACAAAGAACTCACTGCTTCTATTTCATCCTTGTTCAATTGATTAACACTCATTTCATGAACAATTGTCTTCTTTTTCATATTCTCACCGCATGCTCATGTTCGAATATTGACTATTACTTCGAATTCAGTCTGAAACACACAATTATATCCCTCGTTATAAGAATTGACCTTACATTAAAACCTCGTTCTGTATTTTTCAGATTTCTCTGAAGTTGACGTGCGGATAGCATATTGGCGGAATGTCTCGCATCAAGAATGTAATAGGCAGCATCACACACATCCATATAAGATTGAGGAAGATTTGCATTCTACAATCATAGCTCTGACATTGGTAGATACAAAAAACGACTTACTTAGGGTCGATAACATCTAGGAAGTCGATAATCTCCTTCTGCGATTCGTCTCGTAATGACCAAGAGCTTCGCGATCAAATGCATCAGATGAATCTGATATTATGGCATTTGACGCCATGCTACGTGTCTTCACAGGTTTGAACAATAATATTATCTGAAAATCAAGGGATTTTAGAGAAAAAACGAGGAAAACAACGATTTTAAGATTTACGGAACAGGGAAATTGCAGAATAGAACGAGAAAAACGCGAACTGAGTGATTTCGAATGAAGAAAAGATTAAATAGCTTGAAAAGCAGCAACTTCGGCTTAAAAATGCAATTTTTGTGAGAAATTGTGTTTTATTCCCGATTATATGAACACAGCAAGGCAAAAATACATTGTTAAAGTGGAAATCTAAGATTTTTGTGTAGAAAAACCATCAAAATAGCGATTTTTGGTGTAAAAGCGAGCTTTTATAGTGAAAAACTCATAAAACTTTCGTTTTGTCCATTCGAACGCTCAACGAGCATGTAAAATGTTGAGAAATCGACGATTGGGAGATAAATTTTGCAGAGAATTAGATTTTCAACTAATTTTCTTTAAAAAGAACGGGAAAATGCCTGAAAAAACGCATTTCAGACATAAAAATAAACGAAAAACAGAAATGTGTGCAACATCGCGCCGTGGTGTTTGCGAATGCGCACCAGAGGCGCTACAGTAGCCCAGAGATAAAATGTGTTGCGCAATGTCGCTCAACACGAAATCTGATGAAAATCGACAGTTTTCGTCAATTCAAATTGTCAAAAAGGTTTAAATTACTTTCCGAAAATAAATTTTTTCAATTTTCGAAGCTTTTTCAAAGATTTTCAGCAATAAAATGCGAAATTAACGACACGAAAGATATATGAATCCATGAATCTATGAATCTATGAATCTATGAATCTATGAATCTATGAATCTATGAATCTATGAATCTATGAATCTATGAATCTATGAATCTATGAATCTATGAATCTATGAATCTATGAATCTACGAATCTATGAATCTATGAATCTATGAATCTATGAATCTATGAATCTATGAATCTATGAATCTATGAATCTATGAATCTATGAATCTATGAATCTATGAATCTATGAATCTATGAATCTATGAATCTATGAATCTATGAATCTATGAATCTATGAATCTATGAATCTATGAATCTATGAATCTATGAATCTATGAATCTATGAATCTATGAATCTATGAATCTATGAATCTATGAATCTATGAATCTATGAATCTATGAATCTATGAATCTATGAATCTATGAATCTATGAATCTATGAATCTATGAATCTATGAATCTATGAATCTATGAATCTATGAATCTATGAATCTATGAATCTATGAATCTATGAATCTATGAATCTATGAATCTATGAATCTATGAATCTATGAATCTATGAATCTATGAATCTATGAATCTATGAATCTATGAATCTATGAATCTATGAATCTATGAATCTATGAATCTATGAATCTATGAATCTATGAATCTATGAATCTATGAATCTATGAATCTATGAATCTATGAATCTATGAATCTATGAATCTATGAATCTATGAATCTATGAATCTATGAATCTATGAATCTATGAATCTATGAATCTATGAATCTATGAATCTATGAATCTATGAATCTATGAATCTATGAATCTATGAATCTATGAATCTATGAATCTATGAATCTATGAATCTATGAATCTATGAATCTATGAATCTATGAATCTATGAATCTATGAATCTATGAATCTATGAATCTATGAATCTATGAATCTATGAATCTATGAATCTATGAATCTATGAATCTATGAATCTATGAATCTATGAATCTATGAATCTATGAATCTATGAATCTATGAATCTATGAATCTATGAATCTATGAATCTATGAATCTATGAATCTATGAATCTATGAATCTATGAATCTATGAATCTATGAATCTATGAATCTATGAATCTATGAATCTATGAATCTATGAATCTATGAATCTATGAATCTACGAATCTACGAATCTATGAATCTATGAATCTATGAATCTATGAATCTATGAATCTATGAATCTATGAATCTATGAATCTATGAATCTATGAATCTATGAATCTATGAATCTATGAATCTATGAATCTATGAATCTATGAATCTATGAATCTATGAATCTATGAATCTATGAATCTATGAATCTATGAATCTATGAATCTATGAATCTATGAATCTATGAATCTATGAATCTATGAATCTATGAATCTATGAATCTATGAATCTATGAATCTATGAATCTATGAATCTATGAATCTATGAATCTATAAATCTATGAATCTATGAATCTATGAATCTATGAATCTATAAATCTATGAATCTATGAATCTATGAATCTATGAATCTATGAATCTATGAATCTATGAATCTATGTATCTATGAATCTATGAATCTATGAATCTACGAATCTATGAATCTATGAATCTATGAATCTATGAATCTATGAATCTATGAATCTATGAATCTATGAATCTATGAATCTATGAATCTATGAATCTATGAATCTATGAATCTATGAATCTATGAATCTATGAATCTATGAATCTATGAATCTATGAATCTATGAATCTATGAATCTATGAATCTATGAATCTATGAATCTATGAATCTATGAATCTATGAATCTATGAATCTATGAATCTATGAATCTATGAATCTATGAATCTATGAATCTATGAATCTATGAATCTATGAATCTATGAATCTATAAATCTATGAATCTATGAATCTATGAATCTATGAATCTATAAATCTATGAATCTATGAATCTATGAATCTATGAATCTATGAATCTATGAATCTATGAATCTATGTATCTATGAATCTATGAATCTATGAATCTACGAATCTATGAATCTATGAATCTATGAATCTATGAATCTATGAATCTATGAATCTATGAATCTATGAATCTATGAATCTATGAATCTATGAATCTATGAATCTATGAATCTATGAATCTATGAATCTATGAATCTATGAATCTATGAATCTATGAATCTATGAATCTATGAATCTATGAATCTATGAATCTATGAATCTATGAATCTATGAATCTATGAATCTATGAATCTATAAATCTATGAATCTATGAATCTATAAATCTATGAATCTATGAATCTATGAATCTATGAATCTATGAATCTATGAATCTATGAATCTATGTATCTATGAATCTATGAATCTATGAATCTATGAATCTATGAATCCTTGATACAAAGGATATATGAATCTACGCATAGATCCAGGTCTATGGCGCTGGAGATCTATGGTATTGACTTTCAGGTTCTATGTAGATTCTATGATTCCAAAGAGCATAGAACTATATATGTGTCTTATAATACTGACCATAGAACTAGAACTTTTCATAGGCATAGAATCATGGTTCTATTCCATAACAGTCTAGTTCTATGCATAGAATTACGATTCTATGGCATCCTCTTGATTCCGCATAGAATTGTAAAGAAAAAAAGTTCAATTTATTCATTTATTCAATAAAAAATGGGGTTTCACAAAAAAAAGTTCCCGTAGAAAATAGTGCAGAAAACGAGTGAAAAAGCATGATTTGGGTTGTTAAAGGGGGTGTTTGGGGACTAGAATTTCAGACAAAAAAGTTTTTTTTCAGGCAAGAATTTTTGTTGGCTGAAAATGTTTTCAGACGAAAATTCGCTCAACGCTTCAAATGATCATCATAACTTTTCAGAAAAGCGTCAGCACTTGCTTGCGCCTTTTCCGTGATGCCATTTTCACCACGGGCGAATGCGATCATAACTCGATGGATGTAGAGATATTGGATTTCGGTTTGGATACATTGTGCTCGTTGTTTTCGTAGTTCTTGGGTGATCTGGAAATTATGAAAGTTTTTGATTGTGATTTTCAGGTAGATCAAAAAATTTCCTTCATATTTCACTCATTGATCGGTAGAAAATATCGATTTTCAGCCGAGTTTCAGCAGTTTGAAAATTATGAAAAAAAAATTTTTTTGAACATGTTTTTCGAACTACTGTAACTTTTTTGAAACTCGATATTTTTCAAAGCAATCGTGATTTTCAGGTAGATCAAAAATTTTCCTACATTTTTCACTCCTTGATCGGTAGAAAATATCGATTTTCAGCCGAGTTTCAGCAGTTTGAAAATTTTGAGACAAACTTTTTTTTCAAACTGCTGTAACTTTCTTGAAAATCAATAGTTTTCCAAAAAATCAAAACCATTTGGTAGATCACAATTTGATCTGCAGTATGACACCACATTCTGACAGTATCTCAACTTCCCATCATACTACAGTACTCCAAAGTAGATCACTTACCTTTTCGAAATCCACCTGCATCCCCATCGCCAATTTTCGATGTGCGAATTCCAACGCCACCATACATCCGGTTCGGCCGATTCCCGCGGAACAATGAACGACACATGGTCCGTGACGCACGCGGGCCAACACTTTTTGGGGTACAGTATGACATTTTTCGTCGGGTACACCGCGGTCAGGCCAGCTGAAAATAGATGGGTGAAAATTTTCAGATGGCTATAACTCTGCTGAAAATTGAGATTTTTTCAAAATTTAAAAAGCGTTCGGTAGATCACAAATTAATCTACCGTACCCATTTTAAATTTCCAAAAAATCTGAACGTTCATGGAAATTAGAGCAATTTAAAATTTTTAGTTTAAGTTTTTTGATGAAAATTTTCAAAACCTCATAACTTTGCTGAAAACCATCATTTTCTGAAAAAAATTTTCAACCGGTAGATCACATATCGATCTACAGTAATCTTCTTCTTTTTTTTTTGAAATATCTTGATTTTCAGAAAAGTTTCAGCTCTCTGAAAATTTTGAGTCTCAAAATTTATATAAAGATTTTCAGTTGACCGTAACTTTTCTGAAAATCGACATTTTTTCAAAATCTAAAAACTATCTGGTAGATCAAAAAACTGATCTACCGTATCCCATTTTGAAATTTCAGAAAATCTTATTTTCCAGCCCAGCTACAGAAACTTACTTTGGCCATTTAATCAGCGTAACAATCAATGCACTCTTATCACTTGGCTGCTCATTTTCCGGTATATCACCCGGCTCAAAATGTATCATCAAATCAATTGTCTCGAAACTATTCACATCATCGACCGTTTCGCCAGTGTTCTTCACCCGAATACACCCATATGTCTCCTCTTCACCCACTGATGGCCAATAACCGACACATTTTGGTCGACCTTCTTCCATTATTCTGGGAATGTAGAAATTTAAGATTTTTTCAGAAAATTGCTGAAAATTCCAGCTTCAATTTGAGCCATAGAACTTGGAAAAATGTTGATTTTGAAGAAAGTTATGATGATTTGAAGTTCTATGCATAGAATTTTCATTATCCCAGTCATCTATGAAATTCTATGATTCTATGAATTAGATCTATGCATAGAACTTGTTTTTCTTGTGATAAGTTCTATGAAATTCTATGGACCCAAACTAAGTTCTATGATACATTTCATTCAGTTCTATGGTTCTATGATAGTAACTATAAATTCTATGAATCTATGCATAGAATTTTTAGATCAACTATCTCATGTTCTATGAAATTCTATGATAGCTGTTCTACACAAACTAAGTTATATGGTTCCTTACTGTTCAGTTCTATGGTTCTATGGAAGGATCTATGACTTCTGCATATCACGAAAATCTATGCATAGAATCTCTCCTAACAGATTCTACGGTATCTATGACAATCAACTTGTATGATCGAGTTCTATGGTAAGATCTAAAAGCATAGAATTTTCAGAGTTATCATCCTATCAGGTTCTATGAAAATTCTATGGCATCTATGCTTCATCTTCTCAAGTTCTATGGTTCTATGCCAGTTCTATGCCCCACCAACCTGCACAACATCAATATCGACGTAGCTCTTTCCTGGTAGATCATTCTCCAGAAATCCGCTACCGTAGTCTGTAGTGGTCCTTGTGTACAAATGAACATATTGTGTAAATATGGTGTTTTCACATAATTCGCATGTATATAGTCACCCTGTCGTGTTTGATCTATGCTCAGTTTCACGCGAGTCGAATCACGGCATACCACATCTGAAATGATGGATGTGCGGTGGAGCACGATTGCAACAACTCACCGGAATATCGATTTTTGTGCATGTTCTGTTTGAAGGCTGTGAAGGAGACGGATGCATCTGTTTGACTATCTAGCTTCCTGAAAGATCTATGGATCCTATGCATAGAAACGTAAGAAGTCATAGATCAAGCATAGAACTCGTGGATATATGAATCATAGAAGTTAAGGATCTATGAGTCTATGAATTGTGAGTGTTTCTGTGCATAGAATTAAACAAATATTGATGTTCTATGCATAGAACTATTCCTAAACCACCAGTATATATGCATAGATCTGAATCAGTTATTTGTATCCATTTGGGATCTATGCATAGATTCTTTTATGTGTCGCCTTCAAAGTGAAGTTCTATGCATAGAACTTTGAAGAATCATAGAACTCGAGAATCTATGAATTCATGAATCATAGAAGTGGAGGATCTATGGATCTATGAACCATAGAATTGGAAGATCTATGAATATTTGAAATACAAGTGTTTCTATGCATAGATTTTCCAAGTTCCGTCGAATTCTATGCATAGAACTTAGCAAATATTGATGTTCTATTCATATAACTATTCCTAAACCACCAGTATCTATGCATAGAGCTCGAGGATCTATGAATCTATGAAACATAGAACTCGAGGATCTATGAATCCATGAGTCATAGAACTCGAGGATCTATGAACCTATGAAGCATAGAACTCGAGGATCTATGAATCTATGAACCATAGAACTCGAGGATCTATGAATCATAGAACTGGAGGATCTATAAATCTATGACCTACCTATACTGTTTTGCCAATCCATCTATCCCCAACTTCTCCGTCGCAAATATGAACTCTTCCAGTACTTTCACATATTTCCCAAAATCGCATGGTGCCTGAAATTCATAGAATTTCATAGAACCACCATAGAACCTAAGCCAACTTTCATAGAATCATTATTATTCTCATCATTCGCCGGCTGCTCAAATATTTCCACCAATTGAAATATGGGGTGACCACGTGGTGGTGGCACCGGTTTGATGCGACCTCGTGTGAACTTACACCTCATTGAAGTACAGTAACCTTAGTTTGGAGTACGGTATTTTGTCAAGTCAGGAGTGTTTTGAAAAGCTGTATATGTCAGCTTTCCAATGAAAAAAAGATATTGAAAAAATAACAAAAATGAAGAAAGTTATGACGGTTTGAAAAATATGGAGCACCAAAATATGGTGAAATATACAAAAATAAATATGAGGGAAAATATATGTTTGGCATTCACTTGAGTGAAAAAGAACTGTTTGTGTGTCAAGTGCCATGGGTCATCCAAGAAATATACACAAGACAAATATTGGGGGGGGGGGGGATTGGGGCGGAACAGGCTTAGAGAACCATAGAACCATAGAACCATAGAACCATAGAATCATAGAATCATAGAATCATAGAAGAATCGTAGAACCATAAAACCATAGAACCATAGAATCAAAGAACTTGAGAAGATGGAGCATAGATACCATAGAATTTCATAGTTCTAATGAGAGATTCTATGCATAGATCTCCATGATAGAACTCATGAATCCTACCATAGAACTGAATGAAGTAGATCATAGAACTTAGTTTGAGTATCATAGAATTTCATAGAACTTGTCACTAGCCAAACAAGTTCTATGCATAGATCTGACTATATAGGACCATTGAATCTACGATTTCTACTACCATAGAATTCATAGATATCATAGAACCTATTCTAAAGTCCATAGAACTGTGATTCTACGGATATGATTGACATACCGTGAAACTAATGATTCTGTGCATAGAACTATTATCAAGTTTCATAGAACCTCATAGAACCTAGATATAAAAAGCATAGAACTTCCATAGAACTACGTGAGTACTTGGATAACGAACTATGGATAAAAAAGTGATAAACAAATATTTAGAGTGGGATATTTCTGGGAAAACTGTCAAATGAAATCAGATTGATTTTTTGAACGATTTTTGATTTTTTGGAAACTTTTTGAGCTGACAAGATTTGAAACTCGATGGGTTCTATGATAAGGTTCTATGAAATTCTATGATTCCTATTTCAGGTTCTATGACTATTTGCAGGTCAACTTCTATGAAATTCTATGCATCAGATATCAGATTCTATGAAATTCGAGTTGGCAAGATTTGTAATTCTATGAGTTCTATGATAAGGTTCTATGAAGTTCTATGCTTATTATTTCAGGATCTATGATTATTTTCAAGTCAGTTTCTTTGGGTTCTATGAAATTCTATGACCCCTATTTCAGGTTCTATGACTATTGGTAGTTCAAGTTTTATGAGGTTCTATGCACCATATATCAGATTCTATGAACGTAGAGCTGGGCAGATTGGAAATTCTATGGATTCTATGATAAGGTTCTATGAAGTTCTATGCTTATTGTTTCAGATTCTATGACAATTCTCAGGTTCTTTTCTATGGATTCTATGAAATTTTATGATCACTATTTCAGGATCTATGACTACTGGGAGTTCAATTTCTATTAAATTCTATGTATCAGATATAAGATTCTATGAATTTTTATTCATATTTTTTCCAAGATTACTGTACTTCAAAGGCGCATCACCATTTTTTTCAAAATTTCAAAAAAAACCGTGGCAAACCTCATCAATTCCATTCGAACTTTGAGCACTTGCCGGCCGCTTCTCGTCCAAATTCACATTATTGTTGTGATTTTTGCCTGAATTTGAAAAAAAAAATTTTTTGTGAAATTCTGAAAATGTTTTTGAAAATTTTCCTAGATTTTATGGAATTTTTTCTTCATACATAAAAACATTGCAAAAAAAATTTTTTTTTCAATTTTCAAAATCTTTGCTAATATTTTTTTAATTTCCCCAAAATTTTAAACTGCTCAAAAATTTCACAAAAAACCCCACCTCGAATATCCTTTTTACTCTTTTTATCACTAAACAACTTGAGCAGGTCCATAATATGTGTATCAAATGTGCTGCAAAATATGTGGAAATATTAATATGGAAAGAGTATTATATTGATAAGAAAAAGAGTTAATACCAAGCAATTTGGGGCAGGAAAGGGAGAAGGAAATTGTGATTCATTTTGTTGAGTAGGTTTGTTTCAATGAAATGACATTTAATTTCAATTCAATTTTGGATGGTTGTCTGGCAGGAAGTGACTAGGCTTAGGTTTAGTTCCAGTCTAGTGCTAAACCTCAAAAAAATCAGTTGAAGTCAAAAAAAATAAAGCCTCCATTGGAACTATCATATGTTTAGCTCCAATCTAGTGTCAGACCTCGAAAAATTTGGTTTTTCTGACTACAGTATTCCACTTTTTTGTAAGAAAATGGTACAGTAGTTTAAAGGTGCATGTTCCATTTTTCGGCTTAGGTTTAGCTCCAACCTAGTGTTGAACCTCAGATTAGTTAGGTGAAGTGTAAAATTGGACTTTTCTGAATTTTTTAAAATTGGTACGATACCTTAAAGGAGCATGATTGTTTTTGAACAATATCATCTTTTTTTTTCTACGAAAAGCTGTCTCAGGACTAAATTTGGACTGGCTTAGGTTTAGCTCCAGCCTCTATGTTTTGCCTGGAACCACTTATAATGGATTATTGGCTCTTTGAAGTACACTCGGAAGTTTTAGATGGTTGAATATGTTTGGGAAAAAGTTTACTTATTTTACAAAGTTTAAAAATAAAGAAAATATTTTTCAGAAAATGGCATGCTCCTTTAAATTACTGTAGGATTGTTTTAAAATATTTAGATTTAAAAAAAACAAGGTGGAAACCTTCTTTGAGGAAATTTTTCCAAAAACCGTTGCAAATGTGTGTTGAAAAAGTGTCACAGTAATTTAAAGGAGCATGACACTTTCTAAGAAAACAAATAGTAGTTTTTTAGTAACCTGAACTGGAGCTTAACCTAAACTTTTTGATATGCGTCAAATTTTTTTCCAAAAAATCCGTAAAATTCGAGTTTTTTAGCGATTTAAGAATGCTAACAAAAGTTGGACTCTTTCATAAACCTAAACCGGAGCTAAACCTAAACTTCCATCCTGTAAGTTGTAGGCTACAAAAAATGCATTTAAAAAAGGGTAAACCAAAAAAGAAGAACGAAGAAAGGAAACTTGTTATGCCAAAATATGACACATATAAAAATGATTATTATTATTGTTATAATAAAAGACGAATTATATTGACACAACCATGTGATATATTGATAAAAATGGGCAGGCAAAAAACGACAATATACAGAACAATGCCGTCTCACAGGGCAAATATTAGTCATCACGAAAATTGCGAAATTTTTTTTTCATAAAATTTTTCTAAACCTAAAAAAAATACTGTCCCTGGAAAAAAAATGTTCAAGAAAAAAAATTGATTTTCCACCAAAAAGTCAACGCGAAAAATTCAATAATCATCGTTTTTTTTTTTGGCGCGCGTGTTTTAAAGGGAAGGGAGAGAGCAAATGAGAGAGAGTGTATGAAATGGAGAGACGACAGGTTGTTGGAGTGCTCGTGGGGGCGAGAGAGTGAGAGAGTGGGTGAGAGAAAGAGAGATGGAGGAGGGAAATGGAGGTATTAGGGTCAGTTGAGGTAGGTCACACACACTACTTTTTTGGGGAAAAGTTTCTGGAAATTTCAGAAAATGTGACTCCGAAAATCTAATGTCTCTCTATTTCACACACTCTCTAACTCGATGTTTTCCATTTAACCTGAAATTATCGGTTTCATCGAGTTGTGCTCCTTTAAACCATAGCCTAACTAAGATTACTGTACTTTTTAAAGGCACATATCTCAAAACAGCTCTTCAATACTCAAGTCGTATGGAAACGATAGTAATGATGTCTGAAACTTGTGAAAATCTGGAATTTCAAACAAATTGATTTTCAGACAATTAGTTTGGAAAAATGAAATTATGATTCTTGAACGAAAATTTTTTTCTGAAACTCTGAACATTTTCAGTCAAAATTCACACTGGATTCATTTGATATGTCAGTTTTTTTTCTTGAGAAATCTACAATTTTCAGCCAACTTCAACAATCTAACGTCTCTCAACTTTACACACTTTTCACCATACTCAATCCCGAAATTCTTGAACTTTCAGGCTGATGAGGTCTTAGGTTTAACTTAGGTTTAGGTTAATAGAGAACAAGTTTTTTCTCAAAAAGTGTCATGCACCTTTAAATTACTGTATCATGTCTATGGTCTCTCAGTTTTCCACACTCTCTCACCATATTCCAAACAGAAATTTTCAGAGAAAATTGAAGGACTTTCGATGAAAACGGTTTGTTTGAAATTTTTAGAAAAACTCTGAAACTGAAAGTGGCCGCACAGTTTTTTGAAAGATTTCTATAATTTGCAGCCATAATCCTAGTTTTACTAAACTTTCAGAAAATTTTAGTCATACGGTGGATTAAATAGTAGTATCTACAGTACCTACTGTTATCGAAATTCGCAAAAAAATGGGTTCATGCAACTTTGGGATTTCCAATCAAATGAATTTCAATAGTCTATCGTCTCTCCATTTCCTACACTATTTCACCGTATATAGGATGTTGGAAATCCCTGAAACACCGAAAATTTTCAGGCGAATTGGAAAGTCGGAAAAGATGACAATGGAATCGGAACTGGAGGATTTCGTCAGAAATTCAGAAAATTGATTCTGGGAATCTGGAATTTTCAGCCAAAAATCCAAACTTGAACTCAAGAAAAACATGATTTATAACAAAAAAACTCAACAAAAACAAAGGGTGATAACAAATTGATAACGAAATTCCATCGATCTACTGACTGCTGTTGTACTCCTCATCCTCGATCTACAATATTTCCATCATTTTTCATTTCAAGACCCAAAAACGACTCACTATTTCCTCCTTGACATCCTTCTCATCAATTGTCAAACCCTTTTGTTCGATTTCATGAACAAGTTTGGCATGGATATTTCGAATATCCTTCAATGTGATGTAGTGACGACGACTGTTTTCGTTGCTGCCATCTGCAAAAAATTGAGTTTTTTATGGAAATTTTGAGGGATACTGTAGATCTTATATATCTCACGGAATATTGCACACTATTTTTTAAACTTTTGATCTAACGATACAGTAGATCAAAAAGAGAATACTGCAGGGTTACGGTACTAACAGATTATCTGCACTTGTGCGTCAATTATATTGTCTACAGTATCTTTACAGTACTTTTTTATCGGTTCTTACACGCCGGTTTTCAAATAAATTGGTACTGTAGACATTTCACATGACGCGAAAATCCAGAAACTTAGATAAACTGTATATCAAATAGAGACTACAGTAGTTAGGGTTACGGTCTTTTCGGAATATATTTCATATTTGACCTACAGTACTCTTGATTCACATCTGACGGAATATAACACTAAATAAGATAACTTTTCAAATCCGGTGGGTACTGTAGACAGACTACTGTACTTCAGGCTTTTTTAATTGATCTACCGTATACCTAAGGAGCTCTAATTTCAGACAATACCCCAAAACTTAGCAGTAACCAATATAAATGACTCAAAATAGCAAAAAATCGTCACTTTTGCATATCAGCAGGTACTGTAGATTTGACGCACAAATGCAGACTTTCTATTTGATCTACCTCCCCACATTTAAAATCAAGATTTTCAAAAACTTGCTCACCTCTAATATGCACAAAAATCTTGTGCTCATCCCATCCATCCAACAATCGTTGCCTAATCTCTTGTTTCAATGAATGTGACAATGGTACATCCTGTGGTCGAATCACATGTCCCAAATGTTTCAGACATCCACTCATTGTCACTTCGTTCCCAATTCGTCCATCTTCCCTCACAACCATATATGCCGTACATGATTTTCCTGTTCGTTTCGATGTTCGATAACGAATCCGGTCGATGGGTTCTTGTTGTTGTTTTTGGTAGATTGGCTTGCCGAATTGACATATGAAACGGCTGAAAATTGGAATTTCGAAACAAAAAAGTGGTTTTTGTCTGTTTTTAATAGGAAATTAGACTTAAAAAAACTTTTTTTCTGATCGAAAAAATCGAAAAATCGATCATTTTTGGCTTTTTGCTATGGAAATTGCACATTTTTGAGCGAAATTTTGGAATTTTCAACTTGAACATAGTTTTCTTCGTAGAAAAAATCTGGTTTTTGGCCGATTTTTCGCTGAAAAATCACCGATTCGTATTGAAAATTGATATGAATCTACTGCAAAACTGACCCCGTCCAGAGCTTATAGGAATCAACACATTCACACCTAGTCATACAGTATTGAAGGCGATATGGTGAGCTTTGTCTCCACGTAAACCACAATAACGATGATGTCGGATGGTAAACCGCCATCTTCTAAGCTACAGAGCGGGGACGTCACGTATGAATGAGCTTAACATACGAGGCCGTGAACCCAAACACGGCATGGTCGAGACTCGAACTCGAACCCTTAACTGTACGTATCTGTTCGCTTATTAGACGCGTGTTTATACCACTCGGCCATCATGCACATGTGTGTCCACTGTCTAAATGTTAGTGACAACAGTGTGTGGTCCCGTTGGTGGATGGCCTTCCGCGCGCAACTGTTTACATGTGAAAATGGTGTGCAACTAGATAAATTTTCGATTTTAATTCTATTTTTTCAATGCATTTCAGGTAAAAAAACGATGATCTCAGAGCTTGAAACAGACAATTGCTTAAAGTTTTGAACTTTTTACTTTACAAGTTGAGAAGAATCATAATTTTTTGTCAATTTTCAAGGGTAAATTCAAGAAAAAATGCTATATTTTACTGAAAATCGATTTTCAGTCTTAGTTTCTTCAAAATTTGCGGTATTTGGTTGAAGTAACCTCGATTTTAGGTTTTTTGCGGTCAAAAATCATTATTTTTAATTTTCAAAACCGCAATTTCTAGTGAAATTTACAATTTTCCATGCGAAAATCTATTTTTTCAGGTAAAATTTTACTAAAACACCATTTTTTTCAACAAAAAATATACAAAGATACAAAAAGATACAGAAAAAAAGACACTTACCTAGTTTTGACATCACTATTACGAGACGCTGATACTTTGACATATCTGGTGTTTGTCGTTTCCTCCAACATTTGTTTCCACCCCTAAACCCAACAAAAATTGACTCAAAACCCTATTTTTCGTCTCACTTACATAAAAAGCGTCCAAATTCTGAAATTTCAACGTCTCAACCTCGATATCCGTTCGTTGGTGTGCATTTCGAACATGCTCCACAACTGCTCTTTGGCAATCGCATCGTGTTTCACAATCCGTATAAGGGCATTTGTAGTTGAGCGTTTTCGGCTTAAAATCCACGAGGTAATGCTCTTTTTGATGGTTTTTCAATGCGATATTAGTTGAATAGCATTGTTGACATACGCCGCACTGTAAAAAAACACAAAATTAAAGTAAAAAGTGAAAATTTACCGTAAAAAGCATCCTTAAATCATTTGAATTCGCCCACATCGGTTTTTCCGGCTCCGCTTCAACCTCCACCTCTTTTTCCACCTCGTCGCATGAAAATTCCGGGATTTTCTGCAATTTTCGCTCTTGTTTTACATAAAACTCGATAAAAACTCACTTTCACTGGTGCCTTAACACGCGGAACCCTCTTTTTTGGCTTGACCATCCTCATTTCTGGGTATTTCGCCAATCTTTCAGCTGTTGAGAGTCGTACAACTTCGCGGAAGTCATCGACTATAAAAACATTAATTTTTTTATTTAAAAAGCTTCAAAACTCACTTCTCGTCATATTAAATTGACATAAATGGCGTTGATCAATTCCAAAAGGGTCGTAAACTTGTTGTGCGACTTTTGCAGGCTGAAAAAGAGCATATTTTCCATTGTTTTTGTGATAAATACCTGATAAAAGCTAGTTTCTTCCGGATTAATCATCTCATAAGTCTCCATATTATAATACATTTCATGATTTGACATCTTGAAATGTATAAAGACTTGAAAATAATGAGCGTAAATGCGGAAATGCTTAAAGGCGCACGCATTTATTTGAGGGTCTCGCAGGGAAGAGACAATTTTGGTTTTAAAAAATGCGCGGGAGTTTGAATTTTTGATGCTTTTTTATCAGAATTGAGTAATTTTTCACAATTTTTGAGTGTTTAGGCGTAGAAAATCGCCTGTTTTTCGTTTTATCACAGTAATTTGTTTAGATATTCATAATTTTCGTCAAAAAAGCACATTATCCAGTAATTTTGGCCTCAAAACTAGTCATTTTTCAATTTTCAAATGTCGCAGACCGATTTTCTGACAAAAAATGATTTTATTAACTATTTTGTTGTTTTTAGGTTTAAAAAATGTCAATATTTCACTGTTTTTAGTTAAAATTTTCATAACTTTTCTCTGAAAGTAGCAATTTCCATATCTTTTAGCTCAAAAAACCGTCGTTTTCCAACAAAAATCAATTTTACAAACCATTTCCCTTTTTCTTTGCAATAATTCTGAATTTTCTCAACAAAAAAACACCAAAAAAGTCTAAAAACGGTTCATTTGTGAAGAAAACAGGATAAAAATAGACAAAAACTTGGTAGAAAACAATCTCCAAATCATCATAATATGTATGTAACCCATACCACAGGTACGAAAAAAAATATTCGACAAAAAAAGGACAAAAAATGTTGGGAGTGGAGATCTTAAAAAACAGCACAAAAGAAAGAAAGAAGTTCTTTAAAATTCAAAAGAAATTTTATATTATATGTATATATATATGTAATTTGGTGAAAACATTGGGGGATGGGATGGAAAATGTTGTATAATATACCCGTACAATTTGTTGTTTTGTGGGTGATTGAAAAAAGGCGGAAAACTAAAGCAATTCATCACCAGACACTGGTGTCAATTCATTTGGCGATGTTCGGACAATGACGACTGGTGCATTTGTTTCGGTGTCGGATGATGGCTGTTGGTGTTGTTGCTCATCGCGGCTGACGTCCGGGCTCGATTTTCGGATGCCGAACCAGCGGGCAAGTTTGTCGAGTCGGCCTTCCTGAAATTCTTATGGGGTTGTTGAGGGGTTCTATGATTTGTATCTTTTTGGTTCTATGATATTGAGAGGTTCTATGAAACATAGATTTCAGGTTTGAGAGGTTCTATGGATCATACATCTGAGGTTCTATGACGGTCAAGAGGTTCTATGGGTCATAGATTTGAAGTTCTATGAAATAGAATGCAAAAATCATTCAATTCTATGATAGTTCAAAAGTTATATGGACATGATTCCATGCCTCTGTACCATGAAGCTGTAGTTATTCGAAGTTCTATGATCTATCACAACTACATCCATAGAATCCCACATAAAGATCTATGGCATAGAATACAAAATAATTTTGCTGAATTCTATGATAGTTTTCAGGTTCTATGCCATAGAATTCAGTTTCAGTAGATCTATGGCATAGAACGACTACCATTTGACAATTCTATGCCATAGAACTACATAAGATTTCAAGTTCTATGTCGTAGAACTCTGAAAAATTCTTGGATTCTATGATAATTTACAAGTTCTATGCTCCTGTATCTTGAAGCCGAAGATATTCTATGGTGTATAACCATTACTATCATAGAATTCTATGATACTTTTCAGATTCTATGCCATAGAATTCCAAAAAACGAACCT
This sequence comes from Caenorhabditis uteleia, assembly GCA_963573275.1. NCBI lineage: Eukaryota > Metazoa > Nematoda > Chromadorea > Rhabditida > Rhabditidae > Caenorhabditis > Caenorhabditis uteleia. The sequence goes on from OY752135.1 coordinate 16,460,025, forward strand.
TCAACGTATCAACATCACTCAATGTATGCCTCCTCGTCGGATCTCTGATGCCCAACTTCGTCCTCATCCGTATCTTCTGACTTCTGCTCATCGGCACATTTGGCTGTTCGGTCGTCGTCAACACGAGATTTGATGGCCGCGATGCTGGTGATGTTGATGGATTACGGGCACATGGTGATGGATCACTGAAATGATAGTAATGTGTTATCAATTTGTTTCTGGTCAAAATTTTCTAATCATTGTCACTTCAATCAGTTCAGTTTATTATATTTGATATATCGGAATTCTTATCGCCACTCTTATACTCTAATGTTATCCAAAAACCTCAAAACTATCAATCTATCACCTTATCAATACTCTTATCACTCAATTCATTATCCTCATATCTCTTATCATTAGCTCTTATCACTCAAAGCTGAAGATGCTTGAAATTCTACGTTACTATTATAGATTCTAATCTGAAGATCTATGACATAGAACTTAGTTTCAGTATATCTATGGCATAGAACGACGACTACCTGACGATTCTATGCGATAGAATTCCAAAGATTTTAAGTTCTATGGCATAGAACTTCATATTTCTTATCACCACCTTTCTAGAACTCTTATCACTGTTTATCTACTCTAATTTCAAAAAAAAACCTCAAAACGATCAGTTTATCACCTTATCAGTACTCTTATCACTAAATTCAATATCCTCATATCTCTTATCACTCGTCGAAATCCTAAAATGTGCAGCGACGTATCACACACACACTGTCAACTCTCCTATCACTCTTATCATTCGGTAGATCAAAATCCTTATCACCCGTAAATCAGTCGAAATCCCAAAATATGTACCAGCTTATCACCTTATCCTTATCACTATCAACATCTATTATCACTCTTACCTCGACGCATAATCCGAGCTCGAATTCGGCTGATCCAGCATACTACACGCCACCGCCAATGGTGGATTTGTGCTCAAATGGGCGGAGCTTGTTGTCGAGTAGTCTGATGTGCACGATACGGCGTCGGTCAGATCTTTTGTCGGTGAGTATGTCTGAAAATATTTCATTGATTTTTTGGCTGAAAATATGGTGATGGTACGGTACCTTCAAAAATTCAGCCGATTTGATATCCTTCGTATCATGCCAACTTTGCTTCTTTTGCATTCGACGAATCTTCTCGCGCGTTTCTTCACTCAACACCTGAAAAACATTGTATTACTGTAATTTTCCGCCAGAAATTTTTTTGGGAAATTTCAGACAAAAAACTGGAAAAATTAATACTTTTTTTTTCTAATTTCAGTCTTTTTTTTTGAATAAAATTGTATTTTTTGTTGAAAAAAACTGGATTTTTTTTCGCTGAAAAATGTCAATTTTCACAAATTTCAGTAATTTTCCTTCAATTTTTTCAGAAAAATTATAGTTTTTGATCTTCGGATACGAAAATTTACACACTTGCACAAAATTTTCAGGCAAAAAATCTAATTTTGAGGCCAAGAAAAGGTGAGCAATTGCATTTTCTTTCGCTTTTTTTCTGAAGTGAATGGATTTTTAAAATTGTTAACTGCTATTATTGTCCTTTTTTCAGAAAATAAACTATTTTTGATACTTTATTCACAAAATTTCCAGTTTTCAGCTTCTCAGAATCAAAAACACGCCAAAAAACGTTTTTTCAAATCAATTTTTAGGTTCTTCAGCTCGAAATTCAGCCAAAAATTTAAATTTTTCCACATTTTTCATCTAAAAAACCATCAAAATGAAAAAAACAAACCTCAAAAGCAGGACTACCAGCAATATGTAAATGTTGTGAATGATTCGCCAATGCATCAATCTTCTCCTTTTCAACTTCACTACCACTACACTGATTTCCAGCAATGAACATCCTCCTAGCCGAGTGTAATTCCTCTTGTCGCCGCTTCCTCGCCGCTTCCTCATCCACATATATTGGTTCGGTTCGTGATGTATCTGGTAGACTGCCTAGTGATGATTCAAGTGATGGCGATTGATCGATTCCTGTAAATAAATGTTATCATAGATAAAACACTCTATTTAGTAGCGAAAAAGGGGACCCATGGTTTTTTCAAAAAAGTTGATAAAATGGGACTCGTGCTCGACAAAAAATGGGTATATTGCAAAAAAATGCTCTCTTTCTGGCAAAAAAGAAGGTAAACGCACAATTTTTGGGGAAAATGGGACCCAATACTCCAAAACCTCAAAAAGTGGGACCCGGGGACCGAAAAGTTACTCGTTTTTACCATGTAAGACAAAACTGAGAAAAATTGTGGAAATTTTTTCCATTTTGGAATTTTCAGAACTAAAAAGGATAATACTTTTTCCAGTTTATTCAAAAAAAATCTTCCCAAAATTATGTCTTTTGAAAAAAAAATTCAGTCAAATCACATCCTTTTTCAAAGATTGTTTTCATAGAATTTTTTCATAGATTCCATAGAACCTATCATAGAAGATCACATAGAATCATAGATCCTATTTTCTTGTTTTCATAGATCTCCAACTTGCAAGAGGTTCTATGCCATAGAATTTCATAGAATCTACCATCCAAAACTATAGATTCTATGCTATTTTATAGATCTACATGTTATAGATCTATGGTGGACTATAAAGAATGCATGAATGTTTAAAGATTTGGGAATCACTATCATAGAATTTCATAGAACTAACATCCCTAGTTCTATGCATAGAATTTATCGTCTATTAGAGATCTATGAATCTATGAAAAAAAACTTCTGTTTCTATGAAGCATAGATCCGACTGTCATCTCAGATAGACTCATAGATTTTCAATATTTGTTTCTTAGTTTCATATCAAATGACTCGAAAATCACTTTTTTCTCTACTTTTGCAACAAAATGGGCAATTTTAGTCCAAAACGGAGCTTTCCAGGGTTTTTTTTTCACATTAACAAAAAAAATTTACCTGATTGTGCGGGTGGACTAACAGTCTGCCTACTCTCAATCTCCGCATCAATATCTCTCTCCTGATAATTCCCACAAAACGCCGATTCAACCGATGTGTTACTCGTTGTTGGTGGCTGCCATTTCGGATTCATCGCCGCCGGTGCAGTCGATTCAATCTTCAGTTTCGACTTGGACTTGTCTCTTCTTGAGTTCCTCCTCAACATATTCTTGATCTTTTGTCCCTTTCCTTCGTTCATCATCGCCGCCGCTTGATCTTCATTCGCTTTTCTTATCAAATTGTGCATATCATTGAAACTGGCGGCTGATACGCCCGTTGGTACACCGACACCATATGAACCCGGTTCCAATGGGTTTTGACCATCTGCTGGATGTTGTTCCGGTGACGCGTCTTCGGCTGTTGATGTCTCGTCGAACATCCAGTCGTGCTGCAAAACAATGCTCATTTTCTTCATTTTTTTTCAAGTTTTTAATTGAAATTTCTGGATTTTCAGATTTTTTTTAGCTTTTAGAGCCTAAAATCGTCAATTTTTCAGAATTTAATACTTTTTTTGAGCTCAAAATGCCTATATTTTGCTGATTTCCCCTCAAAATGTCAGATTTAATTCAATTTTTAGGTCAAAAACCGAATTTTTCAGTTTTTTCAGAAATTTTGAAAATGAAATATTGTCTCAAAACTTAATAGTTTTTCCAATTTTCAGAAATTTGGCTCTTTTTTCGGTAAAAATCAAAAAAAATGCCATAGAATTTCATAGAGCCTATCATAGAACTTCACATAGAATCATAGATCCTATTTTCTTGTTTTCATAGATCTCTAACTTGCAAGACTTTTCTGATTCTATGCCATAGAATTTCATAGAATCTGTCCTCCAAAACTATAGATTCTATGATATTTCATAGATCGCCATGTCATAGATCTATGCACAGATCTATGAAAAATTCATTGAACTTCACATAGATCCCATAGATCCATCTTTAAAAAAAAATGTTTTCATAGATCAAATAGGCATTCAACTTTCAAGGCTTTTCCGATTCTATGCCATAGAATTTCATAGAATCTATCATCCAAAACTGTAGATTCTATGATATTTCATAGATCCACATGTCATAGAACCATGCATAGATTTTCACAATTTGTTAGTAAATTTCAGCTCAAATTTCAGCTTTTTCTATGGAAAACGAGTCAAAACCTGTTCTTTTTTCAATTTTGCAATCAAAAGAACCAAAAACAACTTACATAATGAATGAGTGTTTCAATAATTTTGCATTGATCACTCATATGTGTGACCATTGTTGCCATATTATCATCCGATGGCCGCACAATTGATGGTCCGAACATCAATGCCAAATTACGACATTCCATTTTGTTGACATCGCTATGGCGGGTGATTTCGAAGAGATGAATGATGAGATAACGAAGAGTATCATAGTGGGGACGGGGCAGTTTACGGAGCTGGAATGAGATGGATATTGAGGGAATGTGACATAGAATTTCATAGATTTTGTCATAGAATTCGATGGGAGTTCATGGTATTTTTCAAAGAACGTTAAGAAAATCCATAGATATCGTCATAGAACTTCTTTCGGGGATTCATAGAATTTCAAAGAACTCATAGATTTTGATAGAAATTGTCATAGAATCCATAGATCCTTCCCTATATAGAGATAGACATATATTTTCTACTTGGCATAGAAATTCATAGATCTCGTTATGAGGGTAGCATAGAATTTCATAGAACCATAGATCTACTACTTTTTCGAAAAAGATCAATGACCATAGATCATAGAATTTCAACTTTCAAAACTTTTTATATTCTATGCCATAGAACTTCGAAACTTCATAGAACCAATTTTTCGAAAATTTCGATTCTGCGAATTTTTCATAGATTCACAAATCATAAAATTCCGATTTTAATGGTTCTATGACTCATAAAAGCTCGAATTCTATGATTCTATGAATTTCGTGAATCCATAGAATTTCAAATATAAAAGTTTCATAGAATTTGACATGATATGAAGTTCTATGATGTCTTGGTCATAGAATCATTCATAGATCCATAGAATTCTAAAATTCATGATTCTGTAGTTATTAAGTTCTATGAATCAGAAATCCATAGATTTTCAAAAAAAAAATCATAGAACCTAGAATCTATTTTGAAGTTCTATGATTTTATGACCAGATGTCTCAGCCATAGACTCATTAATAGATCCATAGAACTCCCAATTTTGAAGTTCTATGAATCAAATTTTTCTATATCATAGATCTACCCATAGATCCATAGAATCAAAAAAACTCACCAAATTTCTCAATTTATGTACTCTATTATGATGCGTTGATATGCGATTCGCATCAATAAAAAATGGATATAGTTTATCCGTCAATAGTGGTTCAGGCAGTTTTCTGAGGAACATTTTGAGTAGTGATGATACAACATTGACGTCACGCCATCTAGGATCCAATGATTCAATCTGCAAATACAACATAATTGACGACAATATGCAGATAGACTCACATTATTCAAATTTATATTATCAAAACCGCGATTCGATAGCGATTCTTTGAGCGTGTTGACTGCGGCTGTGTTGCCGGGGATACGGTAGATACCTACAGTATCCATACCGTATGATTCGACGACACATACGCATACTTGTACTAGCATTGGGACATTCTGGAAAAAAAAGAAATTTTTAAAGGGCATAGAAAATAGATTCATAGAATTTTCATAGATCTATGAATTCAAGGATCTATGTATCATAGAATTCATAGATCCTGCTTATGTAATATCATAGAACTTCAAGTAGATCTATGCATAGATCCTCTCTACTGATAGAAATACTGGATCTATGAAAACGAGTAAGAGTCTAGTTCTATGGCATAGAATTTCTGAATTTCATAGAACCTGATGAGATAGAATTTCCATATTCATAAATCTATGCTTTTGAATTCTATGAAATTAAAAGAGTAGTTCTATGCATAGAATCATACAACTTTGAAATTTGTAGATCTATGATTTTCAGTTCTATTGAAATCATAGATCCAACGTTTATAGAACCCGAGGATCTATGAGCCATAGAATCTCGAAATCCATAGATCCAACTTTCATAGAACCTCAACTCCTAGAACCAAAAATTCCATAGATCTAGTTCTATGATTCTCATTCTCCATAGATCTATGAATCATCAATACTAAACAACACCAACCTCCACCAATCCACCCATCGCACAATCGGCCACTTTGACACCCAACACCGATTGTCCACCAACACCACCACCCGATGATTGTTGTTGTTGATTGTTGCCGCCCGCGCCACTTGCACCACCACTTCCCTGTTTGCCCGCCTTCGACTTCTTCCATTTTCGCCCGGACTTTGGTGTCGTCGCCAACTCCACACCATTCTCATGATTGTTGTCCTTACTCGTCGATGCATATTGTTGACACGATTGTTGTGATGTTGTTGGTGTTGTTGATGGTTGTTGTTGTTGTTGTTGTCCACCAACAATCTCCATCTTTTTGCTCGATGTTGGTGATTGGAGTTGCGAATTTTTGGCGATATATCTGAAAATTTTGAGCATTTTTAGATGGATCGAAAAAAATTTTTTTGAAAAAAGTTTGAAAAAAAAAACGTTTCTTTGCACACCTGTTGACACAAAAAAGTGTAAAGTTGCGAAAAAAAATCAAAATTTTTGAAATTTTTTTTCGGCGATTGAAAAAAATGACAATTCGATTTCTGAACGGGTTTTTGGTCAATTTTTCATTATTTTTTGCCGAATAATTATTAATTTGCAAAAAAAATACGAATTTCAGCTTGCAAAACAAACTTTCAGCCAAGATTTTGAAAACTTTCAACCAAAAACTACGAGCAAAAAAAGAATTTTCCCTAAAAAAATGAAACTTTAAATCTGACAATGTCAAATCAATGTTAGAAACTGTCTCTTTTAGGTACAAAATGAGCAATTTACAGTTTTAAAAAATGGTTACTTAACTTATGAAAACTGTAAATGTTCAATTTATCAAAAATTTCAGTTCAAAACAAATGAAATCTTGAAATTTTTCGTTTCAGTTTAGAGCTATCAGAAAAGTCTGAAAATTTCATGCAAAAGACGCATTTTTAGAATGTCCTAAACCTAAAATTTCAATCTCAACACCTTAGTTCCACTTCAAACTTTCAGCTCAAACGTTCAAAAACTAAGTCGAAAGAATAGTCAATTTCAAACTCCGAAGATTTTCAGCAAAAAAACCACCAAAAAAAAGTTTCTAAAAACTTTTCCAATTTTTCAGTTGAAAATTTTCAGAAAAAGGTATCTATTTTGAGAACATCTTGAAAAAAATTAAAAAATTTCATGCAAAGGGTGGACGTAATCCTCAAAAAGATGCTCACTCAAACTGTCTGAAACTGGAAATTTCGATGTCAGCACCCTTTTTTCCTTCAAAATTTCAAATTTCCTGCTTAAAACTCCCAAAAAGCACCGCCTAAACCTAAATTTCCAAGCTCCAAAACTTCCAACCACCAAAAAAAGGTAAAAAATGGGAGTGAGATGGAGCAACAAAAAAAGAGAAGGAAGGCTCTCACCACTTCCTATTGTTTTCTTCTTCTTCTTTTTTTCGTCAACCACCACAACAACAGCACAAAAAAACGAAGAATTCAAGAAGTAGAAAAAAATGATGACGACGATGGCGAAAAAAAAGAGCACACATATAAACAGGCGAAAGTAGTGTGGAGATGGAGGAAAAGGAGGCGGCGAAAAAAACGACGAAGAGGAGGAGGAGGAAAACGAAGCGAATCGAATTTGTTATTGAGCTACATACACAACACGCACTCTCCTTTTTCTATTACTTGTTCCAACGAGCAGCAGCAAAAAAAATGGAGGAAGACGAAGAAAAATATTGAAAAAAAAACACTTTTTTGAAAAATATATATATGTAACACAATTTTGGTGGTGGCGGTCGAAAACTGAAATTTTCAGCGTTTTTGGCTGAAATTTTTTGGAAAAATTTTTTCGAGCAGATTTTTCAACTCGATAGTGTCATTTCGTGTTTCTATTATTTCAACGAGCAGCAGCAAGAAAAACTGAGGAAGACGAAGAAAAATATTGAAAAAAAAAACACTTTTTGAGAAAATATATATGTAACATAACTTGATATTTTCAACTTTTTTGGCTGAAAATTTTCGTGCAAAACCTTAGCAAATGTAGAATTAGATAAAATTTTTTGATTTTCTAGTCAAACAGCTTCATTTTTTGTTGAAATTTTCGATAGAACTTATCTAACGTCAAATTAAATGAAACTTTTGAATTTTTTAAGGAAAAAAGTTTTTGAGCTGGAATTTTTGACTGAAATTGGCGGATTTCGACCAGATCTTAAACCTGTATAGTGTAAACTGAATCTTAACTTTTCAAAAAATGAAAATTTTTTTTCAGTTAATTTTGTGAAATTCAATGCAATATTGTGGTGCAAAAAAACAGTATTTTCAACCATTTTTCACCAAATTTTCAGATTTTCATCGTTCAAAACCGCTGATTTTTTTCAATGTTCACAAACTTTCAAAAATCAAAAGACTCTAACTAACCGATGCATAATCAGCTGATTCTTCGCACTTTCCTTTGTCGTGCCCGCTTGACAATTCGATAGTCCGCCGAAACTTTTTGACGTTGGAAGTTCTGCAAAAAACGGGATTGACGTTTTTCAGTTCAATTGTTGACAAATTTTCAGCGCTTTTGACGCTTTTCCGGTGCAGTAAAAACTCAAAAAAAAGGCAGGGAATTGGCGCATTTTTAGTGCACACATATTTCAAAAACTTGCTGGCGCATTTTCAGTGATTCTACTTGATCTACTGACGCCTTTTCAGTGCAATCAAAACCATAAAAAACTCACGATAATTGGCACCAAGTTGTTGATTCCCTGGTGCTTGTGTTGCTGTTTTCGACGTCAGACCATTGACAATACCTTGTTGTTGTTGGGATTGTTGTTGTTGTTGTCCGGTTGGTGGCAATGATATTGTTGATGATAGTGGTTGTTGTTGTGTATGTGATACTAACTCAGATGTTGTCGTTGAACATGATGATGAGGCCAACGATGCTATCTGGAAACATATTTTGTTGATATTGGGTATATAGGACTCTTAAAGTAGGGTATATAAGGTTCTATGCATAGATGCAAATATTGAGATGGACATAATCTATGAATATCTAGGAATCTATGAAACTTATTGAGGATCTATGAATCTATGAATCTATGAATCTATGAATCGATGAATTTATGAATCTATGAATCTATGAATCTATGAATCTATGAATCTATGAATCTATGAATCTATGAATCTATGAATCTATGAATCTATGAATCTATGAATCTATGAATTCATGAATCTATGAATCTATGAATCTATGAATCTATGAATCTATGAATCTATGAATCTATGAATCTATGAATCTATGAATCTATGAATCTATGAATCTATGAATCTATGAATCTATGAATCTATGAATCTATGAATCTATGAATCTATGAATCTATGAATCTAGTTCTATGCCTATTTTCAGCGGCGAACGAAGAAAACTTTCATTTTCAAAGAAACTGTGTATACAGTCGTATACACATAAAAATGAAGTACAAAAACCGGAAATACGTCTTCTTTCCCATTTCTCAATTCCTAAATTGGATCATATTTGGAAGGAGGGCGAAAAAGTACAAAGAAAACCGGAAAAAAACGATGAACTGGGGGCTCAAGTGGTCTTAATGGATCGATGTCCGCAAAAAAATAATCTTCCGCCATAGAATTCTAGCTTATCAACTTTTAGGATCTATGCATAGATATAGTGGTAGATAGTGTTGAGTGGAAGCATTCTATGCATAGAACTATATATGCACGCAACACTTCACTAAACAACAATTATAATAATAGTGTCCTTGAAAACATAGTGGGTGGTAGGTCAAACAATTATTGTATATTAGTCATAGAATCATGGAACCATAGAATTGTGAAACATCGAATTCATAGAAATGTAGATTCATAGAAGCATAATACCATAGAACTATAGAATCATAGATTCATAGATTCATAGATTCATAGATTCATAGATTCATAGATTCATAGATTCATAGATTCATAGATTCATAGATTCATAGATTCAAAATATCATAGATTCATAGATTCATAGATTCATAGATTCAAAATATCATAGAATCTTTACTAGATTAGGGTGGATCAATACCATAGAACTTTTCTGATATCTATGCATAGAACCAAAATTCTATGCATAGATCCATCATAGAATTCTATGAAATGAAACAAGTTTACATATACATATTGCCAGTGCGGTCGTCTCCCCGCCCTGGTATTTCTATTGTTATATCGAATTCCTGTGTCTGACTCGATGTTGTGTACATATCGACCGACAACTTTTTGGCTGTGAAAAAGAGCAACACGAGCGGAGCAACAAAAAAAAACGTTTTTTTTATTCGGTCTTCTTCTTTGCCTAATGGCTCAAAACCTATATATCGATTGGGAAGAACGAAAAAGTGCGGAAATAGAGGGGGACCCGGGGTCCGCCGACGAAGAAAAAAGCTTTTAGTGTCACCTTGGAAACTGAATTTATGAATATATAGGGAGGGTGTTGAGAAGGGTGAATCTATGGAACCATAGAATTAGAATTCATACATTCTATGGAATGGAATATCATAGAACTAGAAAAAAAAATCATAGAATTGAGAGCAGAATATTCTATGCATAGATTCGATTGGAATCATAGAATCTGGATTTCATAGATCTCAGAAAGTTACAAAATTTGGAATTCTGTAATTTCATGGAACTAGCATTCCTAGTTCTATTCATAGAATTCATCAAGTCTATCAGAGATCTATGAAAAAATCTTGTAATTCTATGAAGCATAGATCCGACTGTCTTCATATGGAATCATAGAATCGCAATTTCATAGAACTTCTTAAAACCAGTCATGATAGGTTCTATGCATAGAATCAACAGATGAACACACTATCTATGCATAGATACTCACTAGCATAGATCAATGGTGGAGATCTATGAATCCATAGATCCCACCAAAAGTGATGGGTGTGCCACCACCACCACCACCAAAATTTGTCTGAAACCGAAACGAGACAAGAAATCGTGGAGAGGAGCAAAAAAACGAGATGGAGAGAGTATGGATAGTGAGCATGTGTGTGTATGCCCCGCGGTTATTTGTTCCATACCCATACTCTCGTTTGGGTTTCCACCCAAACATGCCGTGTGTGTGTGCATCTCTGCGCCTCCATACTTTTTTTCTTGCCTCGTTGCTCTGTGCGGGACTGAGTCGGGGCTCAGAAAATGAGACCATGCAGAAAAATTGGGTGGTGTGGTGTGGAGTTGTCACACACACACAAGAGCAACATTGACCAAAAAAAACGACGACAAGAGAAGATCTTCACTCAACCATCATTAAATGTTGGGTGAAGCGCAACTCGAAGTTTTTTTTTGTTTCTAGCAACAAAAAAAAGTTGGGGAAGGAGAGACGGTAAAGTGCAGAATTAGTAGAAGATCTGACGAACTTTTGCAGAAATTTTGAAAGATACATCGAACTTGACGACAGTTTCCAAAATCTCACCATTTTTGGACAGTCCGAAAAATTAAAATTCAAAATTGACGACAATTTGCAGACTAATCAAAATGCACTAGATATTACGGTAAATTTCAGATATTTCAGATACACTAGATTTGACGGAATAATGCAGAAAACTGCGTAGATAATTGATACAAAGAATCTCACGACAATATGCAGAAAGTCAAAAAATCGAGTGATACACCTGATTCTACGACTTTTCGCAGAAAGTATCTCACAATTTTAAAAACTTATCTAATAACAATTTTGATGAGGTACACCATACCTTACGACAATGTGCAGACTTATCAATAATTCACAGATACACCTGATTTTACGACATTTTGCAGAGACTATCTCATAATTTTCAAAACTTATCTAATGATAGAACTGATGAGATACACCATATCTTACGACAATATGCAGAATGTTGAAAAATTCACTGATACAACTGACTTCACGACTTTCCAGAACTTATCTAATTGAAGTACACATCACATCTTACGACAATATGCAGAAATTAGAGAAAACCAGTTCTATGAACACTAATAACTATTCAATCACTCATCATTGCTACCCGACCAACCAACTACAGTACTTATTATAATAATAACGCACTCCAATGTTCGTCCATCTCTCTCCCCTCACTCTTCATCATAGAATCTCAAACTATTCTACCGGAAATCGCTTTCCATTCAAATTAGTCTCTCTCCATCTCCATCTCCCTAGTTCTATGCCATAGAATCGCGTGATGTTGGAATGGAATGGAAGGAGGGGAAGGAAGAATCCTAATTTGTTGGAAGACATGGAAAAGCAAGGAAAAAAACTTGAAGGAAATTCAATACTTCTATTGATGTCTCGATTTCATAATTGGATGATTATTGAAATTTGTCGGAATAGAATTTCATAGAATTGTGCTGGGATGAGAGGGACTATTATAGAATCATAGAATTGTAGATTTATAGATTCATAGATTCATAGAACTGTAGATTCATAGGACTAAAGATTCATAGAATCTTAGAATCATAGAATCGTAGAATCATAGAATCATAGATTCAGAGATTCAGAGATTCGTAGATTCATAGAACTTCTATTCAACAAATGAGGATCTATGATCATCGAATTTCTTTTAGGACTCGAAACTTTAGTTCTATGCATAGATCTTGACAAATTCTTTGTATAGATTCATAGATTCGTGTGTATGGATACAGTTCTATGACAATTCATATAACTTCATTCAAAATGTCATTTCTATGGCAACTCCAGATCCTAGAACTTCGATTTCAATGGATCTATGAATCATAGATCCATAGATCCAAAAGAAATACACAAGACTACTAGAGTAGGAAAGGAAAGGAAAGGGAGAAGGATGGGCCCGAGTCCAACTACTGCATCTTCTCCTCCTCACATCTTCTTCTTCTTCTTTTAGCGAGAATTAATTAAAAAAAGAAACACACACACAGGCGACCGACGAAAAGGAAGAAGGAGATGAGCCAGTAGAAGCGACGGACGACGACAAAAAAAGAGACAACTTCTTCTCGTTTTCGTCGTGCTCGTCGCCCCTAATACAGCCAAACATGGGCAAGAGAAGGAGAAGGAAGAAGCTCAAAAACGAAGAAGAAGAAGAAGAGGAAGACTAACTTAATCCGTTTTTGCCTTTGGCTGGCTATTGCCCCCCGTCGGAGGCTTATACTAGTCTCGCTTTCACTTGGCTCATTGAATATGTGTATGTATGTGATGACTTTGGTTTTGTCAACAACAATAATCAACAATTGCGATTGTTGTGGGTTACTGTAAGCAATGCGTCGAGATTGACGACAATTTGCAGACTTGTCCTAGAGCTTGAAGAACCAAAAAATTTTCAAAATTCTTCACATCGTTTCAGACAGTTTAATATAGAAATGATCAGCCTACGGTGAATACACCTTATCTGACGATAAAATGCACAATTTCAAAAGATTATGAAATCTCGCGTGCATCGTATTTGACAGAATATTGCAGACAGATAGCTTGGAGTTCTGTTGCGCCATATCTGACGACATAATGCAGAATTTCTCAAACTACGATAGATACATATTATCTGACTACAATTCTTAAATTTGGATACATCGTATTTGACGGAAAAGTGCAGATTTTTCTGTGAACCTACATAGATACATCATATATTACGACAAACTGCAGATTTTTGGTGATTTCATTGGAACTCGCAAAAATACCGTATCTCACTATCAATGCACCAAATTTCACGATATAGTGCAGAATCTGACAAAATTTTGACAGTGAATTGAACTTTACGACAATGTGCAGATTTACCGAAAAAACTTGGTTACACCGTATCACCGGAAATTCTTAGCTACAGTGGATGCATCTTATTTGACGACAATTTACAGATTTTCAAAAAACCTCCTGATACACCTTATCTAACGACAAACTGCAGACCTAGCTCGATCGAGAAAAAAGAAGAGAAAGTGAATATCGGCCACCATTTTTACGGCTCAAAGAGCATTAATAAGTAGATAGAGAGAGAAGGAGAAGTGCAAAAAAAAGCATGGCTCACCGAATGCGAATTATGAAGTAGATGATTCGGCGACGACGTCGTCATCATCACATGATTATTATTTTCTTTGCTGCTACTGCCACTCATTATTTGCTCATTTCCACCACCGGTCGATGAGCTCATATCTTCCGAGTTTGATTGTAGTATTGAGATCCATGAGAGCATTTCGGATTCACTGCAAAATAATATATATGAAAAATTGAAAATAGTTAGATCTTGAATGGAAATTTTTGAAAGAGTACTGTAGACTTCGCTTGAAAATTTAGGTTTTCGGGGTACTGTAGCTAAGAAAGCATCTTAAAATGGTCAATTTCAGTGCATACTGTAGGACTCAAAAAGAAATATTCAAATTTTCGGGATTACGGTAGCTATCGTAGTTCTATTTTTGGGATACTGTAGCTACTAGGGTCTCATCACGAAATCTCAGAATTTTGGGATACTGTAGAAATTTAGATTTTGATTCCAGGAATCCGGGTTACTGTACTTGTAGTGGTCTTAACACGAAAACATAAAATTTTACTAGGTTACTGTAGCTAAAAAGGGTCTCAACACGAAATGTATTTTTTGGGTTACTGTAGATATGGCAACAAAAATATTCACAATTTTTTTAATATCAAAAATATGATTGACACATTTTCGGTGCATCCGATTTTTCACAAATCACAAATTTTTTGCTTACGCTTTTCTGGTATCGGCGCATTTCCTCCCAGGAGCAAATTTCCCAAACTTTTCAAAAATTTCGATAAAAACGTACGTATTCAACTCGATCAAATGTTCTGATCGATTTTGTGTGACAATCCGCACAACATGGCGTTGTTTGGCAAATGATGTTGACAACCAATCATATGCAATATCGACGATTGAGTTATGCACATCGATACGATGGTGTGAGCCGAGTTCGACCGTCTGAAAAAAAATCAGAAATATGTAAAAATTTATGTTTTTTTGAGACAAAAGGTATCTTTTTGTAACAGAATTTACATCTTTTTCTCATAAATTTTTTTTTCACAAAAAGCTCTAATTATGAAGATTTTTTTGTTATTTTTTACATAATTTCAAACATTTCAAGACTCGAAAAATTTCAATTCTCGAAGTTCATTAAAATTTTTCTGCGAAATGGCTCAAAACTGATTTTTCATATTGCGCAGATTTCCAGCTTTTCTCAGTTTTTTCTCAGTTTCCAATAAATTTCAGTGAAAAGGCGATTTTTATCAAAGTGATTTTCAGCTATTTTTATCATTAAAAAAGTACATATCCAGCGAAATTTCAGTCAAAAATCATGATTTTTCAATTTTTGGCACTTTCGTTGAAAAACGGCGGGATTTCAGCCAAAAGTCGCTTAGTTTTTTCAAAATTTTCAGTTAAAAACTGCTTTTTTTGCTCTCAAAACGCCGTTTTTCAGGCATCTAACTATCTGCAAATGCGCATTTTCCGTTTAGTTTCAATCAAAAATTTCAATTTCCCCAATTTTTTCAAGCAATATAAAAACATGCACATACCTTCTCCGAATTAAACGACGGCGATTCAATACACAAAAACAGACTCCTCTTCGACAATATCGCCCATCGATCTTCCCAATGATGTCGTTTGCCTGATTTGCCTAATGCGATCTCCTGATGTTTGACCCATGTCTGTCTATCAATATCATCCCTTGATAGAATTGTACCAGGTAATGAGAAACGACTCGATGGCAATGATGTTCGCGATCGCTTCATTCGCGACTTTTTCGGCTCATCTGAGTTGTGTGATTTCTGTAAAAACTATTCAATTGTTAACAATTTTGGATATTTTTGTGAGCAAAACATTTTTTCAGATATTTTTCGCAGAAAATTTAAGCTAAAAATCTTGAATTTGTGTTTTTAAACCTAAAATGAGAAAAATTTTCAACATTTTTTGTAAGAAAACATAGGTTATTGGTATTTTTTCCGAAAATCTAACAAAACTTCGAAAACTCAGCGAAAATACTTTGAGACTTCAGATTAACGAATTTTTTTCAGGTTATGCAAATAGTTTTAGCTTGAAAATGTGAAAATTTGAACAAAAAACAATTTTTCCTTCTCAAATTATTCAATTTTCACGAACTTTGACAGGAACTGAAAATCTCAACTTCTATATATGCTGAAATTATCCAAATTTTGCGAAAGTATCCGTATTTTGACTAAAAACGCACGATTTTCATTCAATAAATGCCATAAACTTTTTTTTTTGGTATTCAAAACAGTTCTATGAGGTTTTTTTTTCACAAAATCGGTATCTATGAAATTGAACAGATCAAAGACATGAAGATCTATGATTCTATGGAACCTCATTTAGTTCTATGGTTCTATGAAGTAAAGATCTATGCCATCAAGCAATTCTATGAGTTCGAAAGGTTGGTTTGAGGATCTATGAATATTAACACATAGATCTATGGTTCTATGGAGTCAAAATGACTGAAATCTATGAAAAGCACACATTTAAAATTTTCTATTTTTTCCATATCGCTATACGTTTCAAAAATTTTTTCAAAATTTGAAATCCGTTGCGATGTTCAATTTCAATCATTTTTCTCCAGAAACAAAATTCTACATGTAAACCTCTTTTTTTCACGAAAAAAACTTACATTAGAATTGAACAACGCAATGAATCGTTGTAATCGATGGGTGGCCGGTGGATGTGGTGCATTCAAACTTCTCGATGTATGTTGTCCATCTTTGCCACTCGATGCCATTGTTGATGTCGAATTCTGTTGTTGGAGTGTTTTACGATGATGATCGATGGATGTGGTGGAACCCATCAGTGAGGATGGTAGATCACGACCCGATGTTGTGGTTTCATGTGAGATTGATGATGATGCTGAAATTTGTGGATCAAAACTTTTTCTTTTACCGGCTGTCAGATCTATGATTTTTCCACTATCGAAGATCTGTGGTTTTTTAATTTTATGAATCTATGAAATTGGAAATCTATGCATAGAATTAAAAACTGTCATTCATAGATTCGATTGATCCGATATCTATGCATAGAACCTCTATATTTTTCATAAATTTCAAATTCTATGCATAGAACTTAGCAAATTCATAGTTCTATGAATCTATGCATACTTCTGCTCAAACACAACATATTTCTATGTTCTATGCCTCACAATATTCAAAATTCTATGGTTCTGTGATTTTCCAACACACTCCACGTTTCAACTATTTTCAACCCTTATTGATTCAAGGATCTATGAAATTCTATGATTTTTCTCAAGTTCTATGCTTCCAAAATCTATGAATCTATGAAAAACAGAAACTCACGTTCATTGGCGATCGACGACAATAGAACATCATCCTGTAGTGATGCAGATGTTGCAAGCACATATGATTTCGGTCGAGCACGGCGTATCATTTTCATTGCTTCTGGAAAAAATAAAGTTTTATGGAAGGTTCTATGGAATAGAATCTTTGAATCAAGGGTTCTATGCTCATTCTATGCATCATCAGCATCCAAAAAATCCAATAAATATTTCAATTCTATGGGGAGGAAGGGAGGAACATAATACAATAGAAAAAGGGGCGCGCTTTTCATATGTATGCATAGAATTCATAGAATCACATATATCCTGACACCCCATAAAAAGGTGGGTGGTCACCACCATCTGCTCATTTAGGGAGTATGGTGAATGGTGGAGGGTGTACACCATATTGGCTTAAAGGGGGAGGAAGACGGTCTCGGGGGTGAAAAACAACATGAAGCCCAACCAGGTAAAAGGTGGTAATTAGGATGAGAAAAAGAGGAGGTACCGGGTGGTGTTTGATACTGGATTAGGCTTTGGTTGTATGCATAGAATCATAGAAATGAGGGTCATAGATATCATGGAATACTATGATTCTATAACAGGTTCTATGAAGATCTATGACTCACTTCTAAGGAATTCTATGGCTATTGCAACAGTTCTATGCATAGAAATGTTGAAAACGCTGCAGAGAACCATAGAACTTCATACCATAGATCTCAAAAAATATGAAAACCTGAACATGTTCTATGGCAGGTTCTATGAATTTCATAGTATGAAAGGTTCTATGAATCACTTTTAAGGAGTTCTATGGCCATTTCAACAGTTCTATGCATAGAACCAATAGTATCTATGACCTATACTATCGAAATCTATGGAAAAAATCATCATGATCCTATTTTTCATAGAATTCTATACCATAGATCCTAGAAATCTATGGCAGGCTCTATGAATCCATTTTGAAGTTCTATGGTACTTTTCTAAGGTTCTATGCTAGTTCTATGCCACAGAATAAGCAAAAACAAAACAAAATGGGTGCTTTGTTCACCAATTCTCAGCCATTTTGTGAAATTTGAGCCTTGCTCACTTTGCGATGAAAAAAAAACGTCCATCATGCCAAATATTACATTTTTCGAGGAGCACACAGCACAAAAAAATGGAATTTTTTTGGAGCATCCCAAGAAAATTCAAGTGGAATGAGGAGAAGAAGGAAGGAACAAACTTGAATATTTTTCATTTGACGTCACTTTTTTGCTGAGATTTCGTTGCTTTTTTTTTGAATTGAAATTCAGATTTTCCGGGGATTGTGGGGTACTGTAGGGTACGGTAGATATGTCGAAAACTTATGTAAAAGTGAGATACGATTCTCGAAAGGTTTTAACAACTTTTACAGGAAAAATCGACTGTTTCAGAGCAATAAGTAAAGTGAAAAGTACTACGGTAGTTTAAAGGAGCATGCTAAGTATATATATTGGTCTCACCACGGTTTGTAAGGAAAAATTCACGTTGCAGCGAAAAAACTGCTGGAAAAACACGAAAAGCACCATTTTTCGCGCTTTTTTCAGATTTTTTTCAACTGAAATTTTTTTTCCGAACATCATCGGTCCGAGACCATTCTCTAAATCCCTCATGCTCCTTTAAACTACAGTACCACTTGAAATCCTTTAAAACCTTCTAAAATTACTGAAAATTGAGGCAACTTTCAATCAAATTGTTAGATAAGTTTTCCATATGTGTACCGTAGTCTACAGTACCCACAGTGCTTCAAAAATCTCAAAAAATTGACAAAATATGACGCATCAAGCTACAGTAACCTTCTATCAGAAAAAACACAAGAAATTCCCATAATTATCATATCACTTCTCCTCCTTCTTATCACTTCCTTCCTCATATCATATCAAAAATGTCATCACTTATCAAACTTCTTCTCTTTATCATTCTAATCCATTCATCAACAATGGAGCCGTGTAAATGCAAATTTCCACCGCCAAGTGTTAAAAATTCAACACAACTACTCGATTCGCTTCGGTTTTTGGCGATATCGACAAATTGTGAAATTGGTATTGTATGCGAATTCGAGAAGTATTTCCTATATCATCAATATCAATTCTATGGTCCGAATGGCGAGGTATGTCCATTGTTAGGTATTGAAATTGATGAAAAACACGATTTTTTTGTGTCTGAAGAGTCGAAATCTTCGCTTCAAGACCCGGAAATCAGTTTTTAGGTTGAAAATCTGCGGAAAACTTGATTTTTGGTAGCAGAAAAAGTCGAAAACTTCGCTTTAAGACCAAAAAAAAAACGTTTTTTTTAGACTGCAACATTCAACGAAACTGGAGAAATCAATATCGCCGATATGGTCAAAATGAGATGCGATAAGGGAGATGGTTGGTGGTATTTGACGAAAAATGATGGAAAATCGATGAGAATTGTGGATTTTAAATGTTTGATTTGATGGAAATTGTGGGATTTTTAATAAAATTTTGCAAAAAAAAGAATATTTTGAGTTCTATGGAAGAATTTGATAAGGATCTATAGATAGATCTCAAAGATCTATGATTCTATAGGTATTCCAAGCAGTTCTATGTGTTTCTATGGTATCAATGGATTGCAAATATGAAGATCTATGATTCTATGGTACCTTATCTGATTGTAAGTGGATTGGACGTATTTGAAATCTATGGAAAGTAAAAAATGAGGATCTATGAATGGATCTACGGCCTTATTATCGAAAATTCATAGATCTATGGTTCTATGGAGTCAAGATGAAAGGATCTATGGATACTATTAGTTCTATGATTCTATGACACTTGATCAATTCTATGATTTCAAAATCTATGAATCTATGAGAAGCGTAGATCAAAAAACCCAAAAACCACTAAAAGGCATCAAAAAAAGTCCATTTACAACTTTTCTTTCCGGGAAAAAAGAGAAGGAGGAAAAAGGGGAGGAGGGGGAAAGGTGTGAGGTGTATGAGCCCCATAGATCTACACATCTATGGCAGGTAAGTGTGTGCATAGACCTAAAGAGGGTCGCGGACCGATTATCCCACCACCCACCTACACTCCCTCCCATTTCACAACAATTTAGGAAGAGGAAGAGGACCTCATGAATACGCAATAGATGCATATTTGCGAGAAGGTGGTTGCTCGGGGAGCATCCATTGAATTTTATAGATTTCGAGCGTAGAACCATGGAAACTTGGGGATTTTGAGAAGGTCAGAGATTCATAGAATTTTGTAATTCTATGCCATAGAATTCAGAGAGTTGTGAGAACCCATAGATTTTGAAATACCAGGAAGGACTATGGAAGGATCTATGAATTCTATGACTCATAGAATTTGGAAACTTGTTGTTCTATGCCATAGAATGCATAGAAAGTTGTGAGAACCCATATATTTTGAAATATCAGGAAGATCTATGGATTAGAAAATCAAAGGATCTATGAATTCTATGACTCATAGAATCATAGAATTCGAGAACTTGAGATTCTATGTCATAGAATTTACAGGTCGGAAATCGTAAAGATCCATAGATCTCAAACTCCATAAGCATCTATGGATCGGTTCTATGATACCAAATCGAAGATTCTATGCAAGATCTATGCTTATAGAATCATAGAATCCTCAGTTTCTATGGAACGCTATTATTAGATTCTATGATCTTAGCAACATCCCATAGATCTACAAATCTCAATCCTAAAGTTCTATGAAATTCTATGCCCATAGAAACCCGTTTCTTCCAAATGTGACAAAAACATTACACCAGACCATGTGGTGTTTCGGGTTAAGACCCGCATCGAAATAACTTCGAACGAAAACCACTAAAGAAAAAACTGAGGCCGTAATGGGCATGAATGGGTGGTTTATATAAGATTTCTTTCCGTTTTTTCTCCATCCATTTCGGTTCGTTGTAAACCTATTTAACTTTTTTGTGTGTATGTTGTTGGTTCTGAATAGAGGGGGTTTAGGTTGACTAAATACTTTTAGAAACAAGATCAGAAGGAAGCGGGTCTTGACACGAAATGTGTCGATTTTTAAAGGCACATGACAAAAATGTTATGGTATGATCTTTAAAAGAACACCAAACTGCTCAAGAAGTTCAATTTTAAAGGAAAATACCTAGTTTTGTGAAGCTGAGTCTCGCAACGAATTAAAAAACCAAAAACTAACATGTGCCTTTGAATGCACTCACAACAGGTTCTGCGCCTTTAAACTATGATACTTTCGCTGTGAGATATTTTAAAGGCGCATGACTATGTTTATCGAAATGAGTCTCGCAACGAATTCAAAAATAGTTTTAAAAAAAAGAAGTAAACATGTGCCTTTAAATGTGCAGTCACGAAAAATGATGAATATAGGTTTTGCTCCTTTAAACTACGATATTTTTCGCTGTGAGATATTTTAATGGCGCATACCTAACTTTTATCAAAATGGATCTCGCAACGAACTTCAAAACATCAGCATGTTCCTTTAAAATATAATACAACTAAACATAGCAGTTTTCGGTATGCACCTTTAAAGTACAGTACTTTTCGTGATGAGATACTTTAAAGGCACACATCTACCTAAACTGACAATTTTTTCACCTCGAAAATTAACATTTTTCGCTTCTAGACCTCAACAAATGCGGAAAATCGATTTTTTCGACAAAAGAAAACGACAAATGACCTAGAAGAACAGTGTGATATTAATGACCTATCTCAGCGTATTTTGTCTATTTTTACACAAGAAAAAAACGAAAACGAGGGAGGGAATGACGTAAAAACATACAAGTGTGTGCGGGTAAATTACCTTCATTTGGAGGTATATATGAAGTATTTCAGGGAAATTGTGTGTCAATTGAGATTCTATGCGCATAGAATTTCAAAGAACGTTGTTTTAGGTGTGATTCTATGAAAATCTATGTTTCAAAGATATCAAGATTCTATGAATCTCTGAATCTATGAATCTAGGAATCTATGAATCTATGAATCTATGAATCTATGAATCTCTGAATCTCTGAATCTATGAATCTATGAATCTATGAATCTATGAATCTATGAATCTATGAATCTATGAATCTATGAATCTCTGAATCTCTGAATCTATGAATCTATGAATCTATGAATCTATGAATCTATGAATCTATGAATCTATGAATCTATGAATCTACGAATCTATAAATCTTTGAATCTACAATTCTATGAATATTGCATAGTAAAATAGGAAATGCATATTCAAGGGCAGTGCAGGTTCAAAGAGATGTCAATCTCCGTCTGAACAAGGCGGGAAGGAACCCGTATCCGGTCATGGAGTGTGTATGCGTTCGAAGTAAAAACAATAATTAATGAGGATGATTTGCAACAGAAAGGTGGCGAAAAAGACCGGTTTTTGAGGAGGTGGAAGTTGAAAAATGTTCAAAATTTTATAGATTCATAGATTCATAGATTCATAGATTCATAGAATCCTCAATGAATACAACCATAGATCTTCATACAGATGTTACAGGCTTCCAAAACCCATAGATCTTCGAATCTATGTCAATTAGAACATCGGTTTTCATGACAGATGTGTGGTAAAATGTGCCTTCGTTGGTGGTGTCATCATCATTTGTTATGCTTCGTTTCCTCATCCCCTCCTTCATAATTTTGTGAAGGAGGAGGAGGAAGGATTGTAAACAATTGAGGAGAAGAAGGAGAAGGAATAAGCCATATGTGGGTGAACTGGATGGATGGATTAGTTTGTGGAGAAGAGCAAAAAGGCATTCGGAGTGGAATATGGTAATTGCGGTAGATCAGAATGCATAGATCCATAGATCTTGCAGAGCATAGAATTTGAATTCATAGATCTTTGAATAAATATCATAGAATTCTATTTGTATGCATAGAGCTACATAGAACTGTTTTCATAGAACCAGAAATATTCCGTAGATCCACAGAATTTGCAAAAATAGAATTCAGATCCATAGAACTACTATTAATCATAGATCTCGAAAACTTTTGTAGTTCTATGCGTAGATCTGCATAGAACCTCGAAATAGTTGAATAGACTCAAATTTGCTGCATAGGTCCATAGAACTTGCAGAGCATAGAATTCCAATTTATAGAGATTCGAAAAAAAGTACCATAGAACTTGAATCGGGAATTTCAAGTTCTATGGCATAGATCTGCATATAATTGCGTAGATCTTACAACATAGATTCATAGAATTTTCAAAGCATATATCTATGATTCATAGATTCTCGGAAAAGTATCATAGAACTTGAGATTCTGGATATTAGACATCTAACTTCCATAGATCCTGTGATAGTTCTACAAAGTTCTATGGCATAGATCTTCATAGAACCCTAGTTCTATGCTGCTAATATATTCCAGTCGAAAAAAAAACAAAGTGCAATTCTAAAAATAGCTGCATTTCCATCGGAATATAAAGATAAATCTACATGGGAAATCGAGCTAAGAGGCAAAAAAAGTGTATAAAAATGGCGGCTCTCACTCTGTCTTTCGACTGAACCCAATGGAATCCATTTCCCAAAAGTGGGCGTCAGTCAGTCAGGAATATTCCGAGAAGGAGGAGGTCACACAATGAAGATGGAGAAGGAGAAGGAGAAAAAGGATGAGAATGACAAGATAAATGGACATAAATCAAGACGGAATACTCTGCCAAAAGAAGAAAAGAGGAGGGGAAGATGCTCTTATAAAGATGCTAATTTGAATTAATCGGTTCATAGAATTTCATAGAATTCCATAGAACCTAAATTCATAGAATTTCAAAAGTGTCTAGCATAAAACTAGAAAATCTATGCTATAGATTCCATAGAACTGTCCTAGTTGGAAAATCGAAGACTTTCTGGATTGAGTTCTATGACCATAGCGCCATAGATCCTCTTATGGTCTCATAGAATTTTAAAATCAAGAAAATAACTATACCAAAGATCTATGCCATAGAACTTTACAATTTGGAATTTAAGAAATCTGGAAATTCTATGCCATAGATTCGTAGGATTCGGCATAGAACTAACACTAGAATTTCAAGTTCTATGGTCATAGAATCATAGATTTTTTCAACAGCGAAAAAAAAATTCTATGAAATGAAGTGAGTTCTATGCCATAGAATTTTAACTTTCTATGGAAAATCACTAAATTCGACAGCATAGAATCATAGAATTTTGAACCAAAACATTTTTTACAAAAAAAATCTGTGCATAGAACTTAAAATTGCAAGGATCTATGGCCCCCAAAATCATAGATCCAAGAATAGAATCATATAACTGGATGAAGTTCTATGCATAGAACTTGATAAATTCTATGGCATAAAATAACAAAAGCGAGCGAAGACAAACGTGTAAAAACCGTGTCAAGACCTCCATCTCAAGTGGCCCCTCATTGAGGAAATATGGAGGCATAGAACATGGAATATACAAATATACACACTCAATTAGACATAGAACTTCGGAGGAGGAAGGGACCGATTATTCTATGATTCTATGATAGGTCATCATGGTTCATTGTTTGATTAATCGGAAGGGAGAGAGGAAGGTGAGTACATATCTATGGAAATATGATACTTGATTGATGAGGTTCTATGGTCATAGAATCATGGTTTATGATTCTATGAAACTAGTTTTCAAAATTTCCATGAAATCGTTAAATGATCAAAAATTTGGGAAGAACCGGTATCTATGATAGGTTCTATGCCATTTTTTTCAGGAGATCTATGGACTATAGAATCGTACTATCATAGAATACTTTGATTCTATGTATTCTATGAACATAGATCTCTATAACATAATGCTGGCCTTTTCTATGCTAGTGGCTGCTCATAGAACTACAAAATTCTATGGATTCTATGAGCATAGATCACATCTATTCTATGCCTCCCTCATGGTGCCCCTAACCGATTCTATGCTCCACCAAAAGCATAGAACCATAGAATTCTATGCAAAAAAAAACTCACCATTATGATTGGAATCCACTGAATCCGACGACGTTGATCCGCTCACTTTTTCGCGTTTCCCACCGTTTTCCGATTCCTCACTTTTTGTTGATTCGCCGATTTTTCGAGTCTCCGAATCTGAAAAAAGACAATTTCTATCAATTTTTAAAAAAATCTATGGAAAAATTGATGAAATTCATAGATCTATGGGTTCTATGAACATAGAACTTGAAATTCTATGGATCTATGGAAAGAAACAAAGAAACAAAGAAAAACCTTGTGATTTACAGAAATATAGTGAAACAATACTGCTAAACCTTCGCATCGAGTCCATTTTCGTTTTTGAAAAATTTTTGAGGCGCATTCAAAAATACATTTTTCGAGTGGGCGATGGATGGAAATTATGCTACTAATTCCCTATTGAATATTCATGATTTTACACATTTTTCGATGAAAACTCGCTAGTATTCTATGAATCTATGAATCTATGAATCTACGAATCTATGAATCTATGAATCTATGCATCTATTAATCTATGAATCTATGAATCTATGAATCTATGAATCTATGAATCTATGAATCTATGAATCTATGCATCTATAAATCTATGAATCTATGAATCTATGAATCTATGAATCTATGAATCTATGAATCTATGAATCTATGCATCTATAAATCTATGAATCTATGAATCTATGAATCTATGAATCTATAAATCTATGAATCTATGAATCTATGAATCTATGAATCTATGCATCTATAAATCTATGAATCTATGAATCTATGAATCTATGAATCTATGAATCTATGAATCTATGAATCTATGAATCTATGAATCTATGAACCATAGAACCAATCGATGACAATTTTATCACGACAAGTGTCAGGAAAAAAAGAAAATGGGTCAAATTTCAAAGAGTATGAGTCATGGAAGAAAAAAAGTTCGATGACAAGTATTGTTGATAAAGAAAAATTTGATGTTTTCCATTTTCAGAACCATAGAACCTTTAGATTCATAGATTCATAGATTCATAGATTCATAGATTCATAGATTCATAGATTCATAGATTCATAGATATTTCATTTTCATAGAACTTCTATTCAAAAAATGAGGATCTATGATCTTCAGTTCTATGCTTCTACACACAAATTCTATGCATAGAACTCGACAAGTTCTATGAAATTCTATGCATCCTCCTCAAAAACAACATAACGATGTAAAAATATAAAAGACGCCAATTCTTCTTCAAGTCGTTTTTTTCCCGTTGTCTTGTGCTTCTCCTTCTCTCATTCAGGCTGACATGCCGGTGGAGACGGACAACTGTCTCGAAAATCAGAGGAGATTTTCTTCCTTTTTTCTTGTTATTGACGACAATTGATTTTTTCCCCGTCGTTTTTATCTTCACGGAGTTGTTAAATGACAAGAGATGAAGAAAGAAGAAGGAGAAGGATGGAAAACAAGTTGAATAACAGGTGGAAATCGAAAATACCATTAATTATGAAATGAAAAGTGCGTCTGTGTCAACAACTTTTTCAAAGTGATCCAGGAACGGAAAATTCCATATTCGTCAGAAAAATGCAAGTTCGCCCTATCTAACCATTCCGGCATCTCGCCAACTCTGAATATTCAACGTTATAATGCTTAAGGTACGCAGCGAAAAGTCTTTACATCGTTTGATACTCAGTGTTTGGTACGCAACCAAAGTTGATCGGGCGATTTTTGAATAAGGAATATGGAAATTTTCCAGCTGTGTGGTCTTGGAGCTAAACCTAACAACATTGATGGTCTTCAAATTGTTAGTCAACAACCTTGAAGATTGTTGACACTTGTTCCTGGTGTATCGGATTGTTGGAGCTAAACCTAACAATCTTGATGAGATTGTTGATGGAAGAAACCAACAATCTCGAGATTGTTGTTGTTGTTGCTCAACTTCGGATATGGTTGGAGCTAAACCTAACATCATTGTCTAGATGGTTGATGGACAACCTCGAGATTGTTGATGTTGTTAATCCAATATTTGGTCTTGACACAATTATTCTTCTATGAAATATGACTCGTAGATTCATAGATCTATGATTCTATGACATCGAACCCAAAAGATCAGATCTATGACTCACAATTCTATGACACTTCCTTCCCTCTAAATCTATGGCATAGAACCAATACTCAATAGATCAATAGATCAAAAAATCAACCGAAAATCCGCAATTTCGCGTCAAAGTGTATGAAAAATGGCAATAAAATCGAAGATTTGAGCACAGAAAAAAATTTGAGAGGGGTTCGGATTTCGAATGTCGGGGAGGCAAATTGAAGGATGTGGAAAACAAATCAGTTAAAAAAATCGGTTTTTATCAGCAAACTTTGCTCATTTTCAAGTGGGATGCCGCCAATTTTTACCACCACTAACACACATAATGATCGATGATTATGGGGGAAAAAATAGAGGGAGAGAGAGATGGAGAGAAATGGCAGAGGACACGGAAAGAAGACAACGACGAGTGATTGTATAGAAGGACTAATTACTGATAATTGATGAATAGATATTTTGGTTCTATGTCTTGGTGATTCATTGATTCATAGAAACATAGATTCATAGATTCATAGAAACATAGATTCATAGATTCATAGATTCATAGGTTCATAGATTCCTAGATTCCTAGATTCATAGATTCATAGATTCAAAGATTCATAGATTCATAGATCTTATGGATTGTCACACATAGAATCATAGAACGTGATAAATTCAAACTTTCAATTCCGGATTTATTGAAATTCTATGTCATAGATTTCATAGAACCACGAATTCATAGATTTCCACGCTTTTCCATAGAATAGTAAATCATAGAACTCGGTTTGAAGATCTATGAAGATTTTTGATTCTATGATTCATAGATTTATCAAATAGGGTGAATCAACTAATCTATGACATAAAACTACCATGGATCCTGAAATAGTATAAGATCTATTGAATTCTATGACTGATAAACCATAGAACTTGAGATAAAAAGGAGCTATGATGAAGTTCTATGGAGTCAATTCTTCGATTCTATGAATCATAGATCCTTCTGATAGACAGTTCTATGTCATAGAATCCACATGGAACAATATCTATGAAATTCTATGTTCCATAAATCTACTGAACAACTTTAAAGGCACAACGTGGGTCTCAACACCAAATTCAACATGCCACACATCAAAAAGAATCTCAAATTTCAAGTTTTGAACATCGGAAAAATGTAATAAAATGGAGAGAGAAAAGGAGGAAGCAGAGAGTGTAGAATATTCAAAAACTATGTTGAATCAAAAAGAAGCAAGACGAAGAAAAAGAGAGAAAAGGATGAGGATACTACATTCTTTTCCTTCATTTCATATTAATTCCATCTTTTCTCTATCGGGGTTTTTTGTGCATTTATTACTCATGAGCATAGATGTGAGGAGTTGGGGTCTTGAAGGGAAAGAAGTTATTTACAGTAGGATATTAGACTTCGAAATTTCTGATACTTCTTTTTTTTCTAATGATTCTATGGCCATAGAACTTGAAAAGCTAGCTATTTTAGTGGAAACCTACGAATCTATGGCATAGATTTGATTATTTTTGTTGTTTTGAAATTCTATGAGTTCATGAAAGATTCTACGCTTCTATGGTCATAGATTTGTGAAGCTTGTTTCTCTGGATTCAAAAATTTTTCGACTTTTTTTTTAATTTTTGCCAAATTTCACTTTTTCCAACATGAAATTCCCTAGATTTTTTACTTTTTCATATCATACTTCCCCATTCTCTAACCAAAATACTACAGCAATTAGCAAAAGTCTCCCGGGAGGGTCTCACCACGAAAACAACTTCTGTTAAGCTAATTTTCGTTGTGAGATTCCTCTCCGGAGACTTTTGCTAATGACTATAATATTTTTCATAGGAGAAATAGAAAAATATAATATAGAAAAGTAATAAATCGTAGGAAAGTGCGCGGTTTGAAAGAAGAAGTGTTGCCGAGTTGGAATTTCTGTTGATCACAAAAATTGCGAATCAAGGAATTTCAAATAAATGAAGTGGATTCTATTTAACGTTTTCTAGACAACTTCAGACAAATCAAATCGTATACTGGTGAAAAAAAACCCGGAAAACTAGAAAAGCGGCACTTCTACCGATTTCAAAGTTATAAAGCAAAGAATGGTTCCGATGTTTGGAAACATCGAAAAATGTGAGAAATCACATGCATGACGACCTCAGAGCGATAAATCGAGGAATTTCAGCCGAATTTCCAAGCAAATTTAGTAAAATTCAGTGGATTTCAACTAGATTTTTCAACATTAATGGTCAACAATAGTCGAAATCCGATCAAATTCAAGAGACTTCTAGATCTCAGCCAAATATTTCAAGACAATTTCAACACAGTCAACTAATATTGCTCATCATTACCTCCTAAACCTATTTCTACCGCAAAAACTCACCAAATCTCCTCCTTTTCCTCCTCTCACCATCGACAAATCGTGTTCGTACCAATTCAAATAATAGCGGATAATATTCGACGGATAGTATCATCATAATGCATTCAGTCAAAAGTAGCTTCCAATAGGCACAAAAAACTGATAACAAAAACTCGGTCAATATGGGGCAGCAGAGGGCGAAAGGAGTAGAGAAAGAGGGAGAAAAACATATACAGAATGGGGGAGGGGCTTGTTGAAATAGTGTGGAGAATGAGGAGGGATGAGGGGGAACGCTTTATTTGGGCACACTGACAAACAGTTTCGATTGACTTATGTTTCACTTTTTAATGTGTGGGTGTTGTTTTGGGAAAATGTTGAATGGGTGGCATTTATAATTTGATGAGAGATTCTATGGATAGTTCTATGGATATGTGGAGAAGATCTATGGATAGTTCTATGGTATTTCATAGAAACAATAGATGAAGAATCTATGTGAAGCTGATGGAAGTTTCTGAGAATTTCAGACAAGAAGCATGATCGACAAATCAAGAATGAGAAAAAAATTGGACTACTTTGAGCTAAAAAGACTGAAGATTGATTTCAAAAATTTGAAAATGGATCATCATATGATAATTCTGAAAATCTTACAGAACCATCTGGAAGTTTGCAAAAAAATTAGCTGAAAAACGACTCAAACACTGATGGAATAGTGAAATTGACCATAAAATGTTGAAAAGTATCGATAAAACATCGGCCAACACAATTTTCAACATCAAAACGAAAATACCAACAACCAAAACATGGTTTACATCAAGAAAACATTAAAACTTTCGCGAAAACTGCCATAAAACATCGAAAAACTATCAAAGATCCATCATCAATATTCTGAATCATTCAACAACATTGTTACAGCAAATTGAGGAAAAGCTGGAGCTAAACCTATAACAATGATGATTCAACTATCAGTCAAAAGTGGAAATTTAGAGAGAGCCTTCAAGCAAGTATCAGATCAGTTCATAACAGATTTCGATGCAAATCAGAAACTTATCAAATTCCATAACATCAATAGTTTGATTTCTATGAAATGATCAGTTCTATGATCATAGAACCTATATATGTTCGTATATCAGTGATCAATCACTTTGACCAGAAGAAACAGTCCTACCCTCAAACAAGCAACAAATAGGCTGGCTCTAAACCTAAATCAAAGTGAAAATGATACAATTAATGCGCCAAATACCCCCATATTTTCACCTTCATTCCTCCATCTTCAAAACCATTTTGCGAAGGTGTTTGTGCACATTCGCCCTTCCCGCCTGTTTGTAATTCCGCTCAATTTTCTCTCGCGGTTTTATTTGCTTTTTCATATATAGCCAAACTGAGAAGAAAAAAACGTTTTTTCTGTGCTTACTCAATGGAACAAATCTATGTAATTAGTCAAATTATTCGCCAAAAAATGTTGTTTTTTTGTGTGTCAGGATGGGGGGAGAAACAACAAAAAACACTTTTCGACGGGAGATGAATCATAGTTGACAACAACACAAAAATGACATTTTTGCATATAAAGGAAGGTTTGGGTATCAAAAACACGGCAAAACACAACAAATAATCATAATTTTGGATGACAAGTTTGATTTTTTGAAAAATGTTGGAATTCTATGGCAACAGAAGGATGGTTCTATGATTCTATGGTCATAGAACTAGATATCTATGATCGTAGATTCTATGAATTCGAGACACAAGAAAACAAAAAATTCTATGAAACTTTATGACAGACAGAACGAAGGTTCTATGATTCTATGGTCATAGAATCAGAATTCTATGAACGTAGTTTCAGAGGATTCGATAAACAAGCAAACACGATTTCTATGAAAACAGGAGAATCTATGGGCGTAGAAATGTATGATTCAACGGATCTATGAAAGAGAATTCTATGGGCAAGTTCTATGATTCTATGAAAAGCACAAGGCATAGAATAGGTAGTTCTATGGTCATAGAAGCCACAAAAAACCGATTCTATGCGCATAGAACCATGAAATTCTTTGATTCTATGCCCTTACAAAACCCCTAATTTCCATGCAATACTAAATCCGCCGGTTCCACCATTCACACCATAATTACACCAAAAAAACGCCATATTACACCAAATGGTGTGTCGGCACCCTTTTGGGTGACGTTTTCCGCCACCCAAATGGTGGAAAACGTTTGAACAAGATGGAAAAAAGTGGCCATTTCGATACGATTGAGAACATTTTCCAAAATGGCCTTCACTTTTTTTCTGTTGCTTTTCACCGTATGTTGTTACATTTTGAGGAGGACAATAACGGAGAGAGTGTGAAGAATCGAGAGACGCAGAGAAACGAAAATAATCGTTTTGTGGGTGTTTTGAGATGGAGGAAGAAAGAGGCGCGAAAATGGAAATGAGTACAAATATCGTAGTGGAATTCTATGGTTCTATGCACCATAGAACCTCGGAATCTATGATTCTATGAAGTTCTTATTTTCAAATTTGTGAATTCATGGTTCTATGAATTCTATGCACCATAGTTGCATAGAATCCATAGAATCGATGAAGTTTCGAAATTCTTGATCTATGAAAATCTAGAAATTCTACGCATAGATTTTTTCGAGATCTATGAATTTCTATGACCATAGAATCTTAGATCTATGTTTTCCATTTTTTCAAACAGTTCTATGATAGGAAAATCCATAGAATCATACTTCTATGAGTTCTATGACTGGTTCTATGCCGTCATTGAGCTCTATGAAATTTATGACTTTCAAATCTATGAAATTTCACAAAATCTATGCATAGAACACTAGTCTATTGTTTCTATGCACCATATCATTCAAAATCTATGAATCAACACTTTCCAGTTCCACAAATTGCAGGTTCTATGCTTCATAGAACTTCAGATCTATGAACTTCAACAATTCTATGTATTCCAACTAACCATTCCATTGTCTCATCCTCACAACTACTTCTTCCTTCTCCTGTTGCTCATCATCTTGTGTTGTTCGTAGAAAATCAAACTCCAATCGTCCCATACTTTTACTGCAAAAACACCTATTCTCAAATGTCTGCAAACACCTCACAAGGCTTCTACAGTATGATGCATCATACCTGACGACAATATGCACAAAACCACTAGTTTTTTGTGCATTTTGTCGTCAATTATGCTGCAAGTAAAAAATACTCACCTCGACTGTTGTCTTCTGAATGAGGACGCGGCTTCTCTTCCCCTTGGCCGTCTCAATGGTGTCTCTTGATATGTTATCACTGATTTTGGTGGTGCAGTATCATCTGTTGATTGTTGTTCATTACCATTATTACTATCGAATGAGGTGCCTGGAAGAATATTGGTTGTATGGAATTCTATGAATTATATGCCGAGAAATGTCAAGTTCTATGCCGATCTATGAAAAGTTCTATGCATCTTCATAGTGAGAACTATGCGTTTTATGAATTCTATGAATTTTCACAAAAAGCTAAACTAGTCATTACAAGGATCTATGGAACGTTTTTTAAATATCTATGCTCAGTTCTATGATCTAATATAAGATTCTATGAAGTGCTATGTTGGAGTTCTATGAAATTTCACGAGCTATAGAAATTAGTCAAGATCTATGCCCAGTTCTATGAAATTCTATGCAGTTCTATGCACTCACTTTCCCTCAACGGACTCCTCGTCATCGCCGCCATAAAACTTGCTTGTCTTGGTGTACTTCGCACCAAACTCGTCGTGTTTGTCGTTGAATTCCGTTTTTCAACGCCAATGTTCTCCGAATCCAGTGTTGAGTCGGATGATGATGATGTTGGCATTCGATCGACCTACAGTAATCCATTGTAGATCAAAAATGGTTTTAAAAAACCTAAAAACTTACATCACTCGACTGACTATTCGCCGGGAATCGACCAACACCGGCGACCGACAAATTCGCATTTGGCGACGCGTTTTTGTGCTCCAATTCTTGAAAATATGCGGCTGGTGAGAGGGCTCCACGAGCAAGTGGCCTCGAGTTTTTGAGCCAACTTCCCGATTGAGATGGACGGATTTCGGAGGCGGTGACTTGCCAGGAGGCGATTGGGCGGGTGACGTATTTGCTGAAAATATTAGATGTTGAAATTCATAGATCTCAGATTCATAGAATAGCTTTTGTATACAACTTTAGATAGTTCTATGCATAGAACTTCAGATAGGTCTATGCATAGAACCATAGAACTTCAAATGCATAGAATCCTAGATTTTCAGATAGTTCTATGCATAGAACCATAGAAGTTCTTTGCTGGTTCTATGCATCGGTCGTGCCGAGGCAACAATAATTCAAAGCTTTTTATAGAACTGCAAGATTCTATGCTCTGGATCTATGCATAGAATTCATAACTTTTCCTCCAAAAACATACCTATACTCAGGTGGTTCCCTCCTTCCAGCCGTTGCCAGTGTATTCGTCGATGCATTGTATCTCGAGAAGTTCGTGTTACAATACAATTGATCATATTTGGGCAATGTTGATGAGACAACTTGTTGACTACCGTACATGTTGGTGAGTGGACGACGATCCTGCCAACTACCATAGATGGCCGCACTTTTTGCTGAAAAATTGGGGATCTATGATGAGTTCTATGCATAGATATTTGATAGAATCATAGAACTTGGTGCATATTTGTAAGATACTTCGAATTCTTAGCTTTTGATATCATAGAACCTCTTTTCATAGATCTGTGGTTCTATGTAGGTATTTGAAACTCATAAAAAACTCTATGGAACATCTTCAAGTTCTATGCTTCAAAACTCTAAGAATCTATGAATCTAGTGAATCCTGCTAACCTGCCAACTGTGATACATCCACAATATTCGTCGTATGTGCCTTCTTTGTTGCTTGATATTGATGTGGTCGCATTTCACCGAGTAGCGCACTGATTCGAGCATCCTAAAATATCTTGTTGTTCAAGAAGAATTATAGTCATTTCCATCCAAAAACAACCACAAATTCATCTCATTTTTGGAGCCACATTCCATCTACCGTAGTCCATCAATCCGTCATTATCCCATTTATTCGATGCGCGGCGCGGAGCCAAGAATAAATGAGCAAAAGAGGCTTTTAGTGGCATTACCGACATCAAATGGGATGAATGGAAAGGCGGTTTTTAATAGGAAATTGTGGTTTTTGTAGCTCAAAAAAGGTCTTGAAACGAAAAAAAAGACGTCAATTTTCGTTGTGAGACCCGATTTAGTTAAAAAAAATAGTGAATTTTTATTATGCTCCTTTAAAATATTACAGTTTTTTTGTTAAGAGATATTGTAAGACACATAGATGCTGAAAACTGGTCTCGTCACGAAAATTAGCCTCAAAATCGACTATGCGCTTTTAAAGGCGTATAACATATTCGAGTCTCGACAGGAAAACTTTACATTTTCGTGGCAGGAGCCAATTTTGATAAATATGGTCTATTGGCTCTATGCGCCTTTAAATAAATCGTAAATTGTTTTTTTTTTCTTTTTGATGCGATATTTTGAAGGTGCAGTGTTTAAAAAAGATATAAATTCGAACGTGCGCCTTTAAAAACTACCGTACCAACTTTTTAAAGGCGCATAGCAAAATATTTTCGTTTCAAAACCAAAAAAAATAACAACAAACCTGACTAGCCTGCACATCATCATCAATACTCGCTGCTCTTCTCCCTCTTCTCCATCTATCATTAGGCTCCGCCCCTTTGTGCTCATCCATCATTTGGGTTACTGTAGGTTGGTTGGTTGTTGCTTTTTTCTTCGTATGATTATATGTTGCGTGTGCCCGATTATTCGCACACTACAATCCCTGGAAAATAATTATAGGTTTAGGGTGTGGAATGAGAATGGGTGTGTGTATACACTATGACGTGAAAATGCACAACTTGGGGGATGAGAGGATACAGTAGGAAAATTGAGGGGTTACTGTAGTTTGTGAATATAGATTTAAGACAAAACGCAGAGAACTGGAGGTACAGTAGGAAATTCTATGACTGGAAACGTCGAAAGTTTTACGCATAGAATTTCAAGATCTATGAAATTCTATGGATGATGTTAATTGGATCTATGAATATACACGCATAGAAACTCTGAGTCGATGAAATTCGATGAATGAGGTTAATTGGATCTATGGTATTCTATGAATATGCTTCTATGCAAAGAAACGTCAAACAGATGAGGTTCTATGCTTTGGATAGATGGATCTATGAGATTCTATGTCTCATAAAATGAATTCTATGCCAGAAATCGGAAATTCTATGCACTCCTACTCCCCCTAGTACAACTACTACGAAAAAAGAAGGGGAAGGACGAACAAGGGAATAGTTATAATTATAAGTGTATACATACATAGATCTATGGCATAGATCTATGCATATAAACATTTGTAATCTTCAGTAGTTTACGAAATGTATGGAAATGTGTAATTATGCTTGATTCTATGGTAGTTCTATGAAGATTCTATGAATGTGGAAAAGCTGAAATTTTCAGATTTTCAGATTTTAAAACTGTCTGACACTGTTTCAGTCGATTGTTAGATATCAAAATTCTGAAAAACTATAATTTCAGCTTATTTTCAGCACTTCTGCCTGAAAAAAAGTGCCAATTTGAAATTTTTTTTTGACTGAAACTTTTGCCAAAAACGAAATTTTCCGATTTTTTCAGTTTCAAAATTTGTCTGAAACACTTTTTTAGCTGAAAATACGACAAAAAATGGAGTTTTGAGCTAATATCAAAAGATTTTGAGTGAAAACTAGGCGATTTCAAGATTTTTCGAGAAAAATTTATACGAAAACTGAAATTTCAGCTGTAAAACATGTCTGAAATCTTTTTTTCGCTGGAAAAAACTACTCAAAATCAACGTTTTCATTAAATTTTGGGTGAAAAACGGCAAAAAATCCGATTTTCAGCCCTAGAACTGGAATTTCAGCCAATTTTCAGCGTTTCCAGCTGAAAATCTTGTAATTTCGGAACATTTTTGACTAAAAACCGCAATTTTCAGCATATTTCACTCCACAAACCAGCATTTCACAAAGATTTTGCCGGATAAAAATGCAAATAGTTTTGCCGATGCATTTATCCAAAACTAATACAAAAAAACGAACACAAACATCGAAAAACGTGTTTTTTTTCTATCGAATCGAAGTGGAGGAGGACGAATCTATCCATCAAATCGGCATTTTTCGCGTTTTGAATGGCATGTGAGAATCTTGAAGTTTTGATTCAAAATATTATGGAAGGAGAGAGAGTGTGGAGATTTAGAGACGCAGAGAGAAGTTCTACGGCTTTTCAGAAGGTTCTATGAAAGATTCTATGAACGCAGTAAGATAGTTCCATAGGAATCCTATGAAAATGGATATCTATAATTGTTCTATGGCAGATCTATGGAAGATCTATGCAAGGTATTTCAGTGTCTATGGAAAATCTATGCAATATACGAGGTGATTGAAAATTCTATGGATAACAATTTTAAGCAATGAGAGACGCAGAGAGAAATTCTATGGCTCTTTAGAAGGTTCTATGGAAGATTCTATGAAAGCCGTGGAGCAAGTTCTATGAAACACTATATATGACAAGTGGATTTCTATGGACGAGAATATCTATGATTGTTCTATGCCAGATCTATGAAAATTCTATGCAAGCAATTTCAGTGTCTATGGGAAATCAATGAACTTTTATGACAGTATAACGGTTCTTTGAAATTCTACGTATCAAAAATTTATAAATTTCATAGAACCTTCAAACAGATGCATAGAATTCTGAAGTTCTATGAAACTCTTGGAAGCAACAGGGAATTCTATGGAAAATCGATATTTGTTTTTTGAAAGTTTTATGAAAATCTATGGCGGAAGAGATTGAAATCTATGAAATTATATGAAAAACTTTTTCGATATTCAGAAATTCTATGAATCTCAAATTGCAACATTCATAGAACCTTCCACAAGAAGCATAGAATCTGAAGATTCTATGGAATTCTATGGAGCCAAAAAGTTCTATGGAAGAACCTTCAAAACCAACAGCGCATAGAATTATGAGATTCTATGGAACAAAAGTACATTCTATGAGGGATCTATGGGTCAAATCAAAAAAAATCATAGAACCAGGTATCCATGCCAATTCTATGGCTCTCAAAATGCGGGTAGACAAGGGAAAGCTTGGTCATCATCACCCCCAACCATTTTCCATCAAGACGAGACACATACAACCTTGACACGCTTTGTCGAGGAGTATTCTGCCCTTTTTCTCTGAATCTCTTCGATTCATACACTATTTCGCCATAGTTCTACCTCAATTTGGCGCCATAATTATTTTTGGAGGAAAATGGAAATTTAGGGGGTTCTTCAAGGACAGCATTATGATGATTAATTGAGCTAATATTCGATAGATTTGATGGATTTTCGATGAAATATGTGGATTTTGGTGGTTTTTCGGGCCTAATTATCGCATTTTTACCATATTCTGATGAAACTAGGATGATTAAAGATGAATTTTTCTGAAAACACTAGAGTTTTCGTCGTGGGACAGAAAATTTCGGACTTTTCCAAGATTTGAGGTTCGAAAAACTGGAAAATTCACATTTTTCAGTCAAAATTTCACGAAAATCATTATTTTTTGTCTCAAAAACGTGCCGAAAGCTTCAGTTTTAGGTCTTACAACGAAATTTTCAATTTTTCGTGTTGGGACCCAAAAAATTCATATTTTACCAGAAAAATTTCACCAAAAGTGACTCATTTTTCTCTCAGCAAAAGTGAGAAAGCGATTGATAACGAGAGACGCAGAGTTTTCGTTGTGGGACCCGAGGAGCAACGAAAAACGCGATTTTCAGTTGAAAAAAAGAAGGAATTTTGTCTTTTTTCGTCTCGAGACCTAACTATCAGGTTTCCTCAACTGTTTAGAATCTAAAAATTCGGTTTTTCAGTGGAAAATAACACAGTTTGACTCAAAAAAGCACTAAAAACATGGCTTAAAGGTCTCGAACCGATTTTTTTTCTATATTTTCATTGCGGGACCCAGAAAATATCAGTTTAGAAGCTCAAAAACTCGAAATTTCCGCCTCAAAACACCAAAAAACCGTCCAAAATAGCAGCAGCATAAACAAATAAGACGATAAAAACCCGGTTGCTCAAACATAGGCTTAGGTTTAGGTCAGACGAGAACAAAAACTGGGGAGACCAGAAAAGTGACCGCGAAACAACATAGTTGTTA
The DNA here is from genome assembly GCA_963573275.1 of Caenorhabditis uteleia. NCBI lineage: Eukaryota > Metazoa > Nematoda > Chromadorea > Rhabditida > Rhabditidae > Caenorhabditis > Caenorhabditis uteleia. The sequence goes on from OY752135.1 coordinate 16,498,910, forward strand.
ATTAGTGATCTACCGAGAGGAAATAAATTACATAGATGGTGTCGATTACCCGCCAAAAGGACATATCGTTTTTATTGGTTTTTTTGAAGGTCTCGAGATGAAAATCATTGTTTTTGAGGGAAATTGAGAATTTTAAAGGCGCATAAGCCAGTTGAAGGGAAAAGGTCTTGCAACGAATATGATCGTTTGAAATACCACCACATAAAAGTAGGATTGTTAAAGGAACATGCTCCATTTGGGAACAGTGAGTTTTGACAACGAAGCATGCTCCTTTAAGGTTCTACAACGATTTGTCAATTTTGTGATGAGAGACCCACGGAAAAAATCGAAAATAGCTCAAAAGTAACGAAACAAATGATGCGATCCTACCACTCAGAAAACGCCCAAACAACAAATATTATAGGATTTTTCGTGTTTTTACTCGAAAAATTAGGGAATTTTTGGTTTTTTGGGAGAACATGAGGACAAATTTTCTAAATTGTCAAAGATTTTACAGCCAAAAAAAGTTTTCAAATGATTTCGGAGTGAAATAAAATCTGAAATTTCGGTTTTTTGAATATTTTTTCGATTTGAAAATACCTTTTTCACACTAAAAACAGTGAAAATAACAGCATTTTGATTGAATTTTATACTTTTTGAATTTAGAAACACGAAAACTCTCAACAATCCAATTTGCTTGTCGAAAATAGATGAAAAATGCGATTCTAAATAAGAAAAAGACTTGAAAAAACTGGAAATTCGTCAGAAGATCGGCTTTATAAGGCATTTTTCAAGAAAAACCTTGATATTTTTAAACAAAATTGACGCAAGATTCTCTTTCAGCTATAGGAAATCTTAAAAATCAGGGAATCAACACCCAAGAAAGAGCCGACAAATAGAAAATCAACAAATAATTGCGAATATGAGCCGCTAAATTGATCAAAGTCTTGGTCTTTTCCACAAAATAGAAGACTAATGCACATTTAACTATCGAAAGTCTCAAAAATCATGGATTTTACATCGAAAAATAAGCCGGAAATAGAAGGAGCAACCGATGCTTGGCTCTAAATTGATAAAAACTTAGTTTTTCAGCACAAAATTGATCAAAAGAGTGATTTCTGCCTCGAAAACCTCAAAAATCATTGATTTTCTCAACTAAAAAAGACTCGAAAAGTCGAAAAATCGGAAGGCCGAAAATGAAGGGAAGATTTCAAGTAGTTTTGTGTGGATATGAAGCACACTGTCGATATCCCCTCACAGCAAACACACTTCAACCCCAATTTTCTGTGTTGTTTCTCTTATTTCTCGAGCCGTTCCGTCTCTATCTTTTACTGTAGTATTTGAATAGATATTGCGTTTGATAAATAAGTCAGCTGATAAGCTGATAACACTATTTATATCATATCAATGCGATATTTATAGAAAAATTGTGGTTTTTCGTAGGGTTTTGATGTGATTTGGATGGAAAAAGATGATTTTTGAACAAAAAGGCATGTGGAAATCGATTTTCGGATGATTTGAAAGGCGAAAAATCGATTTTTTTTTACAAAAAAAGACAAAAAATGCGAGGAAATACTGATTTTTTGTAATTTTTCGGGTTTTTCGGCGGTTAAAAACAGTGGAAATCGAAATTTTATTCAAACAGTGAGAAAAACATTCCAAATTTCAGCCAGTGGGACGAAAAAACGTTGATTTTTTGTTATTTTCTACACAAATTGGAGGAAAAGCACATTGTTTTCAAAATTTCCAGGTTTTTAGGCATCCTTTGTTAAATTTTCTTATTTTTAAACTTATTTGACATTGAAAAGTCTTTAAAATGTATTAAAAATGCGATTTTTTAAACTAAAAATCGATATTTTATCATATTTTAAGGTAAAAACTACAAATTTTCGACATTTTTTGTGATTCAAGCAAGCTCCGAGACAGAATTTTATGGATTTTTACCATAAAAACATTGAAAATAGGTTTTAAAAAAAACTTCAAACCAACCTTCTAAAATCCACTTCGATTCCTTCAAATCCTTCTTAAATCCTCTTCTTCCACCTGCAATGAAGACAAATCTGGACGTATTCAGCAAAAGAAAAAGCGGAGGAGGACAAGTTTGGAAGAAAACGAGAAACGAAGCAAAGAGAGAAATGTAACTTTTTGCAACAAATATATGTGTTTAATGTGTGTTTAACCATGTGCATTTGATCGAAAATCGACGTTTTTTTATACTGATTTATTTGGTGCAATAGGGCAAAAAAAGATGTGGAAAAATGACAAGAAATGGGAGGGGGATACTGTAGAGTACAGTAGGCAAAACAACAATGGATCAATTAGTATCAGTGTTAGTGTTGCTGAAGCATTTGAAGCGTGTCACACATTCCATGAATGATACTAGCTCATTACCACATGCACCCTACAAAAGACAAATTAGTGCAAAAAAAAGTGTAAATTGTGCGGAAAACACGGTTTTTTTTGTGATAATTCGAATGATTTGTTGATTTTTTTGGGAACATGTGCCTTTAAAGTGTCTTTTGTGATTTTTGAGGGAAATTGGACCTTTTTCCATGGAATTCTAAACAGTTTTATAGAAAAAGAAATTGAAAGCTGCTAAACATTCTCCTTTAAAATATCTCAACACGAAAACTAATTTTCTTAAGAATTCACCGATTTTTGGAGGAAAAATGTGTTCAGATGGGCGTATTTCTATGAATTCTTTGTAATTTCATCGCATTTTCATCGAAAATGTCTTATTTTTAAAGAATTTTGAACTAAAATAAACAATTTCCCTGTTTTGAGAAGGTGAAATCGGAAAATTTTGACTTTCAATACTTAAAAGAGCAGGTTTGGCAAGATTTTATGATTTTTACAACGAAAAACTGATTTAGCAGCGAAAATTTCTCATAAAATTTCATCAAATCACTAAAAACCATGACTAAAAGCTTTTTCCTAGCATTTGTTAGAAACCACACTTTTTCAACACAAAAAAACAATACAAACCTCTTTCATTTGCTCGTCACTCGCCGATTTTTGGCATAAAATCGCATTCCTAAACTCGTAGCCACACGGACTGGCGACCAAATGGCCGACACAATGACACTCGAAATTCATAGATCCGTCGGGTTTCGTCGGTCCCGGATTGTTGCTCGCATAGATTTCGTCCGGTGTTTTGTTGGACAACTCGAGGATGTAGGGGCTCTTGATATCACTCCAATACTCGTCGGCGCTCATTTTTACGATCGTCTCGTTGCTCATTTTTCGGCTGGAAATGTGCGAAACATGCAGTTAGAAGTGCGGAAATTAGTGAAGAAGTGGTGAGGAAAGCGAAAAATTTACGAAAACGGTTTTGGCGAGGAAAATCATTTCCAGAGCGCTGGAAAACTCAATCTGACATGCAAGATGTCTTTTTCGGTGAAAAAATGGGGTAAAAATTACTCAAAACTCAAATTTCTGACAGTATTCATGCTTTTTCTCCAAAATATACCTATATTCTCGCTAATAAATAAGAAAAATACGACGCTTCAAACAATTATCACTGAAAAATCAAGAAATCATCAAATTTTGTTGAAAATACACACTTGTCAATTCAAAAACGCATGTTGCGGTCCGAAAAAAAATCGAAATTTAATAATTTCACAATATCCATCGCTGAAAACTAATAATTTCGACAGAAAAAGCTGAAAACGGTTGAAAAATAATTATTAACAGAAAACATTTACGGGGGCTACGGTAGTGTGCAGTTTTGCGTCAACACGCTTTGACGGGAAAATGCACATATTAATGCTTTTTCGGTGTAAAAAGCTGAAAATGCGATGATTTTAAGGCAAAAATAAGGGTTTTCATAGCAAAAATATGAAAAAAGACATTTCTAAACACTTGCAACACAAAAATTTGCATGCTAATGTGTAATTCTGCGGAAAAACATAGAAAAAGCATACTTTTCATCGATTTTCTAGGAAAAACAGAAAAAGTGACACCAAAAAGTGATGGCGGCTTGCGCAACACATGTGTTCGGTATGCCAACAGAGAGAAATAACTAGAGAAAGAGACAAGTTATTGTATAAATAGTATGGTATTTAGGGAGACGCAGAGTGAGTCGTAAAACTTATTGGTGGAGGTGGACAGTGACAGATTTTGGACTGGTGGGTAAATATAGTGGCGGGGATATATAGATATATAATTGAATCATCATTAAGGATTCTATGGATTCATAGATTCGTAGATTCATAGATTCGTAGATTCATAGATTCATAGATTCATAGATTCATAGATTCATAGATTCATAGATTCATAGATTCATAGATTCATAGATTCATAGATTCTTTCATAGATTTCATAGAATTTGAAAAATAGCTTTCATAGAACTTGAAGATGTTCCATAGAATTTCTACAACTACATATAGATCTATGAAGATTCATAGATTCATTCATAGAACTAAGATTGTAAGCAGATTGTAGATTCTATGCATAGAATCTGTCATAATAAAGCGATTTCAGTCGTAAAAAACAAGCTTTTTTCGTTTTTCACATAATTTTCACTCTAAAAAGCTTAAAATTGCTTGTTTTTAAACAATATCGGCCAAAAATATCACATTTCCGCACTAAACGGTCTAGAAAACAAAAACAAACACAAAAAAAGCAAATCATGGCTTGTTGTTGACACGACCACTCCCCGCATATGAGCTGTTTATAATCATTTGGCACGAAAAAACGGGATTTTTTTATTTCGGCAATGATTTATGATCGATTTCGGGTTCATGTTTATGCAACCTTATCAATAGAATAAATTAACAACAAATGATATCAACGGAGGGAAAGAAATATTGAATTTTTTGAGGGGAGGAGGAGAGGGAAACGGGTTTTGTGATTGATACTTTAATAGGGAACTGGAATGTAGACTGATTAGTTAGTATTGGCTTTTTAAAGTGATAGTTTTGTATTATGAGACAACGAAATACACTAAAAATGACGTTATGATGATTTAAAAGTTGGGAAAATGCCTTTTTTAATGGCGATCGTTATAAGTAAACCTAATTTCAACAGCACAACTCAAAAACCTTGACGTTAGTCAAAAATCGCTTATTCAAACATGCAAAATGATTTTTTTCTACAAAAAAATGAGCAAATATCGACAATTTTAAGACAAATCTATCAAAATGGAACGAAATTGAGCAAAAGAGAATTTGAATTCATGTCATTTAACGAAAATACAATTATTTATCACAAAAGGTGTGCACCTCGGCATTTTCTGATTGTTTTTCGACTTTTCTATACGAAAAAATATCACTTTTGCATAATATATTGCAAAATTAATGCGATGAGCTTGTCAAAAACAAAAGTTAATGAAAAAAAGACGATTTGAGTGACAAACTAGTACAAATTTAGAAAGCTGACATCTTTTATGTCGGAGAAAGGTGCGATTTTGTTGGAAAATACGAGTTATTCGACATAAATAAAGAGCACAGACATGACAACGTTCGAAAAAACAGTAAAATGATCTACCTATGCTGGTTAGCACTAAAACAAGTGAAAAAACCCGATGAATCAGTTATTTTCCGCTTAGGTAGGTCATTTTATAGTTTTCACGTCTGAAAAGCGCTTTTTAGTGAAATAAGTGATATTTTAAAAAGGTCTAAACATGGATATTATGAATAGAACGGGATAAAAATCAAAAAAAAAAAGAGAAATGCGATTGAACACTTATTGCGACAAGAAACAACAAAAACCATGCGCCTCGCAAAAAAATTTCCTAAATCACGGCGAGGTAATCCATCATCAAATGTATAAAATGCAATAAGAGAACAAAAATCGCCGTCTTTATTACACAACGAACATTTTTACATAACATTTTGCTATTCAACAAAATGTGTATTCGAGGTGATTGGAGTGACAGTTGTCGTGTTTTTAGGTGTTTTATGAGGGAAAATTAATTTTATGGGCAATTTATGAGATTAACACTTTGTAAATATATCGAAAATTGTGGAAAATCGAAAAAAACAGCTCTAAATATCATAAAATACACAAAAAATAATTATATTTCAAACCCCCGCCATCCACACTTCTTATCATTAGAGCGCGCTTGCTCACGTGCTAAACCTAAAGTTAAGCCTAATTTTTATTTTTTAATTTACAAATACCGATTTTTTTGCAGAAATGCGATGGTGAAGCCAACAATTCGATTATATCAACTGATAAATTATAAAAAGTTGAATTTTCGACAATTTTCCACAATTCAAGACCCAACAAAATTGGTTGATCTTCAAGAATATACGCCAGATAAGATTAGGAATTTTGGGTGAGGTTTTGACACTTTAAAGCGATGAATTTTAGTTTTTGAAGGATTGTAGCACATGTAGATCATGGAAAATCGACATTAGCTGATAGATTATTGGAAATTTGTGGGTTAGTGCCGCCCGGACAGCAACAGGTTGGGAAAAGACGGAAAAAAAGAGGAAATTAGGAATTTTTAGGCGTTGGATAAGTTACAAGTCGAAAAAGAGCGAGGAATTACGGTGAAGGCACAAACGGCGGCGTTGAGGTACAAAGGATACCTGCTGAATTTAATTGATACACCGGGACATGTTGATTTTTCGGCGGAGGTTGGTATTTTCAATGTTGAACACTGATAAATATTCGTATTTTTGACAAAATACAGCAGAAAATATGAGTATTTTGACCACTGCAGTTTAAAAATTGATTTTTCCACCGAAAAAACCTACCAAATTCATGCTTCTTCACCTCAAATCGCCTGTTTTCCAGGTCTCTCGAAGTCTAGCAGTCTGTGATGGAATTCTACTACTAGTCGCCGCAAATCAAGGTGTCCAAGCACAAACGATCGCCAATTTTTGGTTGGCTTTTGAGAAGAATATTACTATGATACCGGTGATTAATAAAATTGATCTACCTGGGGCTAATTTAAAATCGGTGAGCTTTATTTTTATTGATATTTGAAAATGTATCGAAAAAAATGAGACTTAGGTCAAAAACAGCTTCCAAGAACAAAAAATGTAAATGTTATGATAGAAAACAAGTTTGAAATAGTTCATAGTTTTTTGTTTAACTGAAAAAAAGCAAAAATTTGAAAAAAACAACTCTAAAAATATTCAAAAACCAATTTTTAGCTTTAAAAATCAACAAAAAAACTATATTGTGCACATTTTTTCAACAGAAAAACCTACTGTGAAACCCTCGAAACCTTTTGCGAATTCTATGATATCTCGTCGTGATTTTTTTTACAGTTCTATGCCCATTTCTATGCTTATTTTGATAGTTCTATGAATTTTATGATCATTTGTAGAAAATAATTTTATAAGTTCATAGGTTCTATGCTGAATCGAAACTCTATGATACTCTTTGGGAATTCTATGCTATTGTGTCTTCTCTAAAGTTCTATGCTCATTTTGATGTGGTTCTATGCAGTTCTGTAGTTCTATGAAATTGAATTCTATGGATCTATAGGCACTCGAAATTCTATGTCTCTACATGAACTCTATTTTTTAGCCAAATATCAGCAAAAAAATTGTTCAAAAAAAAGCAAATTATTCTTTAAAAATCTGATTTTCTATCAAAATTGACTCAAAACATCACTTTTCGTACAAAAAATGCACCAAAAATCACCATTTTCACCAAGAAACCCAAATTCTTGCAGGTAGAAACCCAACTAAAAAACCTATTCGAATTCAATTCATCTGAATGTCTTCGAATCTCCGCCAAAACCGGTTTAAACATCGACTCGGTGCTCGACGCCATCATCACCAAAGTGCCTCCACCAACTGCCACCATTGATGCACCATTTCGTGCCATGATATTCGACTCGTATTTCGATCATTTTCGTGGTGCAATCGCGTATATTTTGGTGAAGGAGGGAACGATTAAGAAGGGTGATAAGATTCGGTCTTATCAGAATGATAAGTTTTATGATGTGTCGGAGGTAAGTGATCTTCCTTTTTCTTTTTTTGAAATTTCCGTTCGAGACCCAGGCTCCTTTAAAGGTCTCATGCTTGATTTTGAAAAAAACTGATCCAAAACAGTACCAAATCGTTGTGAGACCTTAAAGGAGTATGCCTCAACGTTTGATGGGTCTCACATGGAAAATAGTTGCAAAAACTGAAAAATGAAAAAAAATACTGTTTTGTAGGTGGGAATCATGAAGCCAGACATGATGAAATGTACAGAATTGCATGCTGGACAAGTTGGATATTTGGTATGCAATATGAGGACTGTTCAGGTATGTTTTTGTGACTTTTTGATAGAAAATTGGGAAAAAGCTCTGAAAATGATGAATTCTTGAGAAAAATTGACAAATTGTCTGATTAACCATATTCCGAAATTGCCATTTTTTCACTGTAGATCACAGTTTTTGACAAAACGACTATTTTTCTTTGCCTCAAAAATTTTCACTAACAATTCTATGGAAATCCACCAAAACTTTGAAAAATTGACTTCTTTACGGTCCATCGTATTCAAATCCAAATCTAAATCCCATATCCATTTTGATCTACACCATCACACTCTAATCAACACCAGCATATTAGAATCATCCTGATATACCTCGCCTGATATAAATACTACACTCTGATATACTACATCTTTATATAGTGTATCCTGATATACTCTAATATACTTCATCCTGATATAGTGCATCCGGGCATACTGCATCCAGTATACTGTAACCTTTTGTCAAATATCACTGTTCCGCTTTCTAAAGGGCATGTTTATATCAAAAATCACGATTTTTTAAAGCAAAAAATGCACCCAATTTATCAGAAAAGCTCTCATTTTCCATCCAAAAAGTCAAATCCCACAAAAAACCTTTTTTTCAGGAAGCAGTTGTCGGTGAAACACTATTCAGTGTAAATACACCAAAAGAACAAGTTCAAACGTTCGCGGAAATCAAAAGCATCAAACCAACCGTCTACGCCGGCCTTTTCCCCGTCGAAACTGCTGATTATGATAGTCTGAAACAAGCAGTGGAGAGATTATGTCTCAATGATCCATCGGTTACGGTAACACCGGATTCGAGTAAAGCGTTGGGATTAGGGTGGAGGGTTAGTTAGTTTTTCATCAAAACTTTTAACTGGAAAAGCTGAAAATCCATATTAGATAATAACTAGATATTTTGCAGATCGGATTCCTTGGTGTATTACACATGGAAGTATTTGGTGCCAGATTATCACAAGAATATGATGCGAGTGTGATTCTATGTCAACCAAGTGTCGAATATCGAGCGATTATCAAGGTATGTTTTTTATCAATATTTTGATAGTGATAAGGAATGAAATTATCAAAAAATATGCGAATTTGACTGAAAAAATTGATCTAAAACAATTCCAGGCGAATGAAACAATCCGAAAGAAGCGATACGATGGATTGGAAGAGATTCGAATTTTGGATCCGAGCAAGTTTCCTGATGAAAGTGATGTTGACAAGTTTTTGGAGCCGATGGTCAAGGTTGGTGCTCTTTTTTTGTTACTCAAGTTTAAAAAAAGCTGAAAATTTCGCTCTGAGACGAGCTCGAAAGCTAGAAAATGTGAAATCCCGGCTCATTTTGAACGTTTTTAATCCAAAAAACGAGTCTCAGTGGGAGTATCGCTGAAATTTTCAGATCAAAAACACTGAAATTATCTAAATCTGTCAAATATTCATATTTTTCATCTCAAAGTTCTATGCATAGATATTGATAAGCTTCTTGAAGTTCTATGCATAGATAACAATCATTTCTATGAAAAAGGTGTTGATCTATGCATAGATCTTACAATGCTTTTCATAGTTCTATGTGAAGATCTATGATGTGAAATAATTAGACAAATAGATATTGCGAAATGGAGAATTGAAAACATGATTCTATGCATAGAACCTTCAAATTTTGTCCTAAAACGCAAATTGACTTGAAAACTTAACAAAAACACTGCAATTTCAGGTCCGAATGATAGTACCAAACGAAATGATGGGAACAGTGAATGGCCTATGCTCAGAATGTCGTGGTGAACGAGGCGAAATCACATCAATTGATGAGACTCGACTAATGATCATGTGGCGATTACCATTAGCCGAAGTGGCAGTTGACTTTTTTGAACGATTGAAGAAAATGACATCGGGTTATGCATCATTTGATTATGAACCGGATGGATGGATGGAGACGAAATTGATCAAATTGGCGATTTATATTAATGGCAAGGAGGTTGGTTGAAATTTTAAATTGCTGGGAAAATATATTTATTTATTTTTTAGGTGAGCGAATTCTCACAAATCCTACCAACTGCAATGGCGAAAGATCGGGCGAAGACATTGGTGCAACGACTGAAAAGGGAGATTCCTAGGCAGCAGTTTGAAGTGACGATTAAAGGTATGTTTTGGAGGGATTCTATGCATAGAATTATGTTTGATCTATGCATAGATATTTATTAGCTTATTGAAGTTCTATGCATAGATATTGATAGACTTCTTGTAGTTCTATGCAGAGATATTGGCATGCTTTTTGAAGTTCTATGCATAGACACCTGTCATTTCTATGAAAAAACAGTGTTGATCTATGCATAGATCTTACAATGTTTTTCGAAGTTCTATGTATGATGCAATGTGAAGATCTATGCATAGAATTTCTAGTTTCTAGTTCTATGGATAGATACCGCAAAATGAAGATTCCAAAACATGATTCTATGCATAGAACTTCAAAAGTTCCAAAGAACCTCACTTCGAAAATCTATGTATCTGGTTTCTATGATTTTCGAAAGTTCTATGCATAGATTCTCAAGGGATACACATTACTGATTCAGTTCTATGCATAGATACTGTTAGCTGAACAAGAATTCTATGCATAGAACTTTGGAGAATCTTTAAATCATAGAAACGCATAAATCTATGCATAGATCCTCTAGAGATACTCATACCCGTTTCAGTTCTATGCATAGAACCTCAAAACTCTCCCAATTCTATGAAACTCAAATATTTATTGCAGCATGCGTCGGAAATTCAACCAAAGCCCTTTCTCAAATCACAATTCAACCGATGAAACGTGACTTCTCTCAACTTTTGAAAGGCAATTTCGGCGGTGGCGGAATGGAACGACTCAACAAAAAATTGAGTCATCAGAAGAAAGGAAAAGAAAAAATGAAGATGTTGGGCAATGTGCAGATTCCAAAAGAAGCATTTTTGAATGTATTAAAGAATTAGGCTTAGGTTTAGTCATCTTTTTATTGTTGTTGATTATTGTTGTTTTTTGATATAAAGTATAGTGATTTATGATGTTTTTTGAAATCTATGAATCTATGAAGGGATATATGGAAGAATTCTATGAATTCTATGCATAGAAACATGTGTGAATGACATAGAACCCACAATTAAAAACTTTTCATAGAAACTTGTAGTTTTCGGTTCTATGAAACTATAACTGTAAGAATTCTATGCATACATACTAATTCAGGATCTATGCATAGACTCAGATTTGATGGCATAGAATCCTAACTTTACTGACACTTTGCATAGAACTGAGAAAAGACAACATAGATCCAGCGTTATGAATATGATCTATGCATAGAACTTATAAATTCCTATGAAAAAAACCATCACTATTCTATGGTTCTATGCATAAAACTATATATCTACAGTACCCCTCTCCCCAATGCGTCACCCACCTGATTTCTTGACCGGAACAAGATTCATATACATATATCAATTGGGAATTGATGACATCTATGAAAAATAGTAATAATTCATAGATTCATAGAATCATAAAGACCATCTTGGGAATTGATATGTCCCGCCAATTTGGCTTATTTTTCATTTATTACAATACGAAGATGATTGGTCTGAAACAGAATCTACTTCAAGAATATCGCGCATTTTGGATTGGTGGACAACCATATCGGTTAGTTCTATGGTTCTATGCATAGATCCTTGGGTTCTATGGATGGAATTTCTATGCATAGAATTACCCGAGTCTCTGAGATTCTATGCATGGAAGATGTATAGTTTAAAGATTCTATGCATAGAACCCCTCATTACTTTTGAACTTACGAGATCTATGCCATAGAATTTGTTGGCTCTATGAATGGAAGTTCTATGCATAGAATCAGCGGAGTATGAGTCATTGTCTGAGAACCTATGCATAGAAATTGAAGGTTCTATGCATAGATTCATGATTTTTCAGAAACTAACTGATTCTATGCATAGAACTTGAGGATACTATGATTTGACTTTTGAAGTTCTATGCATAGATTCGATAGGAGCCAGAAACATCTATGCATAGAACTTGCACAATCTATGGAAAGTAGTAGTTCTATGCCTACCATCTAGTGATTCTATGCATAGAACCAACATAGAATCCGTAAATTCGATGCATAGATCTAAACAATTCTGACAATATCTATGGCATAGAACCTAGTTTCTATGCCATAGAACATAAACTGATCAACCTATGGTTCCGACAAGATCTATGGCATAGAACTTTAGTTCTATGCAAAGAACCAGAACTCATGAAACTTGTTGAATTCTATGCATAGATCTCACTATCAATATGTCATAGAACTTCCACATTTCGAACAGTATCTATGCCATAGAACTTAGTTTCTATGCCATAGAACATAAACTGCTAGAATCCCAGTTCTATGCATAGATCTTACTGTGAGCACCTTTTGTTTCATAGAATCTCCTCTCTTTTCACAGTATCTATGGCATAGAACCTAGTTTCAATGTCATAGAACATGAACTGATCAATCTATGGTTACGACCAGATCTATGCATAGAACCTCTCCATATTCCAGCTACCGTTGCTGGAACAGGTCCGAATCCTCCTGGTACACCCACGGCCGTTCCAGCCGTATCATCGGTTTCGCCCATTTTGTCTTCGGCTTTGTTTTCATGGTAACCGCGCTCCACCGCACTTTTTCCAAAAAATTCAAATCAGGTCTATCAAATTATCATTCTGGTCGGATACTGCAAAAAAGAGTTGATCCGCCGCTCATCTTGCTACCGTATCATGTTCATTTTGGGTAAATGTGTGCATACACCATTACGACAACTTGCGGACTTTCAGGGATATTACAAGTCACATTCATTTGGACAATGTTCTTCTTCCCGGCTTTTATGTCGTTTGTTGGTGGGGTATACTGTACACATCCGATTACGACGATGGTTGTTGGGAGGATTGTTACTTGTGAGTTGGAAGAGTGTTGGGAGGTTGTTGAGATTGTTAGAGATGGTTGTCTCAAGATTGTTGAGATTGTTAGAGATGGTTGTCTCAAGATTGTTGAGAATGTTAGAGATGGTTGTCTCAAGATTGTTGAGATTGTTAGAGATGGTTGTCTCAAGATTGTTGAGATTGTTAGAGATTGTTAATACTATGAAAGATTGTTGTCTCAATATTGATGGAGGTTGTTGGAGATGGTTTGAAAGATTATTCACAAAAATGTTGCTGTTGAGATTGTTGTCTCGAAATTGTTGTTATTGTTAAAGAGTGTCCCAGTATTGTTGAAAGTGTTGAAGGTTGTTGACAGCATTTTTTTGGAGTGTGTTGTTTTTAAAAAACTTGTCAACAATCTACCTATTGTTGAAAGAGTGTTGCGAGTGTTCAGATGGTTTTTGACATGCACCAACAATCTTCCAACAACACCATTAATATCGAAGGTTGTTAATGATATTGTTGAGATTGTTTGTGGTTGTTGTTGCCCGAAGGTTCCCCTAAACGTCACAACCTGTAACAATCTTGTGACAATACTAACATTCTCAAAGGTTGTTTGAGATTGTTGTTCATGTTGTTGACAGATTGTTGTTGTTGTCCCAACACTCTCAACAATTTTTCGTATTGTGAAGGTTGTTGAGAGTGTTAAGATCGTTTGTGCATCAAAAATATCGAAGGTTGTTGAGATTGTTGACAGATTGTTGTTGTTGTCCATTAAAAATTTTCGACAACCTTTTGACAATATCCACTATTTTGAAGGTTGTTTAAGATGGTTGACAGATTGTTAGAGATTGTTATTGTTGTCCAAACACTCTCAACAACCTTTTTCCAGTCCAATGGCTCGCCGGCTTCAACCTAAGCCTATTCATCGCCGTCAACCGTCTTGTCGACATGATTCACTATCAAAGACTCGTCAAATTCTATAAAGTTCCAACCAAATGTTCCAAAAAAAAATTCTGACAAATTTTTTTTCCAGAGAAACAAAAAAGTGTACAAAACACTTGGATTCATATTCGGATATTCATTCATTGTTGCCATTATCACTGATCCACCACTATACAATACACTGTTGAGAGAATATTCGATGGATCCGATGAATTGTTTGGCGGTGAGTGTGGCATAGAATCATAGATTATAGAATTTGGAACATTTTAAGACATAGAACTTGGGAATATGTAGGGTTTGAAGGGTCATAGATCTCAAAATTCTATGCATAGATCCTAAGCTTTTAGGACTTCAAAGTTCAAAGTTCTATGGTGCATAGATCTTCAAGTTCTATGATTTACAGATACCAAGTTTTATGGATCATAGATCCTCGAGTTGTATGATGCATAGATTCCAAGTTCTATGGTTCATAGAACCTCAAGTTCTTAGTACCCAAGATCTATGATATTCAGTTCTATGACGCATAGATCTTCCGGTTCATAGATCCTAAGTTCTATGGTGGATATATTCTTAAGTTCATAGGTCCACAAATTCTATGGTCCATTGATCTCACAATCATATGATTCTATGTTCTATAGCTCCTAGATCTTCAAGTTCTATGGTTCATAGATCGTTAAGCTCTATGATTCATAGATCCCAAAACTCTATGATTCTACGTTCTATGACCATAGATCCATTTTTTTCCAGGAGGGTGTCTACCGTAATCAAATAGTCGAGCTACACAATGGTATCATGTTGGGTCTCCATCTTATCATATTTATGATAGGATACTATCATAAATGGACAAATAGTGAAAATTGTTGGAAAGGAAGGGAGGAATTGCAAAGAAAGGTAGGTGGTTCTATGCATAGAACCATAGAATTCCATAGATCCTTATATCGATGACAACTGCGATTCTATGCATATATCCCGAAATATTGTTGTAAATCTGAAGAGAGCTAGTTAAGATTCTATGCATATATACAACTGTCCCTCAAACTTTAGGATCTATGGAAAGTTACGATTCTATGCATAGATCCTCAGATTCTATGAAAGTTCTATGACTCCATCCAGAAGATCTATGCATAGATTCATAGAATTTCTTATACAGTTCTATGCATAGATATAGATGAAGCCGATTCTATGCATAGAACTGACAAAAGTCGTACACATCTATGTGATAATCTATGCATAGTTCTATGCATATACACAACTATCATTCAAAGGTTCTATGCATAGATACTAGCATAGTCCATTGAAATAGACAGGCTTTCAGAAGTTCTATGAACTCCAGCGTGGATCTATGCATAGATCTATAATTCTATGTTTCAGATGACCATGCAATCTATCTACACCAGTCTCGGCTATCTTTTCCCTTCCCTCATCACTTCCCTTGTGTATCTCTACGACTGGACCCCACCAAAATCATACTTTGAAAATACATACTTCATGTTTCAAATCTACTGTGGTAAGAGACTCAAAGAACGCTCGGCAGGAGTTATTGTAATACACTACCGTAGAATGATCATATCTCTGAATCTAGAATAGATATGGAAAAGTGATCAACTGCAAAATTGTAGATCATAACATTTTCTACAATTTTGCAGTTGACAACTTTTTGATAGCTCTTCTAGATTCCGAGATACAATCATTCTTAGACAAGTGCCGCCATATTACGGTGATTCCTGCTCAGTATATCAGTGTTCTTTGACAATATTCAGATCAGCTAAAAAAAAGTTTAGGTTTATTCGGCCTCATTGGCATCTACTACAATGCACCACTCCGCGCCAACTGTTTCACATTGGTGGGATTGCACCAATTTGTGCCGGAGCCACCAAAGAAGATGTTTTCGATGTCGAAGAATAATTTGTGAAATTTTTTTTGAATTGTGTGATATTTTTCCCTGTATATAAAAAATATTTGTGAAAAAAAGATGTCATGCGCCTTTAATACAGTACACAAGGATCTATGCATAGAATTTTGAAAGTTCTATGAGCCATAGAATTCATAGAACCTCCTATAGAATGATAACAACTAGTTTCAGATCTATGCATAGAATCTCGAAGTTCTATGATAGCTCTATGCATAGAATCACTATATAGAGCGCTTGTCATCATAGATACTGCTAATTCTATGCATAGATCTTCACAAGATTTCACAGAACCCCGACAAGTTCTATGCATAGAATCACTTCATCTATATGGATTATGCCTGGATCTATGCAATGAATCCAAACTAGGATCGCTAGATTTACATTATAGGATTCTATGCATAGAACTGAAACTTCCCATAGATAATAAAGTCCAGGCATAGATCCAAATTATAAGATCTATGCATAGAACTGAGAATCTATGTTTGAATAATAAATAATTCCACACAAAAGACTTTATTCACATGTTTTCTTCATATTCAAATCGGTACTCCAGTATCACTCAATTTTCGTTTCTCGAATCCTTTGACCAACTCGGCCATTTTTGTGTTACACTCCTGAAACAACTCTCATATCTCGGAATCTAGAACAGTTATCAAAAAGTTGTCAACTGCAAACTAGTAGAAAAAATTATGATCTACAAATTTGCAGTTGACCACTTTTTGATAGCTCTTCTAGATTCCGAGATATATACACTTACACTCTCAGTCATCCATTTCGAATCAGCACCGATGCGAAGGGCGACGGCATATGTGAATGCGTAGTGGAAGTATGTTGGGAAACAACCATTGCGAAGTTTGACAAGTTGTCTCATAGTATCCGGTACATCAAAGTGCTCTTTTCTCTCGACAACTTTCGCCATCGCGACACCAGTCCATAGGACGGCGGCACGACCAGCACCATCAAATGATTGAATAACAAGGGGCATTGAGTTACCGGCGTTACCCAGGTTGCTTCTCAACACCTGAATATTTGTGAATCTATGAATCATAAACAAATCAGTGCAAAACTGACCCCGTCCAGAGCTTATAGGAATCAACACATTCACACCTAGTCATACAGTATTGAAGGCGATATGGTGAGCGTTTGTCTCCACGTAAACCACAATAACGATGATGTCGGATGGTAAACCGCCTTATCGTTCTAAGCTACAGAGCGGGGACGTCACGTATGAATGAGCTTAACATACGAGGCCGTGAACCCAAACACGGCATGGTCGAGACTCGAACTCGAACCCTTAACTGTACGTATCTGTTCGCTTATTAGACGCGTGTTTATACCACTCGGCCATCATGCACATGTGTGTCCACTGTCTAATTGTGGGCCACATAAGCGAGTGGGCCGTTGGTGGATGGCCTTCCGCGCGCAACTGTCTTACGTGGGTACTGTAGATAGAAAAGTGTTTGCAGACTAAGTGTAATTGCACAACTAATATCCACTTTTCATGTTTCTCATTTGTACTATTCTGTCAAAATTTATGGAAAGTTTTGAATTTTGGATTTTTCATGCATAAAAAGTACGGTATTAAAGGAGCATGACCCCATTTGTTCAAAATTGTCTCGCGAAGAAGCTGAAATCTATGGAATGTATAGAAAAAGTTGTGAAGGGCATAGAACTCGAAAAGAGTTGCTCACAGAAACATAAAGTTCTATGCATAGAACGATCAACAGCTTTATGAAATTCCATGTTCTATGAAAACAAATTGAGGAACTATGCATAGATTCATATGTGAAGGCATATAACTCCAAATCTATGAAAACTGATATATGCCTGGAATCTATGGCCATAGAACTAGCATAGAATCATTTCAGTTATTGGTATAGTTGCAGTTCTATGCTTCAATTTCTATGATCTATGGTATCTATGACACTCACATTCATCTCAGTCTTCAAAATCTCCTTACAAAACATCGCAACATTCGCCGCCTCATCAAACGCATCCTTCGCATATTTGCCATTCCATGATGTCGAATGATACAGTATCAATGAATGTTTGCCCTCCTCCGATGCCACATATGTCGGATTATCCGCATTATTCTCGACTGGCTCACCAGTATCAACGGTTGTCAGCATTAGATCATATTTAGTGACTCCAAAGCTAAGCACATCCTTCGCCTTGCAATTTATCACATATTTTCCCTTGTCGAGCTGCAAGACATGGGAAAATTGAAGCAACTGAAACCTAGATAGAATATACCGCAACTTCAATCGTCTTATCCACTTCGGTCGGAAAATATGGATAACATTTATTCTCATCCGAATCACTCATTTGATCATCATGGCATAGGCAGACAGCGACATGCACAGTTTCCTTAAAACAAACACTATAAAGATAGAATCTAACCATTTTTGGGCAAATTTTGAATCATGTTGCAAGTGCGCTCCAATGCGATTAGGCGGAAATACTCAAATTTTCAGTTTTTTTGTCGATTTTCAATGGATCCAATATTTTAGTATTAAAAAAATTTCTTCTGTGTTTGCACTGAATGCACTTAACTTGACGACAGCTACCGTAGTATGTCGATTTACGAAGTAGCATTACTGAACTGTCGTCAGGTAAGATGCATACTGTGCAAACACGCTGACGCCTTTTATCATATTTGGCGCAGCGATTTGCAAGTGGGCCCCAATGATAATTGAAACTCTGTCTGTGTTTACACTGTTTGAACTTAACCTGACGACACTACCGTAATATGTTGATTTCCTAATATTTGTGAAAAATGTCAAATCGCCCGAAAAAAATGGCATAGAACTGGAGAGGATCTATGAAATTTCTATGTTGATCCATAGATCCAAAAATTATCGTAGAAATCGGACATAAATCCATAGAACTAGACTTCGAATTTCGAATATCTATGCGATTCCATAGATCCTCATCTGTTTCTATGAAAGTTCTATGAATTTCTATGCCCTATATATGGTAGGTTCCCATACGAATCGAGCCCAAGTCCCCGAAAAGTTGTTTTGAGATGTGTATCCTACTGTATCTGAACTATCTACAGTACTCCTATCCTAAATCTACAGTAACCCATTTTCAGGCTATGCACACTAGTTGACAACAAGATACAAATATTGTGCATTTGTGCGCAAGTTATGGTGCATTGTTATGCACACAAAACACCGGATTTGACGACAATATCTATCCAAACTATCTACAGTAACCCAAAAAAGATACTTACCTTTATAATCATCTTCCAATAAAGTCGTATATTATTCCTAGTCGGTGCCGGTATAATAAAATATTCCCAACCCTCAATTTTAAACGTTTCAAACATATAATTGTATTCGGTATCGGCTTGAACAACTTTGTCGGATATCAAAATAGGTGGCCGGTTGATTTTCGCCATATTTGCCAAATAATGGGTCGCCGGTGGGACGGAAATATCACGGAGCAATGTGAGATGAGCCTGCTCACGGGTCGCCGCACGAGCTTCGTATGAGGCGATGGTATCGGCTGCGTTTAGGCCATTGTCCTCTGTCGACTGAAATACAACTGTTACTTGTCGTAGAATGGTCATATCTCGGAATCTAGAAGAGCTATCGAAAAGTGGTCAACTACAAATTTGTAGATCATAACTTTCTCTACAATTTTGTAGTTGACAACTTTTTGATAACTGTACTAGATTCCGAGATATGAGTTGTTTTAGGAGTGTAACACAAAAATGGCCGAGTTGGTCAAAGGATTCCAGAAACGAAAATTGAGTGATACTGGAGTACCGATTTGAATATGAAGAAAGTGTGTGAATAAAGTTTTTTGTGTGGAATTATTTATTATTCAAACATAGATACTCAGTTCTATGCGTAGTACTTGTCAAAGTTGTATCAGATCTTGTGAAGATCTATGCATAGAACTACCAATATCTATGAATGACAAAATCTAGCATAGAATCAACTATGGGTTCTATGTAGTGATTCTATGCACAGAACTACCATAGAACCTGAAGATTCTATGCATAGATTCTTGTGTACTGTATTAAAGGCGCATGACTGCTGGTTTCACAAATATTTCAACTGTTACTTGTCGTAGAATGGTCATATCTCGGAATCTAAAAGAGATATCAAAAAGTTGTCAACTGCAAATTTGTAGATCATAACTTTCTCTACAATTTTGTAGTTGACCACTTTTTTATATCTTTTCTAGATTCCGAGATATTATCATTCTTTGGCAGAGTTCGCATTAGTTACCTCTTTGCTGGTCGTACTTTTTCCGCCTTTTTTATCCCTCGATACTGTTTTTTGTTTTCCTTGTTTGACCGACTTGCTCATTTTTTTCTCGCCAATTTGTTCTCACGATTTTTTATCAGGAATGATAATGGAGGATACGGTAGATAGAATATCACGTTCACGTGGAAATAATTTAGATCTATGCATAGAATTTCAAAGTTCAACTTTATTGATCTCAAATTCTATGACATAGATTCCGAGTTCTATGCATAGAATTTCAATTGGATCTATGCCCAGACACAATGACTTATGGGATTCTATGCATAGAACTTGCCATAGACTTATAGCATCTGTAATAAATAACAGCAACTATTTTTATATCTATGCATTGAATCTTTCGATTCTATGGTAGTTCTATGCATCGATTACATGATTCTATGCTTGGCCTTCTCATCCATAGATAATGTAAGTTCTATGCATAGAACTTCACAAGGAAATTCATAGAATCTACAAGTTCTATGGCTGCCCAATATTCTATGGCTTCACAAGATTTTACAAAACTTCAGC
Organism: Caenorhabditis uteleia; assembly: GCA_963573275.1. Classification (NCBI taxonomy): domain Eukaryota; kingdom Metazoa; phylum Nematoda; class Chromadorea; order Rhabditida; family Rhabditidae; genus Caenorhabditis; species Caenorhabditis uteleia. The sequence goes on from OY752135.1 coordinate 16,519,635, forward strand.
GAATTCTATGCATAGAATATCACTAGATTCACATCACATTGATCCAGCTCAAGTTCTATGCATAGAACTAGACATCTATGGCATAGAATTTGATATCGATAAAGCTGAACTTTCCAAATTCTATGCATAGATCCACGTGATAATCAGAATCATAGCAAAAAAAAGTGTTGATATTTTTCCCGTGAACCACCAATCCATCCACGTGACATATTTTTGGTCATATCAATCATATCAGTCATATCATATCAGTGTTCATATAGCTGATAATTGTTAATATTCTTCATTCATGACGATCATGAAAATATTAGCGTTGTTTTTATGCTTTGGCATGGCACATTGTGCTCCGAAATTATTATATTCGATTGTGGTGAGTATCGGTGGAAGGACCTAAACCTATATTGTAGTTCTAGGCCACGGCCATGGCCATAGAACTCTAATTTAGGTTTAGGTTTAACGACTGTGGTATCATAGGGATCTATGCATAGAATTTAGAAAGTTCTATGCATAGAACTCGTAGAACTTCAACTTTTTGTGCATAGAACTCCCAAAAATTATAGCTATTAGCTTGAGATCTGCATAGAATCTTCAGGTTTTATGCTAGGTCTATGCATAGAACTTCCAGGGTGTTCAGAAAGCAAAGTTGATTCTATGCATAGAACCTAACCAGCTAGTTGATAGTATCCCAAGTTCTATGCATAGAATTACTTATTTTCAAACTAACAAATTTCGTATCTATGCATAGAACCTACAAACTACAAGTTCTATGCATAGATCTCTTAGAACTCATAACCGCTTGCGTGAGATCTTTGGGCAGATATTTCAGGTTCTATGTCAGTTCTATGCATAGAACCATCAGATGAGAATTTTCAAAAATTATATATGATTATGCCTGATCCGCCAGTTCTATGCATAGAACTTCACAAGCTAACTGATAGTATCACAAGTTCTATGCATAGATCTACTCAATTTCAAACTAACAAATTATGTATCTATGCGTAGAACCTTGAAGATATACAACTTTTATACACTTGTTGATTCTATGCATAGAACCTCAACTGTTGATCCATAGAATCCACCAGTTCTATGCATAGAACCATAGAATTTCAGCTGATGGACGAAGGTGAAATGAATGCCGCCCAATATTTCAAGACAAGTCGACCAGATTGGGAGTATGAGGATTCGAATGATACTCCTAAATCTAAATTGACATTGGTATTTAGTATGGAAATTTTTTTTAATTTGAAAATTTTCAGAAATCGAAAAATGCACTTAGTAAAAAAGCACTGGAAATGAGGAGTGACTATGTAACAAGGGGTATAATATCAAATATGGTTGAAGATGTAAGTGATTGGAAGGATGGAGCTAAACCTAAGGGCTTGTTCTGTGTGTAGATAGACAGACTTAGGTTTAGGTCCAGCTGAAAGGAGAAAGTGCGCTCTATCGAACACTAGGTTCTATGCATAGATATGCAGAGATTGGTTCAGATTCTATGCATAGAACTTGCAAGAATGCATGGGGCTATCAATAGGATCTATGCAAAGAACAGAGGGATCTATGGGAGTTTTCAGATTCTATGCATAGATCCGAAAATAGCTATGGCAAATCTAGTGAGTTTAGACTCTATGCATAGAACTGCCGTAGCGCCTGAAAATTCTATGCATTGATCTAAAACTAGTCGAAGATCTATGCGGGTTCTATGAGTTTCATGAGTCATAGAACTTTACCAATTCCATACATATACCCCTGTCCGATAGAGCGTGTTTGCACCATGCCGACGCCCTCTTTGACCTAATTTTCAGATTTCATGCAGTGCAAATGATAAGCCAAAAGAGTCAACCGACGCAATCAATCACATGTGTACTGAATTACCGTATGACAAAGCCGTCAAACCACGAGTAATGGATAACGCATTGGACATCGATTTGAAATGTGAGAAACGGGATGCATTGCTGAAATTGTTGGGTGAAGCATCAGTTGGGTATAAGGCAGTGTGGAATGACGAAAAGGTGGGTTACTGTAGGTCGGTACTGTACTTTTGTCTGGATTACTGTAATTGTTAGTTGTAGATCAACTGGGTGACTGTCTAACTACTGTAGTTTCATCTACCATACTGTAGTTGTTTTGGATTACTGTAGAATCATACTAGGGGACTAACTGGGTTACTGTAGTTATCTAGATTGATCGGCTTCATACTTATTGTTAATTTTTCATTTGAATTACTGTAGTTTTTCGCTGTATTTCAACTAGGTTACTGTAGCTCATACTGTAGTTATATTTCAGTTACCATACTATGGTATATTTAGATTACTGTGCATGCATCTAGATGACTAATTGGGTTACTGTAGTTGTCACAGGTTACTGTAGTTCAACTAAGTTACTATAGCTTCATCTAGATTACTGTATCTTTTTTCTGGGTTACTGTAGTCCAAGTTGTAGTTGATCCAGGTTACTGTAGTTCATCAGCTCATACAGAGAATTTCCTAGATTACTGTAGTTCGGAAAAACGTACTGTAGATTTATCTAGGTTACTGTACCTATCTAGATTACTGTATTTTATCTAACTTATCATTGAACTATCTAGACTACTGTAGATTCTTCTAGGTTACTGTAGATCTATCTCTAACTTATTGTACTTGCTACCGTACCCTATTTCTTGATTACTGTAGATAGCATAGATTACTGTATTTCAATTTTGTTACTGTAGTCAAACTTGATTATTGTAGCTTCATATTGATTACTGTAGGTTCATTTAGATTACTGTAGTTTTATTTGGATTACTGTAGTTCTTTCAGTGTACCTTCTTGAGGTTACTGTAGTTTCATCTAGGTTACTGTAGTTCTTTTACGTACCTCAGTCAGTAAAACCTTCAGGATTACTGTAGTTTAGAAAAAAGTACCTAACTTACTGTAGATCTACCCAGATTACTGTACCGTACCCCATTTCAACTACATTTTCCAGTTCATCAAGCTCCGCGAAAAACTGGCGGACTGGACTGGCATCGAAATAACCGAGTTCAACTATCTGGAAGTGATGCGTAACGTCGAACGAGAAAGCAATCGATTCGATATGATGAGTGGATATCGATTGATGTATGATTTGGAAGAATATACCCAAAAAATATTCAAGTATCAAATGGGATTGCTGGATAGAGAGTTGATTGTTGGGAAAGTGAATGTTGGCGAGGAGATACGACGATCACGCATCGATAAAACGATGGATTGGTTGGATGGGAAGTTGAAGGCGGCGAAATCGTGTGCACAACGGAGGGAGTGCACAATAAAGAGGGTCAGCTTCTGGGCGATGCATGGAACAATGTTGGAGTTTATCAGGAAGGAGCTGACTGGCAATAAGCATCAGATATTGAGACAGAAGGCGCACGCCGGTGATGCAATTGTTTTTGAGGTTTTTGAGGATAGTGGACTCTTTTATACGACGGTATTTAGTTGAAAAGTTTAGGCATAAAATAGTTAGAAGAGGTTTAGATCAATGCAAAGACATGGAAGAATGGAAAAATTGTGGATGAAGATTTGACGGCGAGAACGAGTTATTGTAAATATTACACGTGCGAGTTGGAGGTGGTGGAAAAGGCGACGGGGATTAAGGGACCGTTTGTGAGTTGGTTTAGGATTGGGAGGTTCTATGCATAGAACCTCGTAGGATTGTTGGATCTATGCATAGAACTTGAGAAGAGTTGCTTATAGAAACATAGTTCTATGCATAGAACTAAAAAACAGTTCTATGAAAATCTATGAATCAATGTATTCTATGAAAACATCTTGAGGATCTATGCATAGATTTAGATTTGATGACATAGAATTCCCAATTTTCATACATGGAATCAAAACTTGACATTTTTGAATAATATTTTTAGGATCTATGCATAGAACCAAAAAACGGTATAAAGAATTCTATGAATCTATGAAAAAAAATCAATCTATGCATAGAAACATACTCAAAGGGCATAGAACAAAGAGTTGCTCATAGAAACATAGTTCTATGCATAGAACTATCTCCAGTTCTATGAAAAACTATGATTCTATGAGTTCTATACATAAAAACTGAAAATCTATGCATAGATTGAGATGTAATGTCATAGAATTCCCATACTCAAGCATGGAATTCTTGACAATTTTAATATTTTTTTGGATCTATGCATAGAATCTTGACTTGATTCTCAGGATCGACCGGAATCTATGCATAGAACCAAAAAACAATATGCAAATTCAGTTTTTGGGAAGTTCTATGAATCTATGAAGCATAGAAACACATATGGAGAGCATAGAATTCAGCTTGATTTGCATAACATGATTTATGAATCTATGTATCTATGAATCTATGAATCTATGAATCTATGAATCTATGAATCTATGAATCTATGAATCTATGAATCTATGAATCTATGAATCTATGAACCTCCAAATTCCAGAAATGCGAGATCGACGATCCCAGTCTCTATACAATGCCACCAACAACCACCGTCCCACCAACTCTTCCACCAACAACAACAATCAAGACAGCAACCGCCAAACTAGTCGACGGCTCAATGAGCAAATGGCTAATCAAATGTTTTTGGGCAATCGGCATAGTCGCTTTTCTGTCGTGCCTCAATTTTGGTTCATGCTTCATTTTTTGGAAAAGATACAAAAAACGACAACTTGAAGAAGATGAATTGAATGATAAGACAGAGTTATCAGCTGCTGCCACGTCGAAAACGAGCACGAGCGGCGTCTCAACGATTGGAACGACAAAAGAAGCGGAAAAAGTGCCATTAGTTGGTGCGCCGAGTGAAGGTCCGACACCGGGGTCCGACGGACGACAGTTGGCAATGTGAAGCGTATCGGAATAGCGGAATTTCAATTTTTTAGAAGGCATAATATGAATTTTTGTGTGGGAAATCAATAAATTTTGATTTTTTGAGCTTGTTTAACACAAAAAACACGAAAAAATGAGCATATGTGGAAGTTTTGATGTATTTTTGAGCAAAAAAGCGGTAGTTTTGCTGAAATTTCCATTTTTTACACTGAAAATTGCCAATTTTCTCATTTGATAAAAGAACTGTTTGGATGCTGAAAAACTGCAAAATAACCGTTAAAACTACGAAAAACCACTTTTCCGAAGTTAATTTAGCCTCTTTTTACGATTTTTCGAACAGAAAACCTCATTTTTCACTTTCAAATTGTGTTTTTTCCGCTGAAAATCGACTTTTAACATTTTGGAAGGCTACGGTAGACTGGCACCTTGGCGCGAAAGGTGTATTTGCGCGTGCGCCTTAGTGCAAGTACACACATTTTCAAATTTGATTTTTTATTTATCAGCCATTTTCTCATTTTTGTGTTTCCGGCTGCTCTCGCCGGTTTTCTGTGCATTTGATGTCCGTCGGAGCTAAATTGTTGCTCCACGGCTCCTGTAGACATCAAATGCATTGAAAAACGGCGCTGAATCAATGCGGGATCTCCCGATCCAGTTTTTATGAATTAACTTTTTCTTTTTTAATTCTAAAACTCTGAAAATCCCTTCTTCCCATAAATTTGCGCGTTTTAACCCAAAATTACCGTTTTCCCACACAAAAACATACTTGACAGATGTCTGATTTGCATAAATTCCCTCCTTTTTAATGAAAATCTATCGTTTTTTGTGTCACTAATCGAATTTCCTCGACAATACACTTCCGCTTCTTCCGTGTTTAATCGAAAAATGTTGTTTTTCCTGCAATTTTTACACTTTTCCACGATTTTAGACCCCTTTTCCCCCATTTTGCCCTATCAGCGCGCTCGAATCCGTATTTCTTCAACGATGTATCGATTATCATCGTTTGTCTGTCATTTCTTCGTGGTATCTTATATTTTTCTTGTTGTTTTATGAAGATTGATTGGGTTTTGCTTAGTTTTCTACTCGGAAAATGGTTTTCTCGTCGTTTTTTTCCTTTTCTATCGATGCTCGCGAGTCGTTTGGCACTTTTCATTTTATTTTCGCAAAAAATTTCAAAATTAGTTGTTTTCTTTGATTTTTGGCAGTTTTTTCTTTGAAAAATTAATTGTATTTCTCTTTTCTTCATTCAAAACAGTTGTTTTGCCGATTTTCAGTGTAAAATGTCGAAATTCACTGATTTAATTCACATTCGACCTTAAAAACTGCGGTTCAGTCAGTTTTTTCGCTAAAAACCACGGTTTCTTTATATTTTATGCTGAAAATCGATCAAATTGGCTGATTTTGTCTCTTTTCTATTGTTTTTCGCTCATTTTTGCTTCATTGCAACACTTTTCCGCTCACAACCCGTTGATTTCCCCTTCTTCCGTTGTCCATGTGTGCATTTTTTGTTCACACCTGCTCATTTCGCCAATCTATTCCTTTCATCAGGTTATAATAACTGTTATTCTAATAATGATTGACACATTATCCGATAGAACTGGCAACATCCTGGCATGCCTTTCGAATCAATTATTCTTGATCTATCGCTGAAAACCGTGGAGAAACACGGTTTTTTTCACACCTGGCAGCATAAAAATCGATTTTTAGGCCTAAAATTTTACCGAAAGTTGTTTTGATCTTTTTTTTTTAAAAATTGATCTACATCATTTTGATCTATTAGGGATTGACCTACCTGCGCGGTAATTTTTTTCATTTTTGTTGTTTCTACACCGGGTGTCCAGAGGAAACATTCATTAGTTGCAAGTGTTCTGCTCATTTCATTTTTTTTCGAAAGTTTTCCTTTTCTATCTATCGAGGTATTTTCAAGTACCGTAGTATGAAAATCTGCCTTTTTTCTTTTTTCTTTTTCATATTTTTCTCCCACACTTCTTTTTCTTCCCCCGGAAAAGAAAAATAAGAAGAATTTAGTGATGTGCCTTCGATACAGTACCCCATTTTTATCTGTGTACTGTACATAAAAAGAGCATAGTGTTTTTTGTCTTATTATTTAATTTCAAAACGCTAATTTCCATCTATTTTCCGTCGGAAACCCAACAAAACTTCATCATCTACTCCCTACCGCCCGATATGTATCAAAATGTTTCGAAAATCGTCAGTTTTTACCTTTCTCTAGCGAAAAAATATGTCCATTCTGCTATAATTTCGAAAAATATGTTCGAAAATATTGCCACCCATCTGATATTCCATCTGATACTCCTCCATATAATAAGAAGGGCGGAGTTTAGCCTCCCTGCCTCCTCCTTCTCGGTCCTCCTTCTCTCCTCCCCTTTTCTCCTCCTTCACCCCCTTATTTCTCTTTACATACCACCCATTACATTCGAATTTAACGTCCTTCTGTGGTTTTTTGTTGTTGGGTTGTTACTTTTTCTTAGGTTTATGTTAATTAGAATGTAAATGCGCTCTAATTGACATTTTGAGATGTCTTGCTGTTTTGTAATGCTGAAAATTGAGAGAAAATCTGCAAAACTTTTGCAAAAGTTCTGGTTTTCTTGATTTTCAAGACTTCCAACATCTATTTTGTTGTGAAAATCGACATTTTTGATAGTTTTTATTGAAGTTTTCAGGTTTTTTTGCTGAAAATTGCTGAAAACAGGCTTATTTTGCATGTTTAGCTTCTAAATTAAGTTTTTTTCTTTCAAAAAGGCTCTTCTATCCTATTATTTCCCAATTTTCATATTTTTCTTTCAATTTCGCCCCCTGTTCTTCAATTTTTCACCTTTTTCCTTGTCGAAATGTCGTTTTTTCTTCAATATACTTTCTTTTCCGCCTATTTTCACCTTTTCAACAGTATATCTTTGCAGTTCCGTTCATGTGCCATTACTAAAACAAGGACGATATAATAACCAACAAGAAGCAACAACAACAACACAAAACTAACAACAACTACACGGAGATGCGTCAGTTACGCCAACTGATCGTGTTACTACTTCTATGGTGTTGTTCACCAACATTGGTGGTGTCGCTATTCGAACAAGGATCGTGTCTGGAAGGGGAAGACGTTTGGTGTGGAGAACATGGAAAATGCGAGACGGGACCGGTGATGAATGAGAAGATGACACATTGGTGCAGGTAAATTCTTTTTTTTTGTTGGTTTTTTGGGAGGACAATTGGTATAAAAAAGCGAAAAACTTCGAAAAAGAGGATGAATTAGCTAGTTTTTGAGATTTTTAACTTTCTTTTCGGCTAAAATCCAACTTTTTCGCTTTCCCACCACAAAAATCCCATCAAATTGCGCCAAACACCCTTCTCCCTCCACCCGCAATTCACCACACACACACCTGCAACCATAATACAATTGTTTAATTGCGTAATTTATATCTAGTCCTCTTCGTCGTTTTTCTAACGTTCATAAAACAATAATAGATGAGGAAGGCTCGTGTCATTTGATAATCTTATCACCTTATCAGTTTATACATTAATACAAGAGGCACCGCAATTAATATTGTGCATACAATAGATACTGGTCTGTCGCGTTGGTTGGGGGATGAAAATTTTGTGAAATGGCAGTAGTGTGAGGCAAAAAATGCAAAAACTTGACATTATACACATTTTGAGTCAATGTTAGATCCAGAAATGTTGAAAATTTACCCTTTCCAACCTCAAATACAGGAAAAATTGTGGAATTTCAACCCAAAAATAGAAAATTGTCACATTTTCTGACCTATAATTACGAATTTGCACTTTTCCAAAACCATACAAAAACAGTTTTTTGTCTTTTTCTTCGTCACTCTGACCTCCCTTGTCTCTTACGCAACTCGAGAGACACAAAAACAATAGGGAAAATATCTATGTTGCGCAATTTTGTTAACCCCTTCTTACCCTCCAATATTTTATGGGGACCCGCAAAAAATGAACTTTCCCACAACCAAGGGCTTTTGCCGCAAACACCTGCAACACCTGTTTCGTTGCCCGATTTTTTGGCGGATTTTCCCATGAACAGGAAGCTTTTGATGAATTAACCCGATGGCCGGGCGTCGTCGTCGAGATTTTCTCATCTCATCATTCGAGGAAATCGACGCCTAATCGCTAGTTTATTACCCTTGGGAACTGCGCAGAAAAAAATGGCTAATGAAAAAGCGGGATTTTGGGCAGTTTTTGACTTTTGGGCACCATTCATTGTCTAAGGGGACATTCAAGTACCCCTAATCAATCATCAGATAACCTATTAGTAATTAGATACATCAGTTCAGCAGGTGTCATAATATTTGAATTTAGATGAAATATCGCTAGTTTATTACCGTGGGAAGCGGAAAATCGGCATTTTTTGCGGTGGAGCGGCTTTTTGAGGTCGCCGGTGCGTTTTATTAGCTTGTTTGGCCGACAAACATGGGAACGAGACTGTAAATTGGTGATATGGCTATCAGATAAGGCATCGCTTGATTTATTGACTTGTTGTTGGGGTATTTATGATACATAGCGGTTTATTAGAGAAGTTTTTTGAGAGGGAAGGTGAATTTTGAGGGAAAAGTTATCCTTATCACTATCACCAAAGTCATTAATCAAGAATGATAACCGTATCATTTTTATAGTCTTGTTCTCATGTTTGTCGGCCTACATGCATAATAAAGTACACCGACGGCCTTTAAAAGCCGCTTTTCCGCAAAAATTGCGATTTTTCCGCTTCCCACGGTAATAAACTGACCATTTTCCATCGAAAATCGAATGTTATGACACCTGTTGAATCTGATGTATCTAATTACTAATAGGTGATTGTTATCTAATTTGTATATTGGTGTACTTGATCACCCCTATAGGCAATATATCGTCAAGATATAGTAGAAATGTCACAAATGCACCATCAAAACAAAATGTACTTATAAATTGTTCTTGCAGATGTGACGACGGTTACGGTGGATCGAAATGTGAGAAGAAATGCACATTGGATTGTATTGCGGGCAAGAAGTGCGTGTTCGATGTGATTGGCCAGCCGAAATGTGTTTGTGATGGTGAGTTGTCTTCTTTGTGGGAGAATCTGGGTCTTGGAACGATAGTTAGGGGTCCTTCCACGAAAATTTTGAGGGAAATAGTATGAGAAGTTGAGAGACGAAGAGTTGTATGAAACTTTCCCACAATTCCAATCATCTCAAGTTGTCTCATTTTTTCTTTGCGAGATCCTCCCCCCATTCTATTCACTCCACATGTCTCATCAATCTATATTGGCGTAAACGACCCGGGTGGAGTGAACACCCTTTCAATGTTGATGGTCGAAAATATAAATCAACCCCATTAAAAAAATGTTGGAAATGTTACACACCAAAATGGCGAGACATATGAATCATTGTTAATGAATCATTAGTGTGGTGACCAAAATATGCTCCATCTGAATTCCTTCTCCTCCATCCAACTGGTCACTCTTCTTCTTCTTCTCCTCAAATTCCACTAAATTCCATAAAAAAGTGTCACTGGTGTCGGTCACCACCAAAAAAATTCCCTGAAGAGGATTTACACGAATACACACATGCGTACTACTACGTACTATGTAGTAGTGCGTATTTTGAAACACCCATCTGTCATTTTTCGGCGGCCCTGCTGAGCCCACTGGTCACTCGTTTTTTGGTTGGAGCACTCACAAAAAATGAATGAGATTGGCATGAGAGGAATGTTGCAAAAAATGGAGCCGAGGGGCTATAAAATTGGCATTTTGAAGCTAAAAATGGTGGAAAAGGCCGAAAAGCGAAGATATTAAACCATGAAGACTAATTTTCACTAATTTGTTCCAATTTTCGTACTTTTGAGGAACAGTATTCCAAATATTGTGTCCAAGAATTCAAATTTTCTCTACTTTGTCCGCCGTATTGTCATAGAATATGTTCCAAAGTAGCAGCTGCCCACCTCACACCTCTATGTCTGTTTTCCTGCCCAATTCATCGATCATGATTCAACAGAAATATGCCGGGGAATGCTTTGTCGGCAATTTTTCATATCTAACTATGACGGTTTTTTGTGGTTTGCGGAATTTTTGGGTTTTGGTGGAATTTGAATATTGTTTAGAGGGAGGGGTACTGTAGGTTCTATGAACCTATGTTTCTATGCCGCCAAAGTTTTGAAGTTCTATGGATCTATGGGTCATAGAATCCTAAGTTCTATGGCATAAAATGTATCCGATTTTTTTCTCGATGCCACTAATTGCAGTTCAAAAAACTGACTTTCCCATCATCTTCCAAAAAACTTTTGAAATCCCTTGTAACAGGCGCCACACTGTCGTCTCGTTGAAAAATTAACACACAGTTGTGTATATCGGCCGACGACACAAAAAAGACAAGAAGAAGAAGAAGATGAGGGGACGGTAGAATGCAATTTATCACCGCAAAGGGTGCCGAAAACGCCACAACCACACCATAAGACAAATTTGTCTTGTCGCCACCACCCCTTAGGTCGCGGTTACTGTTCTCTCAGCAATTTGTCACCATTTGAAGACAATTTCGACGAAATATTATCCTAAATGGCGCGTGGCGTTTTTTTTGTCGAAGATATTTAGGGATCTATGCATAGAATTCTATGACCATAGAACCCATAGAATCTCGAGACAACCTGTTTTGCCATTCATCCCATTCAACGGAATTTAGTGTGAAAACGCATCAGTTTATATTATGATATTATGAATAGTGAAAAGGGCGAGATGATTTATATACCTCCTTTCTCCTTAAAATGGACATATCCAACTGTGATGATGATTTGCGTGTGTATATTGTTGTCCATTCATGCAGTATACTGTAGAGAGGGCGAACACCTGTATCGGGGACTGGCAGGCGTGGGAATTAGGTTGTTGATTATCGGAATAGGAGATTGATGAGGATATTTTGATTTGAATATGGATTTTGTTAGAAAATGGATGATTTGAGGATATAGGGAAGAGAAACTAAGATTTTTTGAAGAAAAAGTGGTTGATTTTGGCATTTTGACATCAAATGAAAGTTTCCCATACAAAAAATTGAAGGCAAGATATTTACCGACCTTGAGAAACCCATATTTTTGATATTTTTCATGTTTCATACTTGTCGATCCGAAAATTAGCGATCTTCGTTTCACAAAAATCTTGAATCATGGGAAATCTCAGTTTTTCGATTGCCTTGGAAATAACACTACTCATAGATTCATAGAATCTACAGTATCCTCGCCGTCCAATATTTACCCACCTCCTTTTCCCCATTTCATCCAATAAAAACAACGTTTCCGTTCTATTTTTATATGATATATGTATATATAAGTTTCCACCATATTGTCAAAGTATGTGCAAACTTCACGTTGTCAATAGGCGAATAAATGAGGCAAGCAGCGAAAAAACGAACGAACGATGTGGGAAATCATTTGGATGAGATGGGGGACCCAATTTACATATGTGAACCATGTGGTGAATGGCAGAATGTAAAAAAACATGATTGATTTGGGAGGAAGTTGGGTGGAAAAGTTGGAAGATTTGAATAGGAGGGGCTTTAATTCCGGCTGAAAATTCTGAAACTATCCGGCGAAAATATGCAAAAAAAATTGAATTTCCCCTTCAAATTTCATTGAAAAATTTGAGAATACCACGAAAATTCTCGAAAAAATACGTCCAAACTATCGTTTCAAGACCTAATCCTAATCCATTTACATTCAAATCAGCTTTTTCCTCAAAAATCAACATTATTATTTGCAGACTGCGATCGACACGGCAATCTAGTGCAATCTTGTCCATCCGGATTTGGTGGTAAGTGTTACTCTTTTTTATTCACTTGTTATTGCATCACAATGCACATATTAAACCGGATGTATAGTGCTTCTCCCCTAATTCTCGACGATAATTATAGTTATTGTTGCATAATGACAAGTTGATTTGCAACTATTAGCATAGCCAAAAAGTTGAACAAATAGGAGTGAGATGCAGATTGGGGGAGCCCTGTAATTAGGCGTGTATAGTTACGTAAAGGGAGGATTAGTTGAGGGGATTACGGTAGGGACACGGGTGGTATTATGGTAGTTATATTGATATAGTAGTGGTTGGTTGACAATTGTGGGAACGGGATGGAGAGTGGGGTTTTTGAATGCTGATAAGCTTCGTTTTGATCGTTTTTCATAGAATTTTCAAATTCTCGTCATATTACGAGCAAATTTCTGAGTTTTATAACATTTTCGGCCTTGACCATCAGAAAAATAAGAAAAATTGCTGTTTTTGTCAGAGAATGACTTGGAAAATCTACTATTTCCACATTTTTTTGTCGATTTTGCCCGATTTCATCTAAAAGTTTTGTAGTTTTGATCAGATGAGTTGGAAAATCAAACTTCCCATCGAAATTTTGCGTTTTTCATGTTTTCCGTTTCTCAGACTCGTCGTCTTGCCACGAAAATAGTTGGCTACAGTAATTTAAAGGACTCGCTGGACTAATTGTTCATGTTTCATCTAAAAGTTAAAAATTTCGACTTTGAAACGTATTTTCTGCTGGAATATTACTATTCCAAGTTTCACCTCCCATAACATACGCAGTATGTATATTGTTTCTCTTCTCCATCTTCCGCCAGTTGTTTGAGTTTCTCATGATTCGTCATATCAAATATATGTGTTCTATGTTGTTTCGGTTATATGTATATTTCGAGGGGAAGTTCTATGAACATAGAACTTGAATTTCCATCATAGAACTGTCCATTTTTATGGTTGTCTCGACAAAAAACGTTTTTTTTGTGTGTCGCGCGCAGCGGGAGACTTCGGGAGGTGTTTTTTAATGAGAAAAGAAAAAGAAATGAGAGAAAGGACAAGTTGTTGCGAAACTTGAGGGGTTAGAAATTTAGGTTTACTGGCCTATATTATGCTTTTAGGGCTGAAAATGGATGTTTTGGTGATTTTTTGAATAATGAGATGCGAAATTTGGACAAAATTGAAACAATCTGGCATTTTGAAGTGTAAAAGTTCAAAAATAGTCGCATTTTGCTAAAAAATTTATTGAATTTCTTCAAATTTTGACAAAAATGGCCGATATCTCACCATTTTCAAGAAATTCTATTTCCTGCAAATAATCGGAATTGTTACGTTTCAAGAAGGTTTTATATTTTAGAATTTACGTCTCTCTCTGCTTGGCATCGGAGTTTTGACAGAAATTAACGTATTTTGAACTTTTGAAGGACTCTAATCAGCTTATTTCACACATCTATCGTTTTTTCTCGCTTCGATTATCTCATTATCACAGCATGACACATGCCGCCAAAAAAGTTGTTGGTGGTTCAACTGTGACCATGTTATACAACTATGCCTATTTGTCGGGTGTTAATCACAAAAGATACATCTAATTACTTCATAAATCAACACCTTTTGATAGTCATCAGCTGTTGCTTTTGTTTTTATTGACATCTGAGTTGATCTAGCGGAAAATGACCGAAAAATGTACAAAAGTAGTCAAAAATCAATGTTCAATGATGCATAATTGTGAATGAACAAACTTCCGGGCCGGAAAAGTTTTGACGATTTGAAATTGATCAAACAAAGATGCGTTTTTTTTTGGTGTCAAGTGGGTGTATGTTCGCCAATGGTGTGTATCTCAGGGTGTAAATCATCCAATGTTGCATAACGATTTGAATTAGGGGAGGATGGGGATTCGGTGTGCTGGATATGGTGGATTTTCAGTCGAAATTCAAGAAATTCGATAATTTGGAACATTTTTGAGCCAAAACAGCGAAGTTACCACACTTTTTCATTTAAAAAATCTCTAAAATCTATGTTTTTTGAAGAAAAATCATCAAATTTTCTTGATTTTCGCCTCTTTTCAAACGTCGGAAACCCAAAAACCGCATCAACACTTGATATATAATTAGTATTTTCCCATGGGGATATTGTGTTAATCTTCCTTCAATCATATTGTTGTTTTAATGTCCTGTCTCTCCCTCTCTTCGTCTTCCACCGGTAGTACGTAACATGATGAATACCGTCCGTTTTTTCTATCTTTTGATCTACCGCCCCTTGGCATATGTTGCCAATTTGATACCTGTAGCCCATTTGACGTAAAGGGGATTAACAAATGCCCATTTACCGTCAATCGAAAAGAAAAAAGTTTGCATTACTGTTAGTTAGGGGGGATGTGCCGACAAAGGGGGAGATTGGCAACTTTTGGGCATGAAAATGGGGAATTCAGTGGATTTTGGTCTAAAAATGTGATTTTTCAGGTGTAAACTGCACAGATCAAGGATGGTGCTACTCGGACAAATGCATGAATGGTGGAAAATGCCATGGAAATGGAGCGGCAGCGAAATGCGCATGTCCGGAAGGATTGACTGGACCGACGTGTGAGGAGGACGTCGATGAATGTGCACTCAACAACAAGGAGTTTGTATGCTATAATGGCAAATGTGAGAATACTGTAAGTTTTTTTGGATTTTGTAAGGAATTGGGTGGTAGGAGAGAGAAGGAGGCGTAGAACTGATCAAGAGGGCATAGAATCAGGGAAGAATGATCTATGGAACTTCATAGAACTGTTTTCTCATGTCTATGCTCTGATTTCGCAAAGAAGCATAGGTCGCAGATTCTATAATTTTCGCCGCATAGAATCTGAAAAATTGACCACAAAAAGGTAAAAATTGCCAAATTTTATGTCCATTTTCCCACCGTCAATCAAAATTCTCGATTTTCCCACAACCACCAATTCACCGAAGTTCATTAATTTCCAATCAACATCATCATCAAAAATCTCGAAGAAAAACCATCACGCGATGCCGAAAAAAAGTGTGGTGGCCGTCGAAAATTCATCTCTCAATTTTCCCATGGCCTACAGTATGCCGTTCGTCACGGCATGATAGAGACCTAGAGAAAGAAAAACGAGCGGCAATAGATCAAAAAGAATTTCGTATGTCTCTGTGTGTTTTTTTGTGGTTGATGAGTGTTGATGAAAGTTTCAAATTAGATGAGATTTGGTTAAGTAAATAGAAAGGATACGGTTGGTGGATTACTGTAGGATTATGGTAGAGGAATCATTTCGAAGATATCAGCGAAATTTCGAATTCTCGACTTTTTCAAAAGTTTGTGAAACGCAAAGTACTCTTTTTCACGTATAGATAGGGTACTGTAATAAGTATACTGTTTGAAGGATTATTGTAGTTATCCTACTGTAATACCTGATAACTATATCTGTTGACCGGAAGTATTGCCTATATTTGCATATTATGTCATTTTTACCTAGTATTCTATTACAAGAAGGTGTGAATAGGAATTGACACGTGTGTGTACATTATTTGGGTCTTGAGTGGAAATTGGGGATACTGTGGATTACTGTACTTTTCAATAATCTCTTTTTGCAGTTCGGCTCCTACATCTGCACATGTGACGACGGTTTCGAACCACCCAATTGTCTATTCATCGACGAGCGTGCGAAAAGCGTCCGCACCCAAGTGCCACCATCATGCTTCGTCGAATTCACCAAAGCGAAACCAAATGGCGTTGGTCAAGTCTGCCAAAACGATGGTGTTTGTGTCAAGCACGGCGACAACAACGCAACACGATGTGAATGTCCACCAGGATACGATGGCGCAAAATGCGAGATAACCGTCGATTCGTGCGCCAAAAACCCATGCCAAAACGGGACATGCCAAAATCTACGCGGCGGTTTCCAATGCATCTGCTCATACGGACACGAAGGAGAATATTGTGAGCACAATTACGATGATTGCAAGGATAACGAATGTGCGGCCGGCTCGAAATGCATCGACGGAATAGCGAAATACACATGCGAATGTCCGCCAGGAAAAATGGGCACATTCTGCGAATACGACGATCCATGCGCCGCCAATCCGGGACTATGCAATCATGGCAAATGTACACCACTACCGGAGGATGGCACATTCTCGTGTAACTGTGATCTTGGCTTCCGAGGAGAATTGTGCGACAACGATGTCGATGAGTGTCGAATTCACACGAAACCATGTCAGAATGATGGAAAATGTATTAATACACCTGGAAGTTATGATTGTGAATGTCCGCGTGGTTTCAATGGAACGCGATGCCAGAATTTGGTCAACACTTGCGAATCGGAGAACGTCAAATGCGAGAATGGTGGCAGTTGCGCGATAGGACCCGATCGCGAACCGGTCTGCCTCTGCGAGTTGGGATACATTGGACGGCGATGTGAGAAGGCGTGCGCCGATGGATTCGTTGGTGTTCGATGCGATCTGATGTTGAGTCAACCAGTATGTGGTGTCGGTGTCGGACGGTGTCTGAATGGTGGCGTATGCCAAAATGGATTCTGCAAGTGCTATCCGAATTTCACGGGAAACCAATGTGAATTGTCACGACGAGATGCGAAACAATACGCGGTGGAGAACAGTTGCCAAAGTGATCCGTGCCTGAATAAGGCGACTTGTATCAATGTTGTCGAGCGAATCGGATATGTCTGCATTTGTCCGGATGGATATGAAGGAGATGTTTGTGAGAGGAGGAAAGGTAAGGAATTTTGAATTTTTTGATCGAAAATTGAGCTGAAAAACGTTGATTTTCGTCTAAAATGTCCTAATAGGCATTCTCGAGCTCTAAAATTGAAGAAAATAAAGTTTTTAGCATAGAAATAGTGTTATTTTCCAGATTTCTGCTCACCAAATCCATGCTTCAATGGTGGAACATGCGAGAAACACTCGTATCGTTATCAATGTCGTTGTCCGCCAGGATACACTGGCAATCATTGTGAGAAGGTTGATATGCTTGATTGCTCAAGAAAGTGAGTTATTTTCTCAGTTTTTGTCTGAAAATTGTGAATTTTCGATATTTCAGCGGCTGTTTCAACGGTGGTGTATGTCACAACACGGCAACAGGCGGAAATCGTTGCGAATGTAGCTATGGATTCAGTGGACCACGATGTGAACACACAGTCGATGTGGGCAGGTTCTATGATAAGGATAGGTATGTTATCAGTACCATAAACCCTCGTAATGCTCAAAAATTTGCAGATTATTCCGTGAAATGTGCGACAAACGAAACTGCTCACTTCGCGCCAACGACGGTTCGTGTGACATTGATTGCAACTTCGCCGCATGTGATTTCGACGGTGGCGATTGTTCCGGACGCCAAAAACCATTCGCCAAATGTAAATATGGCAGTATGTGTGCACATCTATTCGCCAACGGTCATTGTGATCAAGCATGCAACAACGAGGATTGCCTATATGATGGAATGGATTGTATGCCGAAAATCGCGAGATGTCCATTGATTGTACGCGAACATTGTGCCGCTCGATTCGCCGATGGTGAATGTGACACTGAATGCAATTCGGACGCGTGCGGTTTCGATGGTGGTGATTGTGAGGCGATAAGGAGGAATGTGAGTGATATCAAGATGCTCAGCGATATTCGTGTCAAAATACTGATGCCACCACAACGATTTCAAAAGGAGGGCGGCGAGATTCTGATGAGCATCTCCTCAGCAATTCGTTCGGTTATTCGGATTCAACGTGATGATGGTGGATT
Source organism: Caenorhabditis uteleia (assembly GCA_963573275.1). NCBI lineage: Eukaryota > Metazoa > Nematoda > Chromadorea > Rhabditida > Rhabditidae > Caenorhabditis > Caenorhabditis uteleia. The sequence continues at coordinate 16,537,974 of OY752135.1, forward strand.
GATGGTGTTCGAATGGGATGGTGAAGATTCGGAAGGTGCAAGAGTCACAATGCACAATGTTGAGCAGAAGTTGATCGGATCGGTGCGACGACGTCGTGATGTTGAAGCGAAGGGTGTCGTGGTGTATTTGGAAGTTGAGGAGCCGTGCGATCTTCAAAAATGTCTATTCACCTCGTCGGAAAACGTGGTGTCGTACATTTCGGCGGAAATAGCGAAGAATGGGCAGGAGGCGTTTGGTGTACCGATCTACGAGGCGATGGTGGCACATCCGAAGCATGGGAAGACGACACCAACGAGCTGGAGCATCAATCAAGTGCTCATATTCGTCATAATCGCGTTTGTGGTGCTCGGCACATCGGCGGCTGGTGTGATGGTGATGAATGGCGATGAGAAGAGATCGAGGAAAAGGAAGGTGATATCAGCACCAGAATGGATACCACCAATGGAATCGGATGATAATGGGAAGCGAAGGAGTCAGAATTCGCTACTTGGTGGTGGTGGATATTATGATACTAAACGGCAGAAGATTGATGTACACCAACAACAGCCATGGATGTACAACGACTACAGTAGTGGATACGTCAATCGGGACATGACGCTGACTCAAGGAGGACAACGAATGATGGCCGAGCCGATCGATCCGACACCACCGATGGTTATGGAGAATTTTGAGCCACACCCGCTTCACATTCAAGCGTGCTCACCAGGACCAATCACAGTACCACTCGATGCCATCAATGTCAACATCCCGGATAGAAAATACAGGCGATGTGTGCTCCACTGGCTCGCCGCCAGTCCATTCCACAGTAATGAGCAAGAAGATTGCATTGTTGAAGACGCGAAAAGATGCCTGGATATGGGTGCCGAGGTCGACGCGCGTGATTGCGACAACAACACGCCATTGATGCTGGCGGTGAAGGCGAAACGATCGAAGATGGTGATAATTTTGCTTGGAAAAGGTGCCAATCCCACCGTTTTTAACAACTCGGAACGAAGCGCGCTTCATGAGGCAGCTGTCAATATGGACAAACGGATGATCGAGATATTGTTGACGGATAAGCGAATGGTCAACCAGGTAACACATTTGTTCTTGTTTTTAGTCAATAACTTTCACTTTTTCCAGATTGATGAACTCGACCGAAATGGAAAGACGGCGCTCATGGAGCTGGCCGCAATGGACAAACATCTCGATAGTGCCAAACTTCTACTGAGTCGTGGTGCAAAATTAGAGTACGATGGTGCGGATCGAAAGGAATCGGAAGTCTACAAAGGGCGAACAGCTCTACATTATGCGGCAGCGACGGACAATCTGACAATGGTCAAGTTCCTGGTCTCACAAAACGCGAACAAGGACAAACAGGATGAGAATGGCCAGACACCATTGATGATGGCGGCGAAGGAGGGCCGATTGAGGACGGTCGCGTTTTTGATTGCGGAAGGAGCCAGCCTGGACACGACGGATTTGCTGGACAAGACAGCACAACAATTGGCCGAGCAACGTCACCATTTTGAAACTGCGACGCTCATCTCGCAAGGAATTCTTCTCAAAGAAACCAACGAGCAACTCAAACGACAACAAGGAATGTCATCAGTACGATCGAACAAATCAGGTGCCGGAGCAGCGAGGCCAACACTGAAAGCCGTCAAACGAAACGCGAGTCGACGCGGTTATCAGCCGCCGAGTTCGAGAGAATCAACACTCCATATGACACCACCACAATCAGATGGATCATTATCATCACCATCGCCACAACACTTTTTGAACATTTCAAGGACGACACCGACGAATTTGCACTATCCGACATCGCCAACATCGCACTATATGGGACAGCAACAACATCAGATGATGTATCCGAATGGTGTTGGAATGACGAGAGCTGGAAGTACTGGGCCGACGTCGGACTCGAGTCCCGAATATCAACCACAGGAGAATGTTGATGTTAGTTTACTTTTTGGTTTTTTGAAATATTGACTGAAAGTGTGGAAGTGTGACATTTTGAAGTTGAAAAAGTTGACATACTTTGGAAAAATTTCAATTGAAGATCGGCAAAGAAACTTCAACCTAAAATTCGAGAAAACCCCAGCTTTTTCAGTTGAAAATCTGAAAATCGAACAAATTTTGAAACGGAAATCTGACAAAAAGTTAGATTTTCAGTAGTTTGAAAATAAAACTTCAAAAATTTCTGAAAATTCTCCAAAAACCTTTTCAAAATTCTTGAAACATCAAATTATGGTCAGAAATATTGAACATTTTCATCGAAATACTTTCCTAGACCAAAAAAATTCGAAAACTTGCTGAAATTTGGGAAAAAACTGCTTTTTGAGTTGAAAAGCTGCACTTTTCGGAAAATTTTTGTGAAAAAAAAACTTGATTTTCAGAAATTTGAAGCAGGAACTTCTATAAATTTTCGAAAATTTTCCAAAAAAACCCAGAACATCAAACATTTTCACGAAAAAGAATCGAAAAACTTTTCCAAACCAGAAAATAATGTTATATTTTCAGTTCCAAAGCAGTTGCTCGACAAACACGAACATGTGGTATGGCGCATCACCACCATACCAAAAAATGGATCCAACCGGCTACGCGGGACTATACGAGCACAAGCCAATGCAACAATCGAGTGAATATGTTCAAAATGGAATGAACAGTCAATACCAATTTTATTAATATCTCCTATTCTTCTTCTTCTTTTTTCATATATTCGGTGTACATTTCATTATATATCACGAAACAGGTTACTTTCTCCACGTTTATTTGTTGTTTCTAGAGCTTCTTGTCAATTTTCGGAAAAGTTTTAATATATATACAACTTATATCTAACACATTTCACCATTTTTTTGTTTCTTTTGTTCCGTTTGAAACGGGTCTTTGTTCGCCACACTTTTTTCTTCTTCTTAGGTTTCTTTGCATCAATATTTGAATTTTTGTCGGTCTAATTATTACTATAATAATGTTATTGGGTTTATTTTACATAACTTTTTTCATTTTTTATTTTATAAACATTATTCAGTTTAGTTGTTGTATGATTCTATGATATTCTATGCAGGATCTATGATGAGATCTATGAACAACTTTGGTCCTTCTTCAAACAATTTGAGTTCTCTGAAACCGGCAAACCTTCGAATTGATTCAAAACTTCTTGTTTCTCTGGGAAGCTATATAAATTCTATGTTCTATGAAGTTCTATGGAATTCTATGAACTGTTTGTACTTCAACACTCGACATACTTGGGTTTTGGTATTGAAAAAACTGAAAAAACTTCAAATTTTTACAAATTGTATGGAAATCGAAAACTTTCACAACTTTCTTCTCTGAAAAACTGCAATTATAAAGTATGGTTCTATGGATTCCATGTTCTATGAAGTTCTATGAAGTTCTATGCAGTTCTATGCAGTTCTATGAATGGTTCTATGGAATTCTATGAACCCTTTTATTTTGTAAAAAGGGATCTAGACTTGATATTTGATCTACAAAACGGCGCGAAATAGCGATTTTTCTTGTATCGTTTTCTATAGTGTACATATAATTGCACATGTCTATTTACCTAACATTTGACCTATCAACATATAATCTATCTAGACCTATTCGATAGATCTTATCTCAAAACACTATCCCAGGATTAGTAGATCATTTTCTCATTCTCTGAACTCTCTCTTATTTCTATACACTCTCCAATTTTTCACACATTTGGTTTACGATCACGTATATATTTTACGCGCCTATTCCTATATTGCCGATTCACCTATAATTCATTCACATTACTCATTTCTGACCGTTTTTTTTCCTTTCTCTCTATTATTTCTCTCCAATTTTTTTCCGCTATAAGCCTAGGTTGAGATCCATCCACTTTAATTCTAATTGTCTCATCTTATTGTATCTACCTTATCGCCTTATTTATCGACTTTTGAAGCTCAGGATCAGTCAAAAAGCGTAAAATTTTGTATACTGGTAGATCAAATAACTTTTTATTTTGACACCATTTTGAAAATTGACCAAATTTGAAACTGATACAACTTGGTTAAAAGTTGGAATTTTTCAAAACTGTTTTTTCTCTGAAAAGCTAAAATTCCGTCTTTTACTACTAAGAATTCCATGTTCTATGAAATTCTTCGTAGTAAAGGCTCTATGGAGTTCTATGGAATGATTTATCCAGAAAAAGAACTATAATCACGTTTTGATCTACAAAATGGCGCAAAATAGCTTGTGCTTTTGGCGTGACTGCCTATCCGTTTGAACACGATAATATCTTATTGTATCTACCTTATCACATTTGTTTATCGACTTTTCATCAGGTATTTGTAACCCTTTTTTTGTTTTTTTCTCACATGTTCGCATTTGAAGCTTAGGTTTAGACAAAAGGCGTAAAATTTTGTATATTGGTAGATCAAAAAACTTTTCATTCTGACAAATTTGAAACTGATACAACTTGGCTCAAAATAGGAATTTTTCGAACTTTATTTGTTCTCTGAAAAACTGAAATTCCGTTCTATAATTCTACGAGTGTCTTGTTCTTTGAAGTTCTATGGCAGGTTCTATGGGATTCTATGGGATTCTATGGGATTCTATGGGATTCTATGGGATTCTATGGAATGAATTATCTAGAAAAAAGGGCTATAATCGTAATTTTGATCTACAAAACGCGCGAAATATGGACCTTTTTTGGTATCTTTTTGTGGAGAGGCTCATTTTTTTGATTGTAACATTCGCCAAAATATGAAACGGGCGAAACTTCTTTTCGAAAAAGCTGTCCATGAAGTTCTATGGCAGGTTCTATGGAATTCTATGAAATTTTTCGTTCGTTTTTTTTTTCATTCGTGCATTTTGATCTACAAAAAAGGCGCGAAATATCAATTTTCCGGTATCATTTTTTGCCGTCTTATTCATCTATATCTACCGTACACATACCGTAGTAGAAACATGTTTTTTGCAATCCTCAAGATTTTTCAAAAGTGTTTATTCCAAAAAAAATGTGACATATCAATAAAATGTTAAAGAAAAACGTTTTCGATTACTTGAAATCTTGCCCTCTATCTTTTCACCAATTTTGAATCCTCCCGAAAATCCAAGATTTCCAATCACTCTATCTGGAAATCGATCAAATGGCAGTAACTCATTTATATCAAAAAACCGAGTTGCATCCCTAGATACATCGATTCTCAACTCGAACTCTTTGAAGCAATTCGTGTTGATATGCTTGATCTATGAAATTCTATGAAACTTTTCCTCTTGAAAAAGAAACTATTATGGCTTTTTGATCTACAAAATGGCGCGAAATATCTTCTTTTTTTGGTATACTCCTTTTTTTTAAGAGTCCTTTTATGATTGTAAAATTCGCCAAAATATGAAATTGTCTAATTTTTTTCTTGAAGTCTGAAATCTGGTTCTACAGTTCTATGAATCCCATGTTCTATGAAGTTCTATGGCATGTTCTATGGAATTCTATGAAATTTTTCGTCTTGAAAATGGAAACTATGCTTGTTTTTTGATCTACAAAAAAGGCGCGAAATAACAATTTTCCGGAATCATTTTTTATTTGCACCGTTTGCCCTCCTATTTATCTATATCTACTGTACACATACCGTAGTAGAAACATGTTTTTTGCAAGCCTCAAAATTTTTCAAAAGTGTTTATTCCAAAAAAAAAAAAACAATTGCTATAACTGTATATATACTGTAGTAACTCGCAAATAATACATTTTCTTCGCGATTCTGAAGATTTGTCCACTGTGATATATGTGTAATAAACTATACAAAACCAACTTTATTCCAAAAAAACGTGACATATCAATAAAATGTCAAAGAAAAACGTTTTCGATTACTCGAAATCTTTCCCTCAATCTTCTCACCAATTTTGAATCCTCCCGAAAATCCGAGATTTCCAATCACTCTATCTGGAAATCGATCAAATGGCAGTAACTCATTTATATCAAAAAACCGAGTTGCATCCCTTGATACATCGATTCTCAACTCGAATTCTTTGAAGCAATTTGTGTTGATATGCTTGATCATTGCCTCTTGTATCAACTCAATATCTATCCAACTCGTGATAATGAGTAGTTGTAAGGAGTGGTTTAAAAAATATTGGCGATCCATTTCAAGTTTTACGTATATATTCAATTGTTCCAAACTTTTCAAAAGTTCTGATCTGAAAAATTCTGAGCCCAATATAACTTGATCATCAGAACCACTCAAATTAAGATAATTGAGATTGATATTGGTGGTAGTTGCGGCGAAATTCAAAAAATCTGGCAAGTTGAAATTGTTGAGAATGATAGAAAATCGATTGACATTTATCAGCGGTCTGATTTGCATGATATGCACTGGCCATTGTACCATATTCAGATTGAAGTATACTGTAACACCATGTCTCACATATTTGTAGTTTTTTGCCACGTATTCCTCGGCTTTCGTGATTTTTTTGAAAACCTCTTCGTGTTGAATGCCTTGTTTATACTCAAACTTGACTTTGAAACCATCATCACTTTCGTTGATCACTAAAGAGTTTGGAGCATGAGTTTGGAGCACTTGAATTTCCAAATGACATAGTTTTGCACATTGTGAATATGCCTTTAAGGTTGATAGGTTTGAGTAGGATAAAGCATGTAGTCGTAGTTCTGGTGCTAATGTCGGATGCTTTGTGAATGTTGATAGCTGAAAAAATGGTCAATTTTGGTGGGGTGGCAAGTGCGCTCTGTTGCAATTTTTTGTAAAAAAAATTTTTTTCCGAATAGAAATTTCAACTCACTTTTTAAAATTTTTTTCACACAAAATATGTATATCTAGCCGTTTCAGCTACGTTTTATAGGATTTTATGCTTTTTTATGGTTTTATCACTATAAATCACCTTCTTTTTTTGGCAAAAATATATGTAGGGAGCACACTTTCCACAAAAAGTTCTGGAAAAACTCTGATTTTAACTGAAATTTCAGATATGGTCTAACTTTTCGAACTTTTTCAATGGAGCGCATTTGAGAAAACTTTGAGATTGAAGTTTTCATAAAAATTTATCGAACATGGATTCTATAGAGTTATAGATCTTAGGTTTAGCTTTGAAATACTTCCAAATTTTTCTATATAGTACAGTATGATTTTGCATAGAATCATAGTTCGCCCTATCCAAAAGTGTTCAAAAAAGATGTACTGGTTTGGAGTTCTATGCATAGAACGCCGAGGTTCTATGAGCACAATTTAAGCGATCTTGAGACATCTGAAATTTATAAATCTATTACCTCTGGTGGTTCGACATCCAAACTGTCCGATGTATCATCATCATTTCTTATAGAATTCTCATAGTATAGAAGATTGTTTGTTGTCATTTTAGTATGAAATATCGATATACCAGTAGTGCGCAGTAGTCGGATCAATTGACTGTCTACGCACCGTTTTTTGCCATTTCCCGCCCTACATGACCCTTCTCAATAGAGCGCTTTTGCAAAACGCACTTGTCGATTGAATCGGGGATATTGTTGGGGCAGGCACTATGAGCTTAGGTTTAGCTCCATCTCGTACCTCATTATCAATCGTTCAGAAAATAAGAGCATAGAACTATTTTTTTCAAGAGTAACGCTACCACAAACAAAAATTCATAGATCCATAGAACTATATAGAATATTGGCAATCCAAAATGTTGACAATTGTGCTCCATTGCTATAGTTCAGAAGATTCGACCATGGTCACCTTGCTCCATCGCACTATGAGCTTAGGATTAGCTCCACCTCGCACTCCATTATCAGAATATTTCATATTTTCGCATAAAACTGCTAGAAGTGCTGATTCTGAATACGAATGCTCATTTTCAGCTCTATCATCAACTTTGTCAGCTTCATGGTCATATATCTGTAGTCATATATAACCAATATCAACGTCGAGTATGATTCATAGATCCATACAATTTTTGATGACTCCGGATCGAATTGATCTAGAGGATACTCATGATTCGTGCTCATAGAATCCCCCATTTTCAATAGGAAGAATTATGATTCTAGGCAAAATCATACAGTACTAGATAATTCGGTAGATCAAATACTGGTAAATTTCATTAAAGTGTTCAAATGACTTTTTTAACAATTCCAATTTTGATATGTGAAATAAACTATACAAAACCAACTTTATTTTTAAAAAGCGCATTTCAATAACATTCAAACCAAAAATATCTTCGATCGCTCGAAATGTTACCTTCTATCTTTCCTCCAATTTTGAATCTGACCGGATATTTTCCATTTCCAATGTCTCTTTGTGGAAATCGATCAATTGGTAGTAACTCGTTTATATCAAATACACGAGTTTCATCCCTTGACAAATTGATTGTCAGTGTAAAACCTTCGAAGCAATTAGTCTTGATATGCTTGATCATTGCCTCTTGTATCAACTCAATATCAATCCAACTAGTGACAATGAGTGTATGTAACGAGTGATTTAAGAAATATTGTCGATCCATTTCAAATTTCACGTACATGCTCAACTGTTTCAAAGTTTTCAACAATTGGGATTTGAAGAAATCTGCGCACAACCTAACTTGATCATCACTATCTTCCAAATCGAGAAAATTGAGGTTGATATTGGTGGTGGTTGCGGCAAATTTCAAGAAGCCGGGCAACGTGAAACTGTTGAGAGTGATGCCCAACCTCTTGACAATTGTCAGTTGTTTGATTTGCATTATATTCACTGGCCAATGAGCCATATCAAGGTTTAACATTACTGTTATTCCATTTCTCACATATTTGTAGTTTTTTGCCACGTATTCCTCGGCATTCACGATGTTCTCGAAAGTCGTCTCTTTTTGATTGATCCGTCTATACTCAAAACTGACTTTGATACCATCTTCAGATTCTTCGATCATTACCAAGTCTGGAGCTTGAGTATTAAATATTTGAATTTCCGAATCACATTGTTTCGAACATTGTGAGTATTCCCTTAAAGTTGACCGGTTTGAGTAGGATAGGACATGGATTCGTAGTTCTGGTACTAACGTCGAATACTTTTTGAATGTTGATAGCTGAAAGAAAATGTAAATTTAGTAGTGCTCAAAGATTTTTGGATTAAAGTTTCATAGAACCTGCCATAGAACTGAGACAAAGTTCCCTAGATTTTCTAGTACAGTATGATTTTGCATAGAATCATAGTTCTTTCTATAAAAAAGTTCATGTGCTCAAAAAATGTACTGGTTTGGAGAACGCCGAGGTTCTATGGGCACGATCTATGCGATCTTGAGACATCCGAAATTCTTTGAATTTATTACCTCTATAGCTGATTGTTCGACATCCAAACTGTTCGATGCACCATCATCATTTCTTATAGAATTCTCATAGTATAGAAGATTGTTTGTTGTCATTTTGATATGAATACCAATATACCAGCAGTGCGCAGTAGTCGAATCAATTGACTGTCTTCGTATCGTTTCTGTGCCATTTCCCGCCCTACATGACCCTTCTCAATGGAGCGCATTTGCAGAACGCACCTGTCGATTGAATCTTGATGCTGTGGCAGGTAAATCTTCTATCTTCTAAAATGTTGACAAAGTTGACTAGCTTCATATGCCCTCCATTATCAGAATATTTGATCTTTCCGCATAAAACTGCTAGAAGTGTTGATTCTGAATATGAATGCTCAATTTCAACTCTACCATTAACTTTGTTAGCTTTATGGTCATATATCTGTTGAATCGGGAATATTGTTAGGTTTTGCCAAATGCATTTCATTGAGCTTAGGATTAGCTCCATCTCGTACCTCATTATCTAACGTACCGAAAAGAAAAAGAGTAGAGAACTGTTTTTTTAAGAGTAATGCTACCATAAATTTTGCCAGTTCTATGAACATAGATCTTAGAATTCATAGATCCATAGATCTAGAGTAGGCATAAAACTCGAACACCGAAATTCTATGCATAGAACCTCGGAACACTCGATATTTTCACAAATTTTTTGGAAGATCTATGATTCTATGCAACAGCATACTGTACCAGACAATTTTGGAATATTTTCAAAGCTGAAAAAAAAAATTCTATGAAATTCTATGGCAGGTTCTATGGAATTCTATGAAATTTTTTGTCAGGACAAAGATGCATTTTGATCTACAAAAAAGGCGTTTTTTGTGATTTGGAACATTTGCCGAAAGATCAAAATGCAAACTTTTATATCTATCAAGTATATCATCCATCAAATAGTTGTGTAAACCGCCATATCAATTCTCCTTCTCCCCCTTCCCTCTTGTTAAACCTAAAGCCCCGCCCACTTTCTCAATTCAAACCACATCACTTTTGACACTATTCGCGACAATTATGATCCCACTGATACTGTTATTCCTGGTATACGGTATTCAATGCGCTAGATATCATGTGAGTTGACAAAAAAAGTTGACAAAAAAGTTTCGCTCCCGGGTGGGCTCGAACCACCAACCTTTCGGTTAACAGCCGAACGCGCTGCCTATTGCGCCACGGAAGCACATTTTCGCTTTGTGTGTTTTGCGGTGTAGTGTCGGTGGGTTCGACGGAATTTGTGACTTGCAGAACTATGAACATACCGGCGATTTTTGTGCACATGAGCACGAACGATATGAATATTATTGTAAAGGAATATGGACGGCGGAGAAGATACGGCAAACACACTCGTTGAGGCATAAAATTGCAAAGTTTTGCGGGGAATACAAGGCGGAATGTATTACGCGGGGACGCGGAGGGTGGGTTTTGAGTTTATTTTCAGATTTATTGATTTTGTAGATCATAATTTTAGTTTTCAAATGGACAAAAATTATCAGAAAACCATTATTTTGACCAAAGTTACACCACTTTAAAATGATCTATTTTTCAAGACTTGACTTTTTGAAGTGAAATTTTCAGCATTTCCTGAAACTTTTTGAACAGTGAATTTATATACACTTTGTAGATCAAAATTAGGGCTTTCGAATGAAAAAAAAATTATTGAGAAAAACCAATTCTGACCGGAGATACGGTAGTTTGAAGTTTTAAAATTTTTGAAAAATTCGCATTTTTCAAAATGTTTCAACTTGGCTGAAAATCAATATTTTTTGAAAATTTTTTTTTCAGTAGAAAGCTGAAATTGTGATCTACAATCCTACGTTTTTATTTTTCCAACAAAATATTTTTTTAGTCTGAAAATTCAAATGTTGTAAAAAATCCTTTAAAAAAAGCTTCAAAAGCTTATAACTTGCTTCAAAATGCATATTTTTTGATAATTCTTTTTTCATCTGAAAGCCCTGAACCTTTTCTTCAATTTAACGCTCATTAATTTTTTACAGAAAAGTGTACAACCGCGATGAGCAAGAAGAACGAAAAGAGCACAAGAAAACACTAACAGATGATGTCGGCGAATTGGCGTTCGACGATTTGATGCGAAAATTGGAGAAGATTGTTCCATGCCGGCCGAATTGTAATGTTTCGATACATCCGCATTGTACGCGACAGTGTAAGGTACGCAAACACTTTGGGTGTGCGATGCACCATAATTGACGACAGTAAAAGTACGCGATATTGCGTACTTTTTGTGTCACATGTTTTTGATATATGACGAAATGAGAACACTGAGTACATTCTAGTTATTAATAGATTTGTGTTTTTTTTTTGCTGTGATAAGTTCGTCTTTTCGCGTCACACCCAATTTATGACAACATGAGATTTTCTGCATACACTCTCACGCGCAAATGCGGACATTTTGAAAAACTGTTAGCATAGAATTGTAGATCAAAATTTCAGCTTTCTAGTGAAAAAAAAAGTTTTGAAAAATACCGATTTTCAGCAAAGTTAAAGCATTTTGAGAAGTTCGAATTTTTTGGAATTTTCAAAAATGATCCGATTTCAAAGTGATGTATCTCCCTTAAAAATTGAAATTTTTAAGCAATTTTTTTTTCATTTGAAAGCTCATATTTTGATCTACAAAATGCATACAAACACAACTATCTGAAAATGTCTGAAAATGCTGAAAATCTCACTTGAAAAGTTCGAATTTTTGAAAATTGACCTAACTTTGAAGTGATATAATTTTCTTTAAAATTGAGATTTTTCAACAAATTTTTTTTTCATTTGAAACGTCATTTTTTGATCTACAAAATGCATCAATTTTCAAAAAATTTTGATTACAAAAAACTCACCAAAAATCACTTCAAAAAGTTGTTTGTCAAAAAAAATTTTATTTTTGTTTCAAAAAAATATTTACAGTTTTTCTGCTGAAATCCGTATATTTTTCATGATATCACTTTACTTTTTATCAACGAAAATTTTTTTCAGTGCGAATACGAATACGATCGAATGGAGAAATGGTGCAGTCCGCCACAAAATGAGCATTACAAGTACTTTTGCAGGTATATTTTTTGTCTAGGGGTCCAAATTTTCAACCAATTTTTGTCTGAAATTATAATTTTCAAGCAAAAATTTCAAAAAAATTGTCCGAAAATCGGAAAAAACTGGTTTTTCCGGTCGAAATCGCCCAAAAACCCACATTTTCAGCCAAAAAATCTACTGAAAATCTGAAATTGCGAAATTTTCAGCCAAAATTTTAATTTCAGTAGAAAAAATTGACGCAAAAAGTTCTAAAAATCATATTTTTCAACCAAAAATATAGTACTACAGTAAGCTACCGTAACCTAAGTAGATTACAGTAACCTAAATGCAGTACAGTAATACTCTACAGTACAGTAAATATGTAGCCGATTAACATCAGATAGCTACAGTAACCTCTCATCAGTCCTACAGTAATCTAAACATACTAAAGTAATCTAGATAAAAGTACAGTATGACCTACAGTAATCCATATTTTCAGCTGAATACAAGCTGGAAATTTGAGATTTTCAATCTCGAAAGTAGGTGATTTTTAGCATATTTGGCTGAAAATGACATATTTTCAGCCAAAAATGTGAATTTCAGAAAAAAACTCAAAATGTCATTTTTAGATTTTTATGATTCCAAAAATCCAAAATTCCCATTACCGTAACCCAAGTGAACTACAGTACCCCAAACAACATACCATAGCCTAAATGAAGTACAGTAATGGACTACAGATTGATCTAGATAGTTACAGTATCCCCAAATGCATCTACAGTAACCGATACTTACTGCAGTAGGAAAATTCAGAAAAAAAGCTAAAAACTTGCTGAAAACTGGAAATTTCGAAACTTTCAGATTCAAAATTTTTCGGGTATTCATCATTTTCAAAAGTTTCTGAAAAAATTCCGATTCCAAATTTTTCAAACTTCTGTGATTTCGAAATTCCCATACAAAAAAGTCAATATCTTTGCAAATCATTCCTCTTATCACTTATCTGACTTTTGAAAGTCTTTCTTCCTTATCACTTATCAGTGATAGGGGTGTGTTATCATATTATCACTATCATCATTCGCCGAAAAAAAGACGGATAGGAAGTCTTTCAAAAGTCATGAGAAATACATCAATTTGTCTATTTTTGTACATCTTTTATCAGTCGAAACGGGGGTTTGGAGAACATCTTTTAAACCTAAACCTATCTTAGGTTTAGGTTTAGCAAAAAACGTTTTTTTTTGGAAAACATGTTTTTGGAATGACTTTTGGTAGCTTGGTAGATCAAAAAATGACGTTTCATATGAAAAAAATATGTTCGAAAAACACCTCAACAACTTTGAAATTCAACAATTTTCTGAAGTTCCTTACTTTTAGGATTAGTTCCAGCACAAATACTGGACCTAATCCTAAAATGAATTTCCAAAAATTCCAAGATTTCCAAAAACTTCAGTCGATTCCAGTCTTATTCCACCTAAAAATGAAACAAATTTTTCAAGAGTGTCCTGATTTTCCGACTCAATTTGATTCAATCATTTCCAGAATCTGGTCAATGTCTTGCTCACCATATCTCCCCGATTTAATGCCATACAATTAGCGAAAGAGGCAGAAAAACACAAATTATACGGCACAAAAACATTTATTTGACAATGAAAGAGCTCAAATGGGGCAATCAAAAAAATGGTAGTTTACAATTAGAGACGACACAAAAAAATGCACACAATGGTTGATAAATGGGGAACACCAACTTTTTCTTGGTTATTTTTTGCATTTTTTCGGTAATTTTTGTGTTATAAAATATTTAGAATAAGATGAGATCATAATAATAAATTAGTGGATAATTGGTGGGTAAAATGGTGTAACCACCATATTTGGGTGGATCAATGGGTGGGGGGAATTAAATAAAAAAAATAAACGAGTATATATATGGTGGGGCGGATTGGTAATATAAAAAACGGGGGACTCAAATAAAAATTCACATTTTTCAGACTTGTGATTCGTCACAAAACACGCCACAAATCGGCAATACATACAAAAAAAATGGGGGGAAGGACAAAAAAAACAAACTGTGAATACAAACATATATAATAAAAAATGGGAGGAGAAAAAAGGCTCGTCTTAAGGAAGACAATTTTAAATGGCAAACCACTACAAAAACAACTATAAAATTGGCGAGATTTGGCGCGGGCAGCAGTTAGGTTGACGATGACGTTGTTGTTGTTCCGTCATATCCACCATATCCTTCCGTCGTTCCAGTGTTGTCCTTATGGTATTCTTCGAATAATTTTGGGCAAAGTGTTCGAATTGTTTCCGTTGCCACCACGTATCGTTTGGCGGGTGGTGCCATGAGTGATACACTATTGTAGTGTGATCCACTGTATTTCTCGTATATTGATTTGTATTCGCTGTCTTTTGCGTCGCGGAATGCTCTGCAAAATGAAAAATGAAGATGTTTTTTCAGCTTTTTCAGCTATTGGGTCATCTCAAAAACGTAAAATATTGATTCTATGAAAAAAAAATCCTTAGATTCCATGGAATTTGAGTATCTACGGATTGGAAATTCTATGGACACAATTTTTGGAATTCTACGATCGCTCGATTCTATGGAAATTTCGAGTTCTATGATGTCAAGTTCTATGATATACAAGGATCTATGACACCAGATTCTATGATTCTATGCTCCTCCATTCCCCTCTAATTCACCCAAAAAAACCTCAACTCACTTGTGCATAAACGGCAAAATCACTGCAAATCCGCTCAAATTTATGCCAGTTTCATCGACAACACTTTGTGGCCATGCTTCCTCATCCGTCATCACATTCGCAAAACATAATGCGGCGGCGGCGATGTGCGATGGTCGAAAACGCAAAAATTCGTATTCCAACAATGCCAAATCGATCATATAGTGCATTATGTCGCGTGTTTTTCTACAAAAAATCGTTCAATTTTTTAGCTCAAAATTCACCAAAAACTCACTGTTTCGAATTGAGACGTTTGGCAAAACTCGCGGCAAACCATAAACTTGTCGGTGTCGCTACATTGAAACTCAGCTGTGTCAACAAGTATCGTTCCATCATCAGAATCTGATCAGCACGGTATGTTTTGTCGGTGATCACCACAAAATCGTTCAACTCTGGCGGATAGATTTCCTCGTATTTGCTGCAAAAATGCCACTTTTTTCTCAAAAATGTTCAAAATACTTACGCAGCAATCATCAACGCCGTTGTTCCAACCAATTGTAGTCGATGCTTCTCAACACAAAACAATGATAATACTCGATCAACCAATGCGACAGCCAAATGAAGTGTCTCACTTTGTAGACCATATTCGTTCGATACATCGTTGAACCAATCTATGAGAATTGCACGCATTTCGACTGTCAATTCCGCTTGTTTCGACATGTATTTCGATGATCCTCGCGTTTTGGTTTGACGATCCGACATGTATCTGCAAGTATTTTTAATGTAAATGAGCCAAATTCAATGTTTTGAGGTTTCTAGATGGAAAAACACCCATTTTCCACTCAAAATAATAAATTCCCTCACCTAAACATATCCGAATAGTACTCATCGCATTGCATCATTGCGTTTTCCCGTTTCTCTCGAATCGCCTTCATTTTCGAGTATTCCGTTTCTTGTTTTGTATCGTTGTATCCATCCTTTTTCAGATGAATCGCCTTCAATTCTGCACGGATGACTGTTGTTACTGTTGATGATGATGTCGAGAATCTCTGAAAAATCAGGTATTATTGGATGAAATTTCGTGAAAATGAGGGAAAAACTTTTTTTTCCAAAGTAGTGTAATTGAGAACTTCATAGAATTCCAAGTTCTATGAATTCGAACTTGCATAGATCCTGATATAGCAAAGAACCTTCAAATTCTGTGATCCAAAGTTCTATGGAATCTACTAATTGAGTCCATAGAACTTCATATTCATTTCTCATGTTTCTACACTTTCAAGCTACAGTATCCCTCGTAAATCAAAAGAAAAACAAACAAACTCACATCAAAATCCTCATCATCAACCCCACAAATCGACGGCGCCGCCGATGTCTCATCACAAATCGATGGAATCTCAGATTGTTGTCGTGGAATCACGAATCGCGATTGATTCTCTTGTTCAACTTGTGCCGCTGCTGCTTGTGCTTCTGCCTGCAACTATTTTTTGATCGTGATATGCATTTGGAAACAAAATGGACATTTTCAGTCATTTTGAAGTTATTTTTAAGCTCAAAAAGCATCTCACAACCATTATTTCGTTGTAATACTCGCTTTAGAAGCGCATTTAAAGAGAAAAACCTACTTTCTGCTCCAATTTCCTTTCCAATTCGTGCAGCATATTGTTATCATCTTTCTTCGGCGATGGATCGACATAAACTTGGAAATTTGTCTCATTTTCATCATCGCAAATCATCGAGTTCCAGTCGTTTTGAGGCTGAAAATCACATTTTCAGTAAAAATTCCATTTTTCAAGAATGATACCTTCATATTCTCATCAATTGTCGCTCTCAGATTGCTCCGACCGATTTGACGGCTCAATTTTGCCGGATTCTCGCCACCAAATTCCACTTTTTGCTGCTCGGTTGACGCATTTTTCAGCTCGTTTTGATGCTGAACCTTGGTTAAAATTTTTGTTAGATGAATCAAATAAAAGGGGTTTGGGGGTAATTTTGGTGGAAAATTTGGAATTTTTGAGTTTCATGAATGGAAAATCGTGTTTTCAGCTCTTTTTGATTCCGAAGACTGCTAGAATAGTCAAAATTTACATATTTTAATGCAGAAACTTTATCTTTCTGCTCATTTTCAACATTTTCGGCTAACAAAGCTCAAAAATCGTCAATTTTCACACAAAAACTACTTTTTTTTCAAATTAAACAAAAAATGTGTCAAAACCAACCTTGAGTGTGAGTCCTCTTCGCATATTCTCCATCCTTCTTCAACTTCTTCAAGATCGTTGTGTTCCCTAACCGCTGCCGTTGCTGCTCTTGCCGCTTTTGCTACTGCTGCTGCTGCTATCAAACTTCCCTAGGCGCGCGCGCGAGTTAACCCTGAAAAAAACAAATGGAATTATTGAGAGTCACAAAAAATGGAACGGAAAAGCGAGATAAAAGTGCGGAAATGACAAGATAAAAGGTCAAAATGAACCGAGAAAGGATCAAAATTCAATTTGAGACGGGAAATGATAAAATTTCGATAAAATAGATTGGTCCAAATTTTTCATGAAAATTCAGCCTGTTCGACCAGAAAGATGTTTGCAGACGATGTAACAAGACTTACGACAATTTTCAGACTTTGAAAATTACAAAAAAAAAGTCTGCGTCTCTCATTCCTACACACTATTTCGCTTCTCACTTTGGTGATATTTCACACTAACAAGCAAGGTTCGCCGCGGGGCCATCTTAACTTTTGTTCATACTTTTGTCATAGCTTTGTATCATCCTGGAGGGTTTATTGCAGAATTTATAGGTGCCACCGTTCAGTTTAAGCCAAGTTTCAGATCTGCTCATTTCAAAAAAACCGCTAATGTCATTGTCTATATAACACATGAGATTCTGTGGCAGCATGGCTCAGCAGGTAAGCTGATGGTGTTTCATGAGAAAGGTCTCGTGTTCGATTCCTTGTTATCGTTTTTATCTTTTTGCGGATTGTTTGGTCTATTATAAGACATGAAAAATTTACAAACTACTTCTTCTCGTCTGTTATGCAATAAACTGGATATAAAAGTGTTGATTTATGTTTTGATTTCGAAAACTTTTTGGAATAATTTCGATTTGCATATATTATAGTTTTTATTGCATATTTTTCTGCATAACAGACGAGAAGAAGTAGTTTGTAAATTTTTCATGTCTTATAATAGACCAAACAATCCGCAAAAAGATAAAAACGATAACAAGGAATCGAACACGAGACCTTTCTCATGAAACACCATCAGCTTACCTGCTGAGCCATGCTGCCACAGAATCTCATGTGTTATATAGACAATGACATTAGCGGTTTTTTTGAAATGAGCAGATCTGAAACTTGGCTTAAACTGAACGGTGGCACCTATAAATTCTGCAATAAACCCTCCAGGATGATACAAAGCTATGACAAAAGTATGAACAAAAGTTAAGATGGCCCCGCGGCGAACCTTGCTTGTAAAGTGTGAGATTCTAAAAATCTGCAAATTGTCGTCAACTATAGTGTATTTCAAAATCTGCATTTTCTCGTAAATCAGGGTGCATTTTTCAAAATCTCAAAAGCTTCAAAATTGCATTTTTTTCAAATATTCCAAAAAAAATTCAAAAACATTGATTCTGCCGCTATAATTCTAGCACATTTTCTCACACAAAAAATCAATAGTTGTAAAGGTGACATTGGTGGACAATCCACCATTCGGGGTGCAACAGCTGGCGAGGAATATACAATCTAAACGGTGAAGAAGGAGGAGAAGGAGGGGGTGATGACGTAAAAAACCAGCCAACCCTTGGTGGCTGAGGACCCCCCAAGAAGAGGGCGGGAGGTGAATAGACACCCCAAGAACAATGCTAATAGATATGGCGAAGGAGGAGGAGGTCAGGACCGAATGGATTGGTGCACCTTGCACACCATACACTAACATTATCGTGTTACGAGGCGACGACGGCATGTCTTTTGGCAGGAATGAGACTAATTATGGACAATTTTCTCTTTTTTCGGAAAAAATCGAGGAAAAAAGTGGATTGTCTTCATATTTAAAGGTAGGGAAATCGACATTTTTCAACAAAAACTGATGAAAATGTGCATTTTTTTAAAAAAAATTTCGCTTCAAGAGCCAAACTACAGTAAGAAAATGAAAATTTTTTCAACTCGAAAAATTGAAAAATCAACAAATGATATATCTAATTCTTCATAATTCAATAACAAACGTCCTAGAAAAAAATCAAAAAAAGTTCGTCAAAAAAGTGTAGATCAACCAAAATTTGTTGGGCTTACAGTAATCAATTACAGTAATCACGTAGATCAAAACTATTTACAAGTCCAGGTGCTTCAACTTGACCACTGATCGATCAATCCGATGTTTACTACACCAATACACACACACACCAAATGGTGGACGAAATCTCAGGGACACGACTCGACGGACTTGCGCAATTTTCACCCGTCTTTCTTGGGCGAACGACGACGCAATAGCTATTGCACCAAACCAAAAAAAAGTGAAGGAGAAGAAGGGCGAATGTATAAACAATATATACAAAAAGGGTGACACAAAACACCACCAAAACCAAATATGACACAAACAACAATTGATAACATGGTGTTGGATGGTGGTAGGCGGAAAACTTATCTAATGAGTGGGAAATGGGGAAATAGTGACTTTTAGGTTGGGAAAACTATGAAAAACATGGATTTTTGGATTGAAAAGCTGCAAAATCGCACAATTCCATTGAAAATTGACATTATGTGACTAAAAATTTTTGAAAAACATGTATTCTTGATTTGACAAGCTGCAAAATCGCCCGATTTATCAAAAAATGGAATTTTGTGGCTAAAAATAGATGAAAAAAACGCACTTTTTGAGCAAGAAAATCGGTTTTTGGCACTGTTTTTGTCGAGAATCATAATAAAAACGACGAAAAACACATTTTTCATGACCAAAAATTGACAAAATCAGCTCTTTTTTGAGCAAAAGGTTCCATACTTTCCACAAAAACAAATTTTGATACTCAAAAGTCACAATTTTTCAAATTTCTAGCAAAAATCAACAAATTCGTCTCTCATATTTGCTGAAAATCACCTATATTACGTCAACAAATATACCATAGGTTTAGCCGGACAGGCTATGGACATAAATATATGTAAATAAACGATTTTCAGGTATTAAGAGCCATTGCAAATAGTTATGTAAATCAATGAAAATAGTGTGAAAGATGGAGAGACGCAGATTTCGACAGTTTTTCACCAAAAAATTTGTGGTTTTCTCCACCTAAGGCACCACACCAAACCAAAACTAGCGAGATTTCAATTGAAGATTGTCGTTCGAAATATGGCATTGAAATTAGATGGTGGTGGAGTGACAGAGAGACTAACGGGTTGCAAGGTTAAACCATCAGAAGGAAATTTGTACTCTAATTACGCAAGGCAAGTTGGAACAGAAAATTGAGAATTAACTTGAATTTCGGCTGAAAATAGCGGGAAAAGAGTCATTTTTGAAGTCTATTGACAAGAATGTTTGTTCAAAAACGAAGATAACACATTTTCATGTTCAGGGAACAGATTAGATAAGTTTTTCAACAATGACAGGTAGGTTTCAGTCAAAACTGAATATTTTTCGATTTGAGGAGATTAAAAAACAGCACAAACTTGACTTTAAAGAAACTTTGAGGCTTTTTCGATAGGGAAATCAGTTTTTTAGACGAAAAAACACAAACAATCAACAAACAACAGTTTTTATGAGCCTGAGTACAGTTACGAATAGATTAGATAACTTTTCGATTCTTTTTCAAGTGAAAATTAGTAAGTAACATAACTTATTCGACCCGGTATGATGAAAAGTAGTAGGGAACTCAATTTTCAGATCGGAAAAAGTTAATTTTCAGCCAAAAAACAGCAAAATGACAGGAAAAAGAGGTATTTTTTACAAGGAAATTTACTAGAAAAGTGCTAAAATCTTAATTTTGATAGGAAAATGATAAAGAAGAGCAGAAAGAGCACAAAACTTGACTTTTCAAGCAAAAAAAGTCGGAAAAATGCAAAATCGACTTGAAAACAACAGATTTCAACTGAAAAAGGTTTTGAAAAACACCATTTTAAAGCAGGAAAAAGCACAATTTTCAAAAAACACAACGAGCCGAGCAACAACATTTTTCAAATATCAACAAATTGGCGCCCAAATGAGGAGGCAAGAAGGAGAGTGTGACAGGTAAGACAAGACAATTGTGTCTGTGTGTGTATGATTATGATACATAAAAGGCGGTGGAGGTGGAAAACGGAACGAGAAAGAAAATGGTGAGAGAATATGAATAGGAAAATTATTTTATATCACGTTGATGTGAAAATCGTCATTATTTTTCGGTATTTTGTGCTCAAAAGAGCTGCTTTTGCGATTTTTAAAACTGAAAGTCCGATTTTCAGAAAATTTTCGCATTTTCCTTTGAAAGTCGCATTCGGCACCAACAACCTTCTTTTTCTTAGAAAATTAGCCTTTTTTTGTCGATTTCTTCAGCTTTTTTTCAATCTGAATCCTAAAAAAATCGGTGTTGCAACGAAGACAATCGACGCCTGACTTGCAATACTTTCTACAGTATCTACAGTATCAAATTCTACCGTATACCGCTCAAGCTTCCAACTCATGAAAGCCTAGGAAAAGAAAACTTCCGACTCATTAAACTTGTCAACTTTTGATACAAAAAACCGGTTTTTATGACAAATGGGCATGGAAAAGGTGGATTTTTATATGTAAATTCGATAAAAACTGAAAATTTTCACTTTTCCAATGAAAACGTTTCAAATATTTGCCATATTCGATCAAAATTGCCAAAAATGGTGCGATTTGGAGCACTTTCGATCTAAAATCTGTAGTTTTGAAAAAACTTCCAACTCAATATTCATCATATTTCGACGAATTTCATTCAACATCATCTTGATTTGTGTGTACTAGGTGGTGCTTGGGTGTCGATGACACCCAAGGCGCCACTCGCCCAAAAATGAAAATGAATGGCGAAACGGGAGGAGGGAGGGGATGAGAAATGCGATAAGACAAGAAGAAGGTGAAACGAGGAGAATGAACGGCGCGAATTTCGAATTTATGTGTGTTTATATAACAATTTGGAGGAGATACAATAATTGGTGACACTTTGGTGGATTTCTGATGGTGTATCGAACATAGAACTTGAATTTTCGGAGCAAGAGAAACAATTTCAGCGTTCGTACCTTTTTTTGCAGTTCGAAACAGTACATTTTCAGAAAACTGCGCATTTTCAGCTGAAAAGCGCTACTTTGGATCAAAAAATTGCCAGAGCTCAAAATTGGCACAAATCCCATTATTTGGATGGAAAAAATGACCGGTTCGAGTTTTTTGGCTAACAAATGTGGAAAATTGAACCAAAACAGCTTCAAAAACTTCGAAATGCCATATTTCAGCACGAAAAATGACAGAACAGGACAAATGTGCACTTTTCCAACACAATATCTGTTTTTCTTGGCAAAAAAATCTTCAAGGATTGAGAAAATACCAAGAATTTGGATTTTAGTGCAATTTCGGCATCAAAAATTCCATTTCATCCAAAATTGAGCTCACAGCACTGAAAATTTGCACATTTTCGACTCAAAATCCTTTTTTCTTGTTCTAAAAACAATGTAAAGCGACATTTTCTGGCCAAAAAAGGTAATTTTGCTGTGAAAAACAACAAAAGTCACAAGATTCCACGTGAAAAACCAACGAAAACAAGTCGAAAATTTAAATATCCAAAACCACGTGGAAAACCAGCTTTTTGCACGCCTTTTCGAAATTTCAACAACATCAAAACTAGATTTTTAGCCTACAGTATGCTAGCTACTGTAGGAAGAAGCCGTTTAGCAACGAATGTTGAATGAAGAATTCGAATTTGGCGGCTGGTTGGTTCACCAGCTGGTGAAGCGAGACACCATGGCGATCGAGGAGGGTGGCAGTAGACAGGCAATTTATCGTATTGGAGAAAGGAGACGGATATTTGGGTGAATTGGTGTAGAATGGTAGGGGGTAGGTCAGATCGGAGAAGGAGGAGGATGGACGAAGGCTTTATTCAACAGCTTGCATAGATAAATAGGAGGGCAGATGGATGTTGGACGGTTTTGGAGGAGAAGAAGGAGAAGCAAGGCTTTTTAAAGCTGAAAGTGCTGAAAATCGTGTTTTTTCGATCATTTTCAGAGCGCCTGATTTTTAAAATCGAGTAATTTCCACTTTTCTGGTGGAAAATCAGCTTAAAATTATGACTTTTCGAGCGAAAGTAGTGAAATTTTGATTTTTATGAGGAAAACAATGGTTTAAAAGCTATTTAGGCTTCAAATTCTGCTGAGAATCAAAACTTTGGGTGAAAATTGAGTTAGACACTTTGAAAATTTATGTATGAAATATCGACAGTTGCAAAGTGAGAATTTCTGAGTTTTTACAAAAATTGTTATGGGAAATTGCGGAATTTGCAAATTTTACACATTTGAGATTGCAAATTTCCAATTTCATAATCTAAAAAGACGAAAAACTTGCATTTTTGGAAGGAAATCAACAAAAATGTGACATTTTTTAGCTTTCACAAAGTTGACACAAAAAGAGAAGGAAAAGGAGCAAAAACTATTGTTTTTCTTTGTTTTTCGACTACTATAAACAAGAAATTAAATTTGGAGAAACATAAATTGAAAAAAAGGCCAAAAAATTCCAGAAACTGGAGGAAAATATCAACTTTTGGGGCAGAAAAGCTGGAAACATCAATTTTTATGCGAGAAGCCATCGAAACCATCAAATTCTCAATATTTCCGGCGGAAAAAACTAATTTTATGTCACAAGATTCAGTAAATTACAGAAGAAAACTAATATTACACGAAAAATAATCATTTAGGAGGGAAATTCTACAGAAAAGACATTCAAAACTGACAATGTACATTAAAAAGGGGCAAAAATCTCTTTTTTAAAATTATAAAACTCTAAAAATCGAGTAAAACGGTGAAAAATGAGCCAAAACGGGCGACAGTCATCTTTTTCTGAAAAATTAACAGTCTGCATATTTGCGCCAGCCATGAGTACGCAAACACCAACGACACTACAGTAGTCTTCTGTAAAATGCGGTTTTGTTGAAAATATGACAAAAAACACGAATTTTGAGCTTTCGGAGCTTAAGAACCACGTTTTATAGTTTAAAAATGCTGAAAAAACCCAATTTTTTAATCCGAAAGCCAGAAAATCAGCTTAAAATCCCATTTTCAAGCCTCAAAACTCGCCGATGCACATCAAAAGCAAGAAATTTTATTGAAAATGTGACAAATCCATCATTTTTGTGTAATACTTGTCTCGATTGATGTTGGCTAATGCATTTGTGTCATTTATTTATATATTCTAAGTGCTTTATAAGTTGTTTCAGGTGTAAACGAGCCATTTCATCAATTTCTTGTGGTTTTTCGGCTGAAAATCGCTGAAAATATTTGTTTTTGACATTTTTTAACACTTGGCATGAGACGAAAATTATCACTTTTCACAAAATTTCGATTTTTTTGAAAAATTTTCTTAAAAATTTGAAAAACTTTTTTCTCAGGATTTTCAAAAACTGTGCATACACCATGACGCAAGATTGCGTACATTTTTCATATTTTCCTTCAGAAACAAGCTTTAAGACGTAATTTTGAAATTTCTTAAAGACACACTCCAGAAATTGTCTTTTTAAAAAACTGTTCAAAACGGTGAGTCACTATGACGCAATACTGCGTACCAATTTCAAATTTTCCCTTTAAAATCTACGTTTAAGGCGAAATTTTGAAATTTCTCAAAGACAGACTTTAACACCTGATCTTTTCGAAAACTTTCAAAAACTCTGCATACACCATGACGCAATACTACACATTTTATTCAAAAAACCCCTCAGGTCCACCACCATCGAAAATTCAAACAAGTCATAAAAAGCAAGCTGTTCGCCTTGGAATGCCGCCATCTCCAGTGCCCATAAAAGAGGGAATGAATAAGGTCATTCTTCATTCTTCCAAAAAAAAGAGGTGCCTGTACACGGTCCGACAATTCATTCCCCCCCACCACGTTCCTCTTTTGTTTCTGCTACAGCTACCATAAGCAAATAGGGTGCCTCCTCTCACTCACTATTTACACACTCTTTGCCTTCTTCTGCATAGGTTTAGGTTTATCCACTTTATTAGTCTAATATTTAGGTTTAGCCTCCAGGGCCGCTGTCATCACTTAGGATTAGCGATTTTTCATTGAAATTCATGTTTCTGTTATAGTTTTTCTCGAAAATTCCGTTTTTATCCTCGAATTTCATGTAGGACACACTGATTTACAGATTTAGGTTTAGCTCCATCCTCCTGGAAACAGGTTTAGGATTAGCGATTTTCTATCGAAACTCGCACTTGCTGGGTGATTTTTCATGAGAAATCCGCTTTTGGCATCAAATTCCAATTCGGAAACACAGATTTTGAGATATCACAGATTTAGGTTTAGCTCCATCCTCCTGGATTTAGATTCAGGATAAGTTATTTTCCTTGAAAATCGTGGGTCCTATGTAATTTTTAATGCGGAATCCGAATTTTTCATCGAATTTCACGTTAGACGCACAGCTTTCGAGATATTACAGGTGTAGGTTTAGCTCCATCCGGCTGGAATCAGGTTTAGGATAAGTGTTTTCGCAAAGAAAAGTATGCGTCCTGGGTAGTTTTTCATATGGAATCCGAATTTTTCATAGAATTTTATGTAGGACCCACTGATTGTTACAAATCACAACTGAACGTCATTTTTAGGTTTAGCTCCAGTTATTCCAACTTAGGTTTCAGATTACGGATTTTCTCATGATTTTAATGTTAGTAGGTCCATTTTTCCTGTAGAATTCGAATTTTTTGTCGATTTTCCAAATATTAACATACCCGAGTCTTGAATTCAGACTTAGGTTTAGCTCCTTCTCCATTTTTTTTACAATCGTGTTAAATTTTCAAATTACAACTCATCAATTTCCAGGTTTAGCATGAAATGGCTAATAATCAGTTGGATAGTGATACGATATGGAATGGCGGTGAATTGGGTGAGGATTGAGGTAAGTTGGCATAGAATTTGCATAGAACTTCGAACTCCATAGAACCTGTCATAGAACTATCATAGAACTATCATAGAACTATCATAGAACTATCATAGAACTATCATAGAACTATCATATGACTACCATAGAACCATAGAATTTCATAGAACTATCATAGAACTATCATAGAACCTGTCATAGAACAATCATAGAACTATCATAGAACCATAGAATTCCATAAAACTATTCCAGAGGGAGCCAGTAATTTGGGAAGACCTGGAAGTCAGTGATCAAAATGAACGTCGATTATATTGTGGTGAATTCGATGACACATACAGTGGTGATTACGTTTGGAGGTTCAATGGTGGACAGACATTGCCACAGGGTACACAGATTCATAAAAATGTGTTTACGTAAGTCATAGATCCATCGAATTTGGAGCATTTTGAGCCATAGAACTTGGAAAAATGTCGATTTTGAGGGAAGTTATGGTGCATAGAACCATAGAACTGGATCATAGATTTGGTTCAGATAGCATAGAATTCCAGGATTGGGCTTCATAGAATTTATTCATAGAACCATAGAATTCGAAATCCTACAACCAGATCATAGAACCATACAACTTTCATAGTTCCTCTCACAGGATCTATGAAATATCATCTGAATCCATAGAACCTCTAAACTTCCATAGATCTGAAAATAGATTCATAGAACCCATAGACCTCATCATAGATCCAGACTCGAGGTCCATAGATATTCAATTATAATGAACTATCTGAAGTTCTATGATTTCATAGATCTTCATATTTTGACAAACTCTACTATCATAGAATATCATAGATTCTGCTTTCATAATTTTCAAAATGCATAGATACTCATAGATCTATGAACTCCAGTTCTATGCTTTCATAGAACTCCTCATAGATTCCAAAACCCTTCATAGAACCTGAGCATAGAACCATAGAACTATCGGAGTTCATCTTACAGGATCTATGAATTGGCTATGTCAAAGTTCATAGAACCTCTAAAATTTCATAGATCTGAAAAATCTGAAAATAGATCTATGGAATCCAGACCTCACTGGATCTATGAATCCCAGTTCTATGCTTCCATAGATCCTTCCTTCCATTCCATCTGTCCTTGACTCTCCCCCTAATTGATGCCAATTACTGTCACAATCCCTATTCATAGATTCATAAATGTCTTGTTTTTTTGTAGATTCTTATCTGGTGCCAATGCAATTCGTAATCAATTACCCGGTGAATATGAATGTTGTGTGAGGGAGACACTCGGAAATGCGTGTTATTCGAGGAATTTGATTGTTAAAAGTGGGTTTGGTTTTGAACTGGAAATGCGCCAGTAAAATTATGAGTGAACGGGGAAAGCGCAAACAAAAATTTTTGAGATTGAAAAAATTTCAAAACACCAAAAATGCGTCAGCAAAATCTCAACTACTAGGAACGCGCCTTGCACGAAAAACACGTCAGTGAAACTATTTTCCCTGAAAAAACGTCAAGACACCAAAAATGCGTCAGCGAAGGACAACAAAAACTTCATGAACTGAAAAAGCGCTTTGCACGAAAAACGCGTCAGTGAGACTTTTGCACACGAAAATTGTCAAAACACCAAAAAATGAAGTTTTCGAGTAATTTGCACCGAAAAACAACAAATGGCGAAGAAATTCTACGGACTGAAAAATGGTCTTGCACGAGTTATGACCACTCGAAACGCGCCAAGCACCAAAATTGCGTCAACAAAATTTTATGCACCAAAAACGCGTCAATACCATCATTTTTTTTCCAGATTTGTCTGAAAATCGAAATATCGACATTGCCAACACTACAAGTTTCATCGGTGTGGAAGGCGATACATACTATATCAAGTAGATCAAAAAAAATTTCAACCAAAAAAAAAACGTTTTTTTTTCAGAATGTTGGATGTGAAGAGAATTGAGAGTATCAAGTGTAATATGGATGGAAATTATATAGAAAATTTCAAATATCCGGTAGGTCAAAAAACTTAATTTTGCTCGTCAAGTTCAGTGCATTTTGTCGCGTTGGTGTTTGCACAAGATACACCATATTTTACGACACTTTTTTTAGCGAAGTGTCGTCAAATACGGTGCATTGTGTGCATTTTAATGAAAAAGTGTTTACACAAAATACATCATGTTTTACGAAAAGTGGAGCGTTTTTTTCAAGTGTCGTCATATATAGTGTATCCTGTGCGTTTTAATTTTTAAAAATTGCGTACGTTGCACATGATCTGACGACACTTTGGTAGAAATGTCAATTATCGTCAATTATGTGTGCATTAAACCACTTTCTGAACTGCGTACAATGCACACAACTTTACGACATGTCGTCAAATCAAGTGTATACCGTATTCCAGCCCATCGAAAAATCCACCAAAAAATCGGTCCGCTACCATTTGAAAATCGAGAACCTGGCTCAACCAGGTACTGTCAATTGCTCAATTCGGATTCATAGAAAAGAAGTGGTGGAGAAAAGTTTTCAAATTTTCATCGGAAATCCAACTGATCCGACATCTACAGTAACCCGTTGCTACAGTAGTCCCACAATAATTTTGACATTGTTTTTGGCATTTTTCATGTTTTGAGGCTCTTAGTATTGTTCATGTATATAAATGTTGTTGCAGACTATACACCAAACCTTACGACACTTGAAAAAAGTGTTTGCGTACCAGACACCAAACCATACGACAAAAACCTTTATTCACAATAAATACACCATATCTTACAACAAAATGCACACTTTTTCAACTCCGATACGCCAAACAAGTGATACCGTACCTCGAATGGATACAGTAATCCTGAGTATGTGCCAAATATGAGAATGGGCATCCGGCGCATAGAATATTCCAATTTCCTTCATATTCATCAGTTATGGCATTATGCAGGTTCTTTTTTGAGTTTGTGATACTGTTGTCCGCAATATTCTGCAAAACATGAGTTAGTGTTTGCGGACGAAACATCAGATTTGACGACAGTTGGATTTTTCCAGGTACTTTCGTCAAATAAGGTGTTTTGTACGCAGTGTAAGTTGCCAAAATTTATTAAAACGTTTTTTGCAGACAATACACATAATTCGACGACAGTTCGATTTTTTTCAATTTCAAAAACTGCAAAAATGGTGATTGCGGACAATGCATCAGATTTGACGACAGTTGGAATTTTTCAGCTACTGTCGTCAGTTGAGGTGTTTTGTACACAAAAACTGTGAAAATGGTTATTGCGGTTGAAACATCAGATTTGACGGCAGTTGGTATTTTCCAGCTATTGTCGTCAGATAAGGTGTTTCATACAAAGGGTGTTTGCGGATTCTGTTCTTGATTTTACGACAATTTATTTTTTGTCGTCAAATAAGGTGTGTTTGCGGACAACACACACCAAAACTGACGACACTTTGATTTTTCGAGCTACTGTCGTCAAGTCGTGTGCATTCTCAGAGTGTGTACACCACGTTTAGCGTCATATTGCGTACAATACACCATACTTCACGACAACTCACCGAATGCATAATCTTCCTCAACTCCTCATCCGAACAATCCTCATTCTTCCGATATCTATGCATAGATTTCGACCTCACATTCGGATTCGCCACCATAGAATCATCCATCAATCGTAGATCTATGAAATACCATAGAATCCATAGAACCTACAGTACACCACCTACCATCCTCAATAACATTCGCACCAACCACCTCAATCTCAATATGTATGCATAGAACTAGAAATACGATAGGTAGGAACATGACTGAATCTATGGCATAGAACTTGGAGATTATATATGCTTCAGGTTTGCATTGTTCTATGCCTGCATGCAATTATGACAGTTCTATGGTGTCATATTTGCATATCTATGCATAGAACTGTCCAGCATATGTCGATCCGTATTCGATGTCTAACCGTCTCTCACTTTTGCACACTCTCTCATCGACCACCTGCTGGGCAGGTGATTTGGTGGGGGATGTTTATGGTCCCAAATGGTATTAACATTATTGATTCTATGCATAGAATTCTATGAAGTTCTATGATTTTTATCTTTTTCTTTATTGTCGTAAGGTATGATGCATTGTACGCAATGCATAAAAAAGGTAGATTGATATCTGTTATAATCTCCTAATGATGATTCATGATTTCGCAATCTATGGACCATAGAACCATAGATCCCAGGTTCTATGAATATTCAATTAATTTGATTCTACTGCCTCCCGAAATTACAACATTCGGGCTCCCTCCTGCTCCACCTTTGAAATGAGTTTATGTGTTTTCACAACACTTTTACGACCGACAACTACACTACTCCATTTATCTTCCTAGATAGAACTAAGAGATAGATTCATAGAGTCATAGATTCATAGGTTTATAGGTTCATAGATTCATAGATTCATAGATTCATAGATTCATAGATTCATAGATTCATAGATTCATAGATTCATAGATTCATAGATTCATAGATTCATAGATTCATAGATTCATAGATTCATAGATTCATAGATTCATAGATTCATAGATTCATAGATTCATAGATTCATAGATTCATAGATTCATAGATTCATAGATTCATAGATTCATAGATTCATAGATTCATAGATTCATAGATTCATAGATTCATAGATTCATAGATTCATAGATTCATAGATTCATAGATTCATAGATTCATAGATTCATAGATTCATAGATTCATAGATTCATAGATTCATAGATTCATAGATCCTCGAGTTCTATGATACATAGATTCATAGAATCCAATTAATCAGTTGTCATTTTTTGTTCATCTCACACCGGAAACCAGTTCCAATCCCCCCTTTTTCTTATCATTTCCTCTGCCTGTCGTTATCATGTTGATATCACATAGATATCATTTACTACTGATTTTTTTATTTTTCTATTTTTTTTTCATAGAATTTTTCATAAACCTATACTTCCAGAAATGGACGAACAAGATCCGGCAAATCTGCCGGATATGTCCCTTCTTCCCGATACAGTACCCGTCATGGTATCCAACGATGGATCCTACGGTGGTATTCAACTGTGTCCATCCCTGATCCTAGGAAGTGCCCAAGCCCTTCCCGGCGCTGTAAAACACATCTACAGTAGGCTAGCAGCTGCCGCCAGTGAGGTAGATCAAGGAGTACCCGATTTGATATTGAGTATGGTATCACATGGGAACTCACTTTCGACAAAGGTAGGTGGCATCGAATTTCATAGCATTCGATAAAACCAGAAAAAAATGTTTTTTTGGCATAGAACTTATCGTTGAACTGTCATAGGAGCATAGAATTTATAATAGAAACTATCATGAAACGTTTCATAGAATCATAGAACCTACCATCATAGAACCTTTCATAGAAAAATTGCATAGAATTCCATAGATTCAGGAAAAAATAAATTTTTGTTCCATAGAAGTTATCTTACAGGTGTCATAGAATCATAAAACCTATCATAGAACCGGCCATAGAAACTATCGTAGAACCATAGAACTAGTCAAAAAAACTATCATAGAACCAATCATAGAACCATAGAATTTATAATAGAAACTATCACAAAACGTTTCATAGAATCATAGAACCTATCATAGAACCTAACATAGAGCATTTGAACCAATCCTAGAATCTTTCATATAACCATAGAAACTATCATAGAACCTATCATAGAATTTTCCGCAGAACAATTCATAGAATCTTCCATAGAACCATAGAACATACCATAGAACCTAAATTCCAGTACATGACCTCAATCGAGTCCAGTCTCAAGCCGTTCCTCACCAACTGTGGTACCTGGCTAATATCCTCCGGTGAGGTATCCGACCCTCTTGCTCGAATATCCTCAGTCACACTCAAAAACACTCTACCACATTTGGAGCATACACCCGAAATCCTACACATCCTAGTCAACACGGACGACATCATCGCATCGGATCAAAACTTATCTAACACGTCAATCGTTGATACGTCGATCAACACACTACTGGTTTTGTGTCGAGATGTGCAGGATACAACGATATCGAAACTTCGAGCAGCTACCGTAGTCAAGTTGGCTCATCCGCCGCCTGCGTTGCTCATTGGTGTACCATCCGAAGCCATGAGCCCGTCGAGTTATGGCAACTCGGCGGCTATCTTGTTATCACCATCAAATGATAAGCGACCGTTTCCTGTGGTTATTTTTGCTGGTATGTCGAATTTTTTGTCGTTACTGTCGTAGGATATGGTGTGTTGTGTGCAAACACTTTTCTGGCTTTAATTTGAGCCATGGAACGCCGAAAAATGTTGATTCTAAAGCGAGTTATGAATTTTTGATAATATTGTCGTCAAGTTTGGTGTATTGTGTGCAAACACTTTTTTAGTTTCATCAGCAAAAAATTGGCTTCAATTTGAGCCATAGAGCGCGGAAAAATGTTGACTTTCAAGTGAGTTATGAATTTTTGAACCTACCGTCGTAAGATATAACGCATTGTGTGCAAACACTTTCCTTCCAATACACCATATCTTACGACATTATATAAATCCAATTTTTTCAATACCGTGAACCGATGAATATCAACATTTTTCAAAACTTCGCTCAATTTGCGTGTCAATTGAAACGTATTGTGTGCAAGTTGTCGTCAGGGTGTTTGCACAGAATGCACCATATTTGACGCAAAATTTTTCAAAAACTCTTTTTTTCAGGAGCATCACTGGAAGCACTGAATGAGCTACTTTTCTATGTTGAACATGGTATTCCTGTCATTATTTTGCAGGTGAGGAACATTTTCTGATCTACCGAGGGGTACTGTAGGGAGTACTGTAGCTGTTTGTGATCTACCAAACAATTTTATTTGTAGGACAGTTGTGAGCTCTGTGCAATCCTCCACTCCAGTCATTTACTCCTGGAATCCTCCAACTTCGACAATGACAAGTTCCTTGGATGGTATTTTGCAACTACAGTAACCCATTGAAGTACAGTAACCCAATGTTTTACAGGTTACGGTCTCAATTGTACCCGCTTGGCTTGGCACAATCATCGGAAGTGATCGCGAAGATTATG
Source organism: Caenorhabditis uteleia (assembly GCA_963573275.1). NCBI lineage: Eukaryota > Metazoa > Nematoda > Chromadorea > Rhabditida > Rhabditidae > Caenorhabditis > Caenorhabditis uteleia. The sequence goes on from OY752135.1 coordinate 16,571,005, forward strand.
GTGGCGGCAAGTTCTGGGGATGTTCAATTGATCGAGTTTATCGATGTGAAACAGGTGAGGGGTACTGTAGACATACTGTTGGTACTGTAGATCATAAAGTTAGCTTCTATTCGAGACCTATATCGTTGAAAAATGATAATTTCGAGAAAAGTTATGTAGTTTTGAAGTTAGTGTCGTAAGATGTGGTGTATTGTGTGCAAACACCTTTACACCATTTAGTTTTTCGAGTAGTTGTCGTAGAATGTGATGCATGTTATTGAGAAGTGTATGTACACAATACACCTTATCTGACGACAATAGTATAATTTTCTTTAAAGCTTCCAATTTTCAATGTGTCATGGCTCAAATTGAAGTTGTTCATAAGTGTCGTAAGTTAAGGTGTTTGCACACAATACATCATAATTGACGACACTATCTTTAAACCATCATAACTTTGCTAAAAATCAATGTTTCTCAATGATCTTTGACTCATCTTGAAGCCAATATCTTGCTCTAAAAGATCGAGATGTGTTTGCACACAAAACACCACATCTGACGACAATATCTTCAAAACTCCATAACTCCCTTCAAAGTCAATATTTCGTCTTGATCTACCCCTCAAAATGGCCGTACCATTTCCAGCTATCCAACTTATCATCAATTGTGGTCGACAGATGTCTCGAATGTTATGCAACCACTGGAGAAGAACGACAAGTGTTGTTACTGGCTGCTAAACTGAATAGTCCATCAGTACTAAGTTCAATGGATGTTGCCGCTCAACTAGATGAAGAATTATTGACAATGATAATGTGTGAATGTATCAATAAGGATGATCAACTGAACTTCTTATCATCTGTATTATCACTCAATCCACCGATCCGTGTCACTTCGAACATGTTGATTCGAATGATGAATCATGCCGATGAACACTTTTTCACGACTATTGTATTGTGCCAATGTATGGGTTATAGTTATGTACCGACGGAGATTGATTCTAGATTTGCGAATGATATTCAGAAGTTTGTGGTGAGTTGATATATTTATAGAATCATAGAATTTAGAGACTTAGATCCTTAATAGCATAGATATCGAGTTGCATAGATCTTGAAATCATCGAATCATTGAGTTTAGAAACATAGATCCTTGGTTCTATGATACGCAGTGATCATAGATCCTTCCTAGCATAGATAAAAAAATCCATAGAACTTGAAACCGTGAAATCATAAAACTTAGAGACATAGATCTTTGGTTCTACGGTATCATAGATTCATTGCTTTCAACGTTTGTCATAGATCCTTCCTAGCATAGATATCGAGCTCCATAGAACTTGAACACCATAGACCCTAGAAACCATAGATTTGCTATTTCCACAAGTTAGATCCATAGAACTTGACAAATTGCAGTTCTATGCTTAGCTGTGAACCATAGAATCTCACAGAATTGAAATTTCAGATCATGTGATTCATAGATCCATAGAATTGGCAATTATCGGACCCATAGATTCTGAGATTCATAGAATATGAAAATCTGATGTCGATGATTTGAAGTTCTATGATTCATAGATTTCATCAATCCATAGAATTCCATAGAACTGAAATACAAAGATCTTGATTTCCATAGATCTTATAGAACTGGACAATTTGAAATTCTATGGCCATAGATTTTGAAAACCATAGAAATGTCATAGAATCATAGATCGATTAAACTGATTGTTCTGAAAGTGAGAACCGTAGATCCATAGAACTCAACAATCTGAAGTTCTATGGTTTCATAGATCCATAGGTTTTGACAAATTTCACTATCATAGAATTCCATAGTATCATAGAATCTTTCAGAAAAAGCTTTCCTTCGGTGTCGACAATCTCTTCGATCCAAATGTTTTCTGCAACGACGTTTCCCACCGTGACAATGATGAATCCATTCGAATTCTCGCGGTACAGTATACTTACCGTACCTCTTCATACTGTATATTTTCATACTGTAGATCTGGTCCCTATTACTTCATCGTCCTGGTATTGTCAAGTGTTTGGCCGCCTTTGCCGATGAACCGATTGCGTTCAGTTTGGTCATGTCACGGATTTCCCGGTCGTTGGCTCATCAGGTATGTATACTGTAGTTTTTGGGTTACTGTAGCTATTCATATTACGGTATTTACCTTACTGTAACTTGCTGTAATTTTGAGGTAACGGTATCTTACTGTAGCTGTAGGGTTACTGTATCTTACTGTAGTTTTGGATTACATTACCTCTTTGGATTACTGTAGTTTACTGTAGCTAAAGGGTTACTGTATCTTACTGTAGTTTTGGGTTACATTATCTTTTTGGATTACTGTAGTTTACTGTAGCTAGAGGGTTACTGTATCTTACTGTAGTTTTATGTTACTGTATCTTTTTTGATTACTATACCTATCTTTCAGTAGCTACTGTAGCTGTATGGTTACTGTAGCTTACTGTAAATGCTAGAATTACTGTACCTACCTTACTGTAACTACTATAGTTAAAGGGTTACTGTAGGATTACTGTAGCTATTAGGATTACTGTACCAACCGTAATCCCATAACTTCCAGAGTCACGACTGGCACTTCTACGAAAAATCGCTCAACGAACTATCCGACTCACTTGCATCAAATGCGACGAAACTTTTCGATTCGGTGGGTTACTGTAGGTATACTGTAGTTTCATATTGTATTACTGTAGGTTTATGGAACATCACCAGCCAAAGCCTATCAACTTCTGTGCCAACCAATCGCCAACTGCTACGATTTCACGATGACGGAGTTGGCGTTTCATGTAAGTGGTTGCGGATAATGTAGTGTATCTGACGCGCAAAGTGTTTTCACACAATACACTGTATCTTACGACAGTTTATTTGAAATTCCATAACTTTTTTCAAAATTGACAGTTTTCAAAGATTTTTGATTCAAATTGAAGCTCTATTTGAGATATATACTGTCGTGAAATATGGTGCAAGGTGTTTGCACACAATACACCATACCATACGACACTATCTTTAAACCATCATAACTTGCTTTGAAATCGACATTTTTCAACGTTCTGCGACTCAAATTGAAGCGAAAAACTAAATGCACACAATACACCATACCTTACGCGCAAATGCAGAATATTTTCAGTGCAACGCCCGAGAAATCATCGCCCACGAATGCTGTCAACGTTGGGTGCATCGAAAATTGTATGGCAATCTGATGGCGAAGAATACGATACAAATGGTGCCGAGATGGATGAAAATCATTTTGTCAGCAATTCTTATCATTCCAATCAAGTTTTGGATGTTGATTCGGCCGAGAAGTGCGTCGAGGAATGAGGGAAATATGGGAATATCACCGACTGTTGCGTTGTTGGATGTTCAACGAATGCCGCAGAAACAGAGGGCTATTTCGACTTATAGGTTGGTGTTTGCGGAGTTTACATCATATTTGACGAAAACTTTATTTATGGAATACTGCCGTCAAATGTGGTTTTTCGGGTGCAAATCCTCTTGCATGGTGTTTGCGGACAATACACAGTATTTGACGACAAATTATATTTTTGATGTATAATGTCGTGAATGGAGGTGTTTGCGGACCAAACACCATGTTTGACGACAATTGCTACAAAAGTGAAATTGTCGTGAAATCGTGTGCATTGTACGTATTTCTCAAAAAATATTCGTTGCGGCCAATTCACCTGATTTGACGACAGTTAAATAATATTTTTGCAAAATATCGGTAGATCAAAAATTTCAGTTGTTAACTTTTTTCCAGTATATCAAAAATTTTTTTGAAAAATTCAGAAATCTAGAATTTTTGTGGTAGATCAAAGTTTTTTATGAGAGTTTTCTAGAAAGTTGGTAGATCAAAAATTCAAAAATTCTGGGTAGATCAAAAAAAAGTTTTAACACCAAAATATTTGCAGTGTCATCTCGTCACGAAGTGAAGCCCTAACCGCCTTCACCGCTCCATTATCCGCATTTGGTGTCAACACTGGCAATGGTGTCGAATCAGCGACACCACAATCAATGGTGTTTCCATTGAATATTGAGGATATCAATGAGAAAGATTCGAGGCCGTTTGGCAAAAAGGTTGGTGAAGAATAGTGGTGAAATTCGAATTCCTAACACCTATTTTCACCAAAATCTGTGAATACACCATAATTGACGCGCAATTGCAGAGTCGAATCCGTCGCGCTCATCCGCCAACACTATCAACATTCTACTCAACGCCAATTGTCAAATATTGGTTGTCGCTCATTTTTCGTATTGTTTACATTTGTTGTTTGGCGTATTCGGTAAGTACTGTAGGTACAGTAACTCGAGGGATACGGTATTCATATTTTTGTTGTATTGTGTCGTCAAATCCTGTGCATAGTCCGTAATAACTTTCACAAGTTTTTTTAAATGCAATGGATGCATTTGTGCGTAAGATATGGTGCATTGTGTGAAAAAACTGACTACAGTACCCCATGGGTTACTGTACCATTTCGGAAATTTTTCAAGATCTGAAAATGTAAAAAATGCGGCTATGCACACTATTCGACGACAAGATACGAATAGTGAGTAATATATGGTGCATTGCACACAAAACACCTCATTTGACGACAATACAAGATTTATCAGAAATTGATATTTCATCAGTATCCTACTGTACCTAATATATCTACCGTAACCTACAGTAACCCATTTCCAGGTCGTTCTGCCCGGTTGTGGTTCGAATATTTGGGACACAGCAGTTTGGATATGGTCGTTTTTCTGGTGGATTGAAAGTGTTTGCGTACTTGTTGCGAGATCGAATAAAACACCCGTGTCACTTATGCCATCGTTGATGCCGTGGAGGGTGAGGAAAAATTTTGGATTTTTTTTCAGCTGAAAATTTTTATCTGAAAATGCACATCATACAATTCCGAGTGCTGAAAATTTCTCAAAAACTGAATTTTTTGTCTGAAATTTTTTTTGGGTGTAGATTTTTTGGTTGAAAAATTTTTTTGACTGGATTTTTTTCATCTTAAAAATTTTTTTTGAAAAATTTTTTTGGCAGAAAATTTTTTTGAAAAATTTTCAGAAACGAAAATTTTTTCGGCTGAAATTTTTTGTCTGAAAATATTTTTCTGAAAATTCTCATTTTCCAGGTCCTTGACGTTATCATATTCTTCATATTCCTTCTCCTCCTTCTAGCACTCAAAGTGTTTCCATTTCTTCCAGTTGAGGTTTTGGTGAGTTGCACAATGCGTTATAATTGACGCTCAAATGCACACTTTTCTGATTTTTGTGAGAATGCACTAGATATGACGCGCAGATGCGTACTTCCTTAAAAACGAACCCGAATACATTAGATTTGACGCGCAAATGCATAAATTTGTGAATTTTGGTAGAATTACAGTACACTTGACGCAAAAATGCACAGTTTCCTGGATTTAGTGATAATGCATCAGAGTTGACGCGCAAATGCACATTAGTACCATTTTGAAACACCATAACTGACGCAAAAATGCAGAAAAAACACCACAAAAACCATATTTTTCCAGAACATGGAATCAGTATACACAGCGAAAGTAATCTCTGGTCTATTCGTTCTATACGTCTCCTACTCCACATTATTCATCTACATCCCACTATCCGACATTTTCGGACCAATGATTGTTCGCGTCAAATTGATGCTACTCCGTGATTTTGTCAATTTCTTGTGTCTTGTCTCACTTGTTATGATATCAAGTGCTGTCGCGATTCAGTCGATTGTATTCCCGGATCGCGCCATTTCATGGCAAATTGTGAGGAAATCAATGTCATGGATTTGGTTGAGCCTGTTTACTACTGATTTATCGAGTGAGTTTTTTTGTTAGCTTCAATTTGAGCCAAAGACCATCGAAAAATGTTGATTTTAAAGAGTGTTACGGATTTTTGAAGCTACTGTCGTAAGGTGTGATGCATTGTGTGCAAACACTTTTCCATCTTGTAGAACGAATGATAAGCTTCAAGTTGAGGCCCAGAACATTGAAAAATATCAATTTTTCGTTGAGTTACATCTGTTTTTAGATAGTGTCGTAGGATATGATGCATTGTACGCAAACACTTTCTGTCGAATACACCAAATTTCACGAAAATGAAAAATATATTCAAAGCGAGCTGAAAAGCATGAAAAGTGAATTTTTAAATGCCACTGTCGTAGCATATGGTGTATTGTGTGCAAACACCCTGACGACAGTTTGCACATAAATTTTTTCAATTGACCCGAAAATCTTGAGAATTTTTTTGCGGGAAATGAAAGTTTTCAGAAATTGTCGTAGGATACGGTGTAAAGTGTTTGCACACAATGTACCATATCTTACGACACTATCTTTAAACGGCGAGAACTTCGCTTAAAATCAACATTTTACCATGTTCTGTGCCTCAAATTGAAGCCTTTTTATTGCTCGAAATAGTTGAAAAGTGTTGGCACACAATACATCAAACCTTACGACAATCACTTTGAACCCCCATAACTTGACTTAAAATCAACATTTTCCAATGTATTTTTTCTCAAAATGACCGTAACCTACAGACCTAACCGAGTCCGACACTTGCCGTAAAACATTCCTCGGAGCACCGAAGGAATATTGCCTCAAATCGAATGAATATGCATTGGACACTTGTCCTTCTCAATCATTACCCGCCTATTTGATCATTATCGAGTATTTTGTGATTCTGAAATTACTACTTTGGCCGATTTTATTCGCATTTTTCGCGAAAACTGCAAAAAGTGTCGACGAGGAGGCGGATACGATTTGGAGATTTCAGTTTTATTCGCTAGCGGAGGATTTCAGGTGAGATTCTATTTTCCATAGATTCACAGATCTATAAAATCATAAATCCATAGAATTCAGTTTTTCAGCCAAGTTCTATGCATAGAACTTTGATTCTATGATATCAATGTTGAGATCTATGAATTGTTTGGTAGAATCATAGAACTGCGATTCATAGAACAATGATTTTTTAGCATAGAAACATGATTCATAGATCCAAATATGTAGAAGTTCTATGTTTTGGAGTTTCATAGATCTTTATTAGGAATCTCAGTTCTATGCAACAGATTCTATGAAAGATTCTATGAAAGTATTTTCATAGATTCATAGATTCATAGAATTCAGCTTTTGCGAAAAGTTCTATGCATAGAACTTTGACTCTATGAAATCTATCTTCATTCTATGACTTCCGAGTTCTATGCATAGATCCTGCCACCCTTTCATGACTCTATGCATAGAACAAGAGCTTGTATCGAAGTTCTATGTTTCCGACTTTCATCGATCTTTATGGTTCTATGATGATTCTATGGTAGATTCTATGCATAGATCCAAAATTCCAGACTTCGTGCCCCTCTACCACCCCCTCTAACCCTCATCTGGCTCATATTCGCGGCTTGTTGCAAATTCTCCAAAGGCATCTTCTCCTATGCCTATGATCATCCGGACTACGATCATCGTGGTGAGAAATCACATCGTGGTGGGACCACTTATCGATTCGGTACCATCTACCGTAACCCGTCGGTTCCTGTGAAAAAGAATGAATTCGTCAACTCGTTTTGGAGGAAATTGGCCATCGATCAATGGAAAAATACGAGTTTGAAGAAGAGTGTGGAGAATGGAGAGACGCAGGAGTTGCATAATATTCAGGTAGATCAAAAAAAATTTTTTCGAAAAATAGTGTCGTAAGATATGGTGTATTGTGTGCAAACACTTTAGCTCCAATTTGAGCCATAGAACGTTGAAAAATATTGATTGTGAATCAAGTTACAAAACTTATTTGATAGTGTCGTAAGATATGGTGTGTTGTGTGCAAACACCTTGACGACAACTTGCACACAATACGTTTCAATTGACACGCAAGTTTTGCGAAGTTTTGAAAAATGTTGATATTCATCGGTTCATGGTTTTGAAATAATTATATATATATATTGTCGTAAGATATGGTGTATTAGATTAAAAGTGTTTGCACACAATGCATCACATCTTACGACAGTAGCTTTGAAATTCCACAACTTGGCTCAAAATCAACATTTTTCACCATTTTGTGGTTCAAATTAAAGCAGGAGTATGATAATGTACTGTCGTAAAATCTGTTGTATCGACGGTGAAGTGTTTGCACACAGTGCACCGAATCTGACGACAGTAGCTTTAAAATTGTAATTTGCCTCAAAATCTACATTTTTCAACGTTTCACAGCTCAAATTGAAGCTAATTTTTTGCACCGAAAAGTGGAAAAGTGTTTGCACACAATACACCATACCTTACGACAATATACATCCCGAAAACTTCCAGAACCATATTCGAATGATGTCACTTCGCGATTCATATGAAAAAATCGAGCAACGAAAATCATCGGATATGCAGTTTTTCGAGAAATATCCCGATAGTCAAATCATGCGGATCAATGTGACATACGGTACAAAACCATGGAATGTATTGGTACCTAGATACAATCCACCATTTTACTGTAAACCGGCTGAAACATTTGGACAAGATGTGTATAAGTATGTGGATCAGGCGACGGAACAGGTGAGGATCTATGCATAGAATCATAGAACTTGAGTTCAAGGAGATATGATTCTATGCATAGAATTATACAATGACGAACTCCATACAGCATCATAGCTCATTAGGTTCTATGCATAGAACCATAGAATCTTAGATTGTCTTGATTGATTCTATGCATAGAAACCTAATAAGTTTTGCAAAAATATCCATGCCATAGATCTTCCTGTAGGTCACTATTCTATGCATAGAATCGTAGAAAAGGTTGAGTTGGTGGATTCTATGCCGGGTTCAATGAATTCTATGCATAGAACTGAGACTCTTTAGGAAGATCTATGGAAGTCTCTATAGAAGGGAACATAGAACTTTGATAAAAGCTCTGGTGCTATGCATAGAACCATAGAATTTCGCGAAAAAATGGCTGGATCTATGAATAGGAAAGTCATAGAATGAATTATCTATGCATAGAACTTCTACACTCACTTGTGGATCTATGAATCATGCTTTTATGCTGAAAATCATAGTTCTATGAATGTCAGTTCTATGGTTTTATGAAATAGTTCATAGATCTCAACATAGATGTCATAGAATCCAAGTTCTATGCATAGGACTTGACTCAAAAGCTGAATTCTATGAATCTATGGATCTATGGATCTATGGATCTATGATTCTACAAATTTTCAGAACGTCGGCGAAATGAAACGAGTCTGGCGATCCCGTCAAGCGATGGATGTGACCAATATGAGTGGAAAATGTTGGAAATTGTCAGCCGCCGGGTTTCCGCTAAACCCAAATGGTCGAACAGGTTAGTCAAAGCTTGAAATTTGAGCCAAAACTATCAAAATTGACGATTTCAGGCATTTCGGGGCGTGGCAACCACCCAAAGTTTGGTGCAAATCGAAGGTGTTACTATATTGTGTTATCGGGTGGAAATGGTGCAACAACGTGTCAAGTATTGGTGGATAACACCAATAATTTGCCGAATGAATGGCATTTGGAGAACTCATCAAAGGATGAACATCTGACATCGATATTGAAAATGATTGGGATATCGGATTCGGATGCACATGTGAGTTGGGGGGAGGGATGCATAGATTCATAGAATCATAGATCCGTAAAATTCAGCTTTTGAGCCAGGCATAGAACTTTGATTCTATGGCATCTATGTTTAGATCTATGCAATGTTTTGCAAAATCATAGAACTGGGATTCATAGATCTGAAATTGTAGAAGTTCTATGCATAAAATTCTCATTCTATGACTTTGATGTTCCAAGTTCTAGAATCATAGTACTTCCGCTAGGTTGAAAAGCATAGAATCATATTTCAGAAGATTTGATGTCATAGATTTTCTGGTCATAGATCCTCACAATCCCAAGTACTATGGATTCATAGATCAATTGAGCATAGATCCTGTCAATCATAAGCAACAATCGATGAATCTATGAGATAGGATTCTATGATGTTTCGAAATTCTATGGATTTTATTGTAGTAGAGATACTGAAATTCATGAAATCTATCGAATCTATGAATCTATGAATCTATGAATCTATGAATCTATGAGTCTATGAATCTATGAATCTATGAATCTATGAGTCTATGAGTCTATGAATCTATGAATCTATGAGTCTATGAATCTATGAATCTATGAATCTATGAATCTATGAATCTATGAATCTATGAATCTATGAATCTATGAATCTATGAGTCTATGAGTCTATGAATCTATGAATCTATGAATCTATGGATCTATGGATCTATGAATCTATGAATCTATGAATCTATGAATCTATGAATCTATGAATCTATGAATCTATGGATCTCTGAATCTATGAATCTATGAATCTATGAATCTATGAATCTATGAATCTATGAATCTATGAATCTATGAATCTATGAGTCTATGAATCTATGAATCTATGGATCTATGAATCTATGAATCTATGAATCTATGAATCTATGAATCTATGAATCTATGAGTCTATGAATCTATGAATCTATGGATCTATGAATCTATGAATCTATGAATCTATGAATCTATGAATCTATGAATCTATGAATCTATGAATCTATGAATCTATGAATCTATGAATCTATGAATCTATGAATCTATGAATCTATGAATCTATGAATCTATGAATCTATGAATCTATGAATCTATGAATCTATGAATCTATGGATCTATGAATCTATGAATCTATGAATCTATGAATCTATGAATCTATGAATCTATGAATCTATGAATCTATGAATCTATGAGTCTATGAATCTATGAATCTATGGATCTATGAATCTATGAATCTATGAATCTATGAATCTATGAATCTATGAGTCTATGAATCTGTGAATCTATGGATCTATGAATCTATGAATCTATGAATCTATGAATCTATGAATCTATGAATCTATGAATCTATGAATCTGTGAATCTATGAATCTATGAATCTATGAATCTATGAATCTATGAGTCTATGAATCTGTGAATCTATGGATCTATGAATCTATGAATCTATGAATCTATGAATCTATGAATCTATGAATCTATGAATCTATGAATCTATGAGTCTATGAATCTGTGAATCTATGGATCTATGAATCTATGAATCTATGAATCTATGAATCTATGAATCTATGAATCTATGAGTCTATGAATCTGTGAATCTATGAATCTATGAATCTGTGAATCTATGAATCTATGAATCTATGAATCTGTGAATCTATGGATCTATGAATCTATGAATCTATGAATCTATGAATCTATGAATCTATGAATCTATGAATCTATGAGTCTATGAATCTGTGAATCTATGAATCTATGAATCTATGAATCTATGAATCTATGAATCTATGAGTCTATGAATCTGTGAATCTATGGATCTATGAATCTATGAATCTATGAATCTATGGATCTATGAATCTATGAATCTATGAATCTATGAATCTATGAATCTATGAATCTAGTGAATTAATAAATCCTATTCAGATGTTCTCCATGCGTCGTCTCGATTCCTCCATCATCACCATTGACAAGCGTATCCCCTCAAATGACACCTCCCCTGCTCATCTTGCCACCGAATTGGCTGAAAACGAGAATGACACGGACAACGCGTGGACCGAAAACGACGTATGGGCGATTTCGTTGCGAGACCGACGCATTCTATCGAACATCATCGGATACTCATGGACACCAACAACCGCGATTCGCGGTTGTCTCCCGACTTGGCAGGCTGACCTCGTTTCTCGCGCAAAAACTATCTACGGGTTGTGATTTTCCTTGTTTTTCTTGTTCACTTTTTGTGTTTTTGCTGACTGATTCGAAAATCAATAAATATTCATTAATTTGTGTTTTTCATACTGAAAATCGCTGGTTTTCACGATTGTTAGCTGTTTTTCTCATAAAATATTGATTGAAACTTCGCAAAATTTAGAAAAATGCGTTTCAGGCCGAAAAGTCATGAAAACGGCTGCTCATACGATGAAACACGGCGAAAACAACATATTTTGAATCGAAAAACCGGTTAAAAACCCTGAAATTCCGACTTTTGGCCGAAAAAACTGAAAAAATCATCAAAAAGCATAACTTTTTATGATTTTTCGCATCGAGACGATCAAATTTTCATATTTTTCAAATTTTTTTCAGTTAAAAACCGATTTTCAGCAAGAATTTTGCTGAAAATTCCACTTTTCGTCAAGTAAAATGCACTCTACGCAGAGTTGTTCCCATGGTGTTTGCACACTTTCAAAAGCGAGGGAACTCAAATTTTCATTATTTTTTCAGTTTTTTCGTGATTTTCAGTGTTTTCAGCAATTTTTATCACATTATTTGTTATTTTTCATGTGGAGCGTTATAAAAAAAAGTGATGAAACAAAAATTCTCCTAAAAAAAATAGGGTCACTCAAAATTTTCACGTGAAAACACGAAATACGTGGATTTTCCGTTTTCCCACACATTCTACAGCAACTTTCGCTCATTTTTTCGACAATTTCCAACATTTTCCAGCAAAATGAGTCGATTTTTTGTAAGTTTCTTCAATTTTTGGGTAGAAAAACAGTTTTTTGTATTGAAAATGTTCGCAAACCACTATTTCGAGTTAGAAATTGCTGAAAACTGCGATTTTTCGCGTCTCATGACATGAAAAACTGTGTAAATCCCTCAAAATCAGTGCTCAAAACAAATATTTGCGACCTGCGACCTGTGCACCATTGCGCGGCGGTGTTTGCACTATACTGACAACAATTCGCCCTCATTTCTCTCGCCACCCTCCTCACTCAGCACACTCTCTCGCCTCTCGCAGCGGGCGATTCGTTCGCATTTTGCGACCGTTTTCTATCCAGTTTTGCTGATTTTTTACAGACCAATTCAATGAAATATGAGAATCGGGCGAATATGAACGGAGGTAATCGATATTTATCATTTGTTATCATTTAAAACGTTGTTTTTATAGGTGCAACAAGTGATATGAGCGATTGGGGCAAGTCTTACGTGGCGTCACCGCCATCATCAAGATATGGTGAAGATGATGCGTCGTCGGTCACTCAGAGAAAGTATGTTTTTATTTATTTCATGTGGAAATTAGAGATTTATCATAAAAATGTCCAAAAGTTCGTTCAAAAGTGAAAAAAAGCCTAAAACTAGCTGTAAAAACTCATGTCTTTTGCTAAAACTCAATTTAAAAACATAAAATTTGCGAATGTCTTGAAAATCCAGTGTTAAAAACGATTTTTCAAGTTTAAAAATCAGAAATTCCTAGAATTCGACATAGAATTGCGGTTTTGAACCATAAAATTCATAGAATACAATTTTTAAGCCAAAAACAGTTTTAAAGTGTTCTTCTTTGTCATAGAACGCCATAGAACATATAACTAACATTCATAGAACTTGAAATAGCATAGAACTTGTCATAGGTCCATAGATTCTGACAACTGCAAACAGAGAATTTCGTAGAACCGGGCCTCTAAAAAGCAAGATCTACGTTCTATATATTGAAAATCTATGCTTTTTTGAAGATTCTATATTTTCAACTCTAAAAAATTAACTTTCTCAATTTTTCTTCAAAATTTACACTGTTTCGCTGTCATAGACAGGTTTTCAAACGAAAAAGTTGTTAAAATCGATATTTTACACTAAAAGCCAATGAAATGGCGGTGTTTAGATGAAACTGAATGTTTTGGTTCGATTCCTTCATAAAATAAACATTTCGTCACGCTTTTCGCCTCCAAATCGACACTTTTAGGGCGGAAATTGCGAAATTTTGATAGTTTTACTCCCTTTTTGGCTATTTTTACCTCTTTCTAGCCTGAAATTGTTCAAAAATCAATATTTCAGACAACGCCGAAGCCGCCTTGACAAGGATATTCAGCCGCCATCATCTCAACAACCACCAATGTTGAATCCGCTTCGTCCATCATCGAGAAAGTCGAACAAGAATGTCTCGAGTGGAATTCGTGGCGGTGGTGGTGGTATCGATCCGAATTTGTTGTTGAATGGTGGCCGACGATCGGTACAACACAATCCACATCAACAATATCATAATGCGAGTTTTAATGGATTTGATATGTCGAGTTATGCAAGGTTTGTACCGTAGTTTTTTAATTTCAAAGTGTGTAAAGTAGTACAGTAGGCTGTAAACAAACGAGGAGTACTGTAGTTTTCTCAAAGTTTGATACAGTATCAATAACAGTATACCATCTAGGAATAATCTAGTAGTACTGTAGTCTGAAAACGCGTATGCCTTTACAATTTCCAAAAAATGAAAGCTTTCTACCGTACTCTAGAACTTTTGTAGATGGCATACTGTACTACAGCACAGTACCTCACAATTTCCAACTGCATAATTTCAGACACACATACGGCATCACAACACAACGCGGACCAAGTGACAACTACTCGGGTCGATTCCCGCCATCACGAAACTTGTCATCCTACACGATGGACTATCTATCGACACGTGCTGGAAACGGACGTTTATCGGCTAGTCTGAGAGAATCAAAACGACCACGATCGACAATTGCAACAACGGAAGTTGCTGGATTCGGTGGTGCTGGATATGAAAGTGGCGAGTTTTCGACGTCGGATGATGGTGGAAAAATGAATGGTGGTGGACGAGGATCGGAACGGGAGACGGAAGATGAGGAAGAGGGGGAATATGAGGAGGAAGATGAGATGAGGGATTACTATTTACAAGTCAGTTTTTTTATGGAATTTTGGTGAAAAGTAGAATTTTGCAGGCTCAACGAGCACAAGGATCGCGTAGCGTCACAACGACACTCCGCCAAGATCCATTTGTCGATGGAACCGAAGGATACTATTTTGGTGTCGTACGACTTGATCCGAAGTTTGTGGCGAGTATAATTCAGTCGATACCAATACCACCAGAGTATTATACACTTCAACCGATTGTGAAGGTTGGTGATACTGTAGATCTATGGTTCTATGCAGAATTCTATGAATTTTCAGGTCGCCTACATCTTCTACTGCGCAAAATATCGACAAGCATACCCGAACGTTCGCGAGTTTCATCAACACTTTAGTCGCGAATTCTACAGCTATACTTGTAATGGTGATGCGGATGAATTGGCACTTTGGAAGGTACGGTGCATCTTTTGTTGACTGGAAATCACTGAAGTTATGATATTTTGAGGTTTGCAAAAGGATGGAAGATCAATACACGGCACGAAAGTTGGAAGAATCGAAGAGGGCGTATGAGAAAGCGGAGAGAGACGCTGCGGAGGCGGCCAAGTTGGACTTTAATCAGTGAGTTTCCTGGCTTTTCGTCGGAAGTTTTACGAATTGCGTTGCAGACATCGATTTGATGATGAGACGAATCATGTGGTTGTTTCGCAGCCGGAAGAGGTGTTGAGTTATGGTTAGTTTCTGTTTTTTCTAAAGAGAAACGGTATTTATGTGCACTTTGGCGTTGAAGTGCACCAGGGGTAATAGAATTCAGAAGAAAATCTGTATTTTGGAAAAAATTATATTAGGATTACTGTGATGTTAAAAAATCGAGAAATTCGTGAGTTTCAGGTCCACTGAAATACCATTCTGGTCACTCGTTCGCAGTATTTGGTCACGGTGGAAAAATTGCGATCGTTCTGCCACCGGGCGCCGTCAATCCGATCACTGGTACCGTATCAAGCTCGGCGAGCCAAAATGTCGAAGAACTTCGTTTGTTGACGAACACCGATGAACAAATGAACAAGATATTGGAGTCGGTGCAAGGGTTCAAGGGACCATTGATACCGGGTGTCACACCAGCACACTCTGTTCGATTGTATATTCGACGACAAATTGAGCATCTGAGAATGGTTGAAAGGAAAGAAGACGTGAAGAAGATTGATGTGGTGGATGCATTGTTGGTATGGCAATTGTTGGAGATTATGGTACAACAACAAGGAGTGAGTTTTTGGAGGTTTTAAGCTAAAAAATATGACTAATTTGTAGAGAGTAACTGGACCAGACATCGCCACACTATTGTCGAATGCATCGGAAGAATTGGCGGAGAAATCGGGTGTCAGCGGGAATGGTGTCAACGAGGCGTTGGTGAAAGCGGAGGCGAAAGAGAGGTTTAACAAGTTTTTGCTTGGTGGACATATTAATGTGAGTGTTTTTGCGCCAAATTCGAATGAAAATTCTGGAAATTACAGGAAGCCGTTGAAAGTGCAATGTCGGATGGTTTATACGCTGATGCGATGACACTCATTCGTAAATTGCATCCGAACAATCAGAAGAAGATTGATGAAGTTGAGAAGAAGTTTATGTCGTTGAGAACGATCGATGATCCATTTGCAACATTGGTGTCAGTTGCCAGCGAGCGGCTACCATTGATTCTGACGAATTCATCATTTGATGATGATAACAATTGGAAACAACATGCGGCAATTATTCTGGCGAATTTGAATACACAATGTGCGAGGAATACGGTAAGGGTTTTGAGGGGATTCATAGAATTGAACTGGAAGGCATAGAAACATAGAATTCGGGTGAAGAGTATGAATGATAGGATCAGGCATACAACCAGTATAGATTCCCATAGAATTAGAATCTATGGTCATAGAAAGAAGGAGCATAGAATTTTGTCCAAGATTTGCATAAGTTCATAGGTTTATAGATTCATAGCACTTGGAATTAAACTTGTATAAATTTGGTGTCTATGGCCATAGGATCGCGACATAGATTCATATCATCCCTTCTTCCAGATCTACAGTCTTGGTTTAATGTTGGCGAAACGTGAACGACACAGTGCTGCTGATTTCTGTTTGTTGGTTGTGTGCATCTTGACCGACTACGATCCATTCATTCCAGTGATTCCAGGGTATGTGTAGCATCATTTTCCGTAACATTACCCCATTTTTTGCAGAGAAGGCGATGATAAAGCCCGTAAATTCATCGGATTAATCCACAGTGGATCACATTTATTGAACAAAGTCGACGGATTGGCCGGCGCAGCGACGTTCTCCTATACGGATCTACACGCTACGGATATATTTGATTATGCGATGCGAATGACTAACAATTGTGAGATGAGATTGGCAAAATCGGTGGCATATCAATCGGCACGAATCGAATATGCGAAACGATTGGCTAGTTATGGTGGATTTGCGACGGATTCGTTTAGGTTAGTTGAAGTTGACTTTTTGACAATGCACCGTGTGTTTCTTCCATGAAATACTGCAAAAACAAGCATTTTAAACGAAAAACTAGAGTTTTTCTACGAAATTTCGAAATGAAATGCGAAATTTAGGAGATAAAACTTGAATTTTAGACCAAATTATATCCCATTTTTACATCAAAATGTATTTTCATTGCAGATATTGTACGGATATCGCTAGACAAGTGTGGAACATCGTCAACCTGATTGACAAGACGAAACTCTATGAGTTATGCGATTTGGCTGAAACGCTTCAATATGTATCATCGGCGGCGACGGCTGAAACTGAATGGATTGCGCAATTGCGATCAGTTCTGGATGGAATACCACTACCATCGACGGTTCAGGAACAACAACAATATTTGACACATCCAGAAGAGATTCAGAAGGCACCCGAAGTGGCACAAGTGATTCAGAAGCCAACACAACCGAGACAAGAAGATTTATCGAGTGAAGCACGAAAATGGCATGATGATCATCAGGCGCCGATTGAGATATCGAAACGGAAGGAGATGGAGTCAGAAAGTACAGTAACATTGAAGGATACGGTAGTTACTGGTAGTAGTACGATGACATCATCATCGGAGGAGAGTTTACCGTCACCACCACAACCACCAATGTCGCCACCAAGACGGCAACCACCAACAATGCCAGTTGAGATCGCATCACCGGAATATATGACACCAATATCATCGCCAGTACCACCGAAGATGATGGCACCACCACCAATGGCAGTAGCGCCACCAGTAGCTCCACCACCTATGGTGCAACAGCCGCCACCAGTAGCACCACCACCAATGATGTATCAGCCGCCACCACAACCACAACAGCCACCAAAGCAACCAGAAATTGAGGATTTGTGGGACTCGTCACCGGTTGCAACACCATCTGTGCCGAATTTGAGAACACTTGCGCCACCAACACAGCCGCCAATGCAACCACCACCATCGAACAGTGCACCAAAAGCGCCAGCACCATCATCATCTGCTGCACCAAAAAAATCGGAAGCGAAGGATTCGATGGGGTTTGAGAATCGGAAGACGTCGAAAGGATGGCTTGCAGCGGTCAAGGAGAGGGTGATCAAATCGATACCATCAGCGAATCAGATGATATTACCGGATGATAGTGCACCGAAGGTGAGTCGAGTCTATGATATATCTATGGATTCAATGAAAATAAAATTTTGCAGATCTTCTGGGACGAAGCCAAACAGAAGTGGTCGGGTGAAGTGGAAGAAGAAGTGATGGCACCACCACCACCAATGATGATGTCAGCACCACACCTTCAAAATGGACCACCAGCCGACTCGGCCAGATCGTCGACAGCAAGCCTACGAAGCGCCCGTGGTGGTGGTGGTTCGAGATATTTGACACCATCGATGGGCATCACAACAACAACAAGTCCGACACCCGATATGGGCGGTATGGCACAAATGATGGCGCCACCACCAATGATGATGGCATTACCAACTGCTGGATTTGGTTTCATGCCTGGGCCGGTTGATGGTGAGTGTTGGAAGGGTTTTTTTGTCTGAAAATTTGAAAAATGAGTAGTTTTGATCGGAAAACGGCGCCCAAAGTTTGTTTGAAACATGGAAATTCTAGTAAAATTGGCATTTTGTGACAATTTGTGACAATTTGTGCTAATTTACAGCCTGAAATTGAATTTGGCTGGAATTTCGTTTTAGATGGAAATCTAAATTTTGAAAAATTTTTGGCTAGAAAACAAAGAACGAGCTTGATTTGTCTGAAAATCAACTATTTTCAGCCAATTTCTCTTTTTTAAATTTCCTGAAATTTCATTATTTTGAGGCAATTACAAGAATATCAGCTGAAAAATAGGAATAAAACGATTTTATTTTGCAGACGACTCAAACGAGAACGTTGATCCATTCAGTGGTGAAGCAAATCCATCAACATCAAATGATGGACAACAAGAATCTTGATTGCATCTACCATTTTGTTTTTTTGTTCGAATTCCAAAAATACCCAACTTTTTCTAATATTGCATCCTATCTCTGGTCAGGTTTTTTCTATTCCTTTTTCATAGTTTTTCTCTATATATTTTCTTTTCTTCTGTGATGTTTTTTTGCCCCGAAATATTTCTAGGCTCATTTTTTTGACGTAAAATGGTCGATTTTAATGTTGTGCTCCATTCATAGATACGGTTTTATCCAATTGTTTTTTGTCTTTTTTTGTAAGTGTCGATTTTTGATGATTTTTATTGTCGAATCAGCCCCCCAACCCCATATAAAAGTAGATTTTTTTGTTCATGTGTGTTTTTTAAATGTGAATTATATATAAATTTATTTATTGATAAAATGTCTTTTTCATCGAGAAATTTGGTGCATTTTGCGGACCATAGAACGAAGGATGGAGCATCATAGTTCTATGGAATCTATGATAGTTCTACGGAGAAAAATGATGTTCATCACAAGTTCTATGGTCTTCATGAAAGTTCCTTCCATAGAATTGGCATAGAAGTGGAATAAATCTATGGATTCTATAGAAGTTCTATGCGGAATTGTCATAGAAACCCGGCATAGATCCATAGAACTGAACTGATTCTATGGAGGCTCTATGCGGAAATTCGAGGATCTATGATGTAGATCCATAGAACTTGTATGTGATTCTATGACTTTTTTGAAATAAATTCATAGATCCTTTTCTGGTTCTATGAAAAAAAACATGTTCTATGAAATTCTATGCCCTATATTTCAACGTGTTCCACTTTTTCCATCCCTCCCTTTTCTCACTTATTCATTACAGTAACCCGATGTATCAACTTGACGTGAGTTCCTTCCATTCCTTCCTAAACCTAATCCTAAGTCATACCGTATTCCAGTCTTGGTATACTGTAGCTTTTGAGCTATTTATGGTCGGTTTCGCCGCCTACAATGCGTTTCGTTTGACGAGATGGTCGAAAATTGTGCAAGGTAAGTACGGTAGGTACAGTATACCATTTGGTTACTGTACCTACAGTATACCAAAGATGTGTTACAGTATACCTACAGTATGACTATTCTTGCAGATGGAACGGCGGTTACTGTAGCACGGAAACGACGAGTTCCGAGTGTTGAGGAGCATTTTGGATGTGGTGGCAAGGGAGAGAAACAGGTTAGGTTGATTGACGCAAATTTGGTGCCTTGGCGCTTTTATGGTGCCCTGAAATTTCACTGACGCAAATTTGGTGCATTTTTAGTTATTCAAAACGGAGTATGAGACTGACGCATTTGCAGTGCATTGACGCTTTTTGGGGCTTAAGACCGTACTGGCGCATTTCTCGTGCAAACCTTGAGAAACATGTTGACGCGCTTCTAGTGACTTGGCGTTTTTCTGGTGCATGGGACCTTGCGAAGGATTTTTGAGTTTTCAGCTGTGAAAATGTTGGGTGACGCATTTTTGGTGCATAATATATTTTGCTGGCGCATTTTTTGTGTATGAAACACTTATTGGCGCATTTTCGGTGAATAATTTGTTTGCTGGCACATTTTTTGTGCATGCAATATTTTGTTGGCGCATTTCTGGTGCAAACTTTTATGACCCAAATTTTGTCGAAAAACTGAATTTTTCGATAGAATTTTTGGATTTTTAACATGTCATATTTGTTTTTTTCAGAAACACTCGACTGCCCACGAACAAGGCGATGGATTCGGAATGGTGCCAGGCTGATATTTTTTCCACCAACAAAAAATTATCAGCCACTATCAACGTGATTGATCGACAAAAAATGAATAAGATATGGGATTTATAAGAATTTTTTTTTGGTATTTTTTGTGTATTTTTGGAATAAAATTTGTGTGTTCCAATTTTTCATAGAATTCCATAGAACTTGCATAGATCCCAAGTTTTTCTTCGAAAAACTTGTATCTAATGAAAAACAACATTTTTCTCGGAAGAAGAAAAACTTTTTTTTCCTGAATAGAAATTTTTTTCTATTCATATTTCACAAATATCATTTCCAGTTTTTTCGACTGCGTCGAAAAAATGGAAATAGTGTGTGATATGAAGAGGTTTAGAGAAAAGAATGCGGGAAAAATCAGCGAAGTGGAAGATTTGCTCTTTTGGGCAGACGAGGAAATGTATAGGTCATAGATTCATAGATTCATAGATTCATAGATTCATAGATTCATAGATTCATAGACCCTCGAGTTCTATGATTCATAGATTCATAGATCCTCGAGTTCTATGATTCATAGATTCATAGATCCTCGAATTCTATGGTCCATAGATCCATAGATCCTTGAGTTCTATGATTCATAGATTCATAGATTCATAGATTCATAGATTCATAGATTCGTAGATTCATAGATTCATAGATTCATAGATTCATAGATTCATAGATTCATAGATTCATAGATTCATAGATTCATAGATTCATAGATTCATAGATTCATGGATTCATAGATTCATAGATTCATAGATTCATAGATTCATAGATTCATAGATTCATAGATTCATAGATTCATAGATTCATAGATTCATAGATTCATAGATTCATAGATTCATAGATTCATAGATTCATAGATTCATAGATTCATAGATTCATAGATTCATAGATTCATGGATTCATAGATTCATAGATTCATAGATTCATAGATTCATAGATTCATAGATTCATAGATTCATAGATTCATAGATTCAATTATTATTCCTGTTCTAACAATATGACACGCATGCATATTTGATTATTTTGTTCCTTCCCTGGTTCTATGCCATAGAATCTATGGATCTATGATTCTATGCCATAGATTACCCGTTCATTTTCGTATAAACATCAAGAATCATTGAGCCTCAAGAGTCTAAATTTGATTTTGATGTGAGTAGGGGCGGGTCGGATATAAAACACACTTTTCTTCGTTTTATACACTTTTTCGGACTCCTCGATTTCAACTTTTTCTCTCTTAGGTTTACGTTTTTTTCGGAATGCACTAAAAATGCGCCTTTGACACTTGAAAAGCGCCAACAATTTTTTGAATTACTCGAAAAGATGCACTGAAAATGCGTCAATGAGCTATTTTTGAAAAACTGCACCGAAAATGCGTCAGCACAAAAAACGCGTCAAGAAGAAATTCAGATGTTTCATATAAAAATTTTCTTCAAAATTAATTTTTTGTGATGCACCGAAAACGCGCCATGCACGAATTTCACGTCAGCACCGAAAAGGTGTCAATGCCAAAATTTTTTAAAGAAAAAATTTCTCGAAAAATTCAAAAAATTTTCCAATCACATAACGGCAAACGCGTCAACCAAGGTGCACCTTAAAAGCGCCAGCACTCGAAACGCGTCAACACACATAACACGTCAATTTACATCAATTTTGGGCTAGTAAACGCCAATAAAAGTTCCTTGATTCCTATCGTTTTTTTCTCGCCCCCTCGAGACTCATTATCATTTCTCTCAACTTCCGTCCCTCCCAAATTTTCTGCACCCACCAAAAATTTCAAGGAAATATTTTTTCCAAATAAAAAATGTTCGATCCAGATTCTTCCATTCTTCCGAAAAAAAATCCAATTTTCCAATTGTTTTTGGTGCTGAAAAGCTGAAAAAAATGGGCGGAGCCTATGGTTTTTTGGTGACTTTTTCGCGTTTTAATCTTTTTTTCGTCGTGATGCTCCCCGAACGAAAATTCTTAGTTGTTTGACTACTTTCGTACTTATTTTTGGGCATGGATTAGTGTTGACGCGTTTTTGGTGCATTGTTTTTGTTGATGTTTTTGGTGAATTTTCAAATTTTTAAATTTTATCTAGCTTGACGCATTTTT
The DNA here is from genome assembly GCA_963573275.1 of Caenorhabditis uteleia. NCBI lineage: Eukaryota > Metazoa > Nematoda > Chromadorea > Rhabditida > Rhabditidae > Caenorhabditis > Caenorhabditis uteleia. Next base: position 16,593,889 of record OY752135.1, read on the forward strand.
GGTGTTCGAACCTTTACTGACACACACCTTGTGTCTTGGCGCATTTCTGGTGCATGTAGCTTCACTGACGCAAATCGCGTGCAAGATCAAATTTTCAATTAATTCTTTGACTATTTGAAAAATTGTTTCCTGACGCATTCCCGGTGTACCATATTTCACTGACGCGTTTCTCGTGCATTGGCGCATTTCTGGTGCATGTAACTTCACTGGCGCATTTAGCGTGCAAATAAAAGTTGCGATTTTGTGAAAAAAGTCATTTGTTTTTCGTTTCGCAATAAAAAAATTTCGTGTGACTGACGTGCCAAAATAGTGATTATCAAGGGAGAATGATAAGGATTGACGGATAAGGTGAAAAATAATAATAGTCACTTTTTGCCTCTGTTTTTCGTAGTTATGACTAGAAATGCTATTCATAGAATCATAGAATTCGTATAGATCCTGGTCATAGAACCATAGAACTTTCATAGAATCTAGTCATAGAACCATAGAACTTCCATAGAATCTAGTCATAGATCCATAGAACTTTCATAGAATCTAATCGCAGGTTCATAGAATTTTCATAGAATCTGGTCATAGAACCATAGAACTTCCATAGAACTTCTGCATAGAACCAGATTTTATAGCACAAAACTCAAGCAATCATAAATTTTCAAATAGTCATAAAACCACATCATAGACTCATAACTTCGAGCATAGAACTTCCACTAAATCTATGAAAGTTCTATCATAGATTAGCTGAAAAGTCATTCATAGATCCATAGAATCATGTATTAGTCATTATAAGCTGGATAAACTAGGATAACTAACTTTTCATAGAACTGCTTTTTGATGATTCATTGATTCATTAGGGAATAACTTCATTGAATTGCTGAGATGGCTTTCATAGAAAAAATTTCATAGAATCATAGAACTATGAGTCATAGATACTACCATAGAATCGATAAAAGTTGACTTTTCATAGAACCATAGATTTAGGTCGTAGAACCTTTCATAGAACCTCAAATCCTTTCCATAGACACTTCATAGAACTTACTACTTTTGCCATAGAATCATAGAACTATGATGCATAGATCTTGCCATAGAACCTTTTGTTTTATTTTGAAAATTATTTCATAGATTCTAAAATTCTTCCCACTCCTTCTATACCTTCAACTCCTACCATAGAACCATAGAAACTTCCATAGAACCTACAACTATTGTCATAGAACCATAGAACTATGAGTCATAGATCCTGTCATAGAACTTCCAACTTTAACAAAAAATCCATTAAAAAGTTCAAAATTCCTTCCACTCCTATCATAGAACCTTCAACTCCTTGCATAAAACTTCCATAGAATTGATAATTTTTTAAGAAATAAATTCATAGAATCATAGATTCATAGAATTTTGTATCCTTCCATTCCTTCCACTCCGTCCATAGAACCTATAACTCTTACCATAGAACCATATACCCTCCTATAGATCCTACCATAAAACCATGACTCATAGAACCTCATCTGGATCATGATCCAGAACATTGAATCTATGGAATGTTCAAAATACATGACAATTCATATCACATTGTATTTTATATACGAAAAAAAATGTTGACGTAGACATATGAATATATCATAATTATGACCTGAGAGACACTTTTTCGTATTCCCATCCTGATTTTCTGCTCTCTTCCACTTTTTTTTCGTGGTGTGATATTCTGTTTAAAGGCGCATAACGCATTTGTTTTTCGAGATTTTGAAATTCTGTTTGGAAATTTGAAATCCTTGTGAAATTCTGCACTAGAAAACTTTTTGGAAAATTAAAAAATACTGTGGTATACTGTAGCTACAGTACCCAATCGGGTCCCACCACGAATATGCGTTTAAAGGCGCATAACGCATTTTGTCTTCAAGATTTTGAAATTTTGTTTTGAGATTTGAAATCCTTGTAAAATTTTGCATCAGATTCCTTTTTGAAAATTTGAAAAATTCTATGGCATACTGTAGCTACAGTACCCAACATGGGTCCTACCACGAATATGCGTTTAAAGGCGCATAACGCATTTGGTTTTGAAGATTTCGAAATTTCATTTTGAAATTCGAAATCCTTGTTAAATTCTGCCCCAGCAATTTTTTGGAAAAATTGAAAAATACTGTGGTGTACTGTAGCTACAGTACCCAACTGGGTCCCACCACGAAAATTGCATCAACTTTGTTGGTTTTAAAGATTTTTTGAAAATTTGAAAAGCATTGGAATTCTCATGGTTCTATGATTTCAAAAAATTTTGAATTCTATGGATTACTGTAGTTCTATGGCCATAGAAAGTGCAAAAAACTTTTTTTGCGGAAAAAACAACTTTTTTGATTACTTTGAAATCTTTCTTATCCTCTGAAAGATTTTCGTGGAGAAAAAAAAATGAAATCTGGAAATTCTGAAAATCTGCAGATTTCCAGAATTTTTTTATTCAGCAACTACAGTATCCATAGAATTTGGGTCTTGCCACGAAATTTTTTTTTTAGTTTTTTGAAAAGTTTGAAATTCCAAAAAAATATAGATATGTCATGCAGTTTTAAGTGAATTTCAGAATCTGAAGGTTCTATGGTATACTGTAATTACAGTACTTCAAACTACAGTACCCATAGAACTGGGTCCCACCACGAAAAGAAGCTAGTATCACGTTTTTTTTTCGAAATTTGCTATATAAATTCGCATAATTCCATGAATTTTCGTTTTTCTTGATTCTATGGTATACTGTAGGTACAGTAGTCCAAACTACAGTACCCATAGAATCGGGTCCCGACACGAAAAATGCATCAACATTTTCGATATCCGGAATTTTTCAAAAATTCCAAATTCATCAGATTTCTGATACAAATTTTCGTAATTCTATGAATTTCAGAATCTGAAAGTTCTATGGAATACTGTAGGTACAGTACCTCAAACCACCGCATCCACAGAATTGGGTCTTGCCACGAACAGCGATTTTTTTTGGCAAATTTTTCTGAAAATTCCAAAAACCTTAGATACACCATAAAAATTTGAACCATTCTATGAATTTGATTTTCTGGTATACTGTAGGTACAGTACTTTAAACTACAGTAACCACAGAATTGGGTTTCGCCGCGAAAAGTGCCTGAACTTTTTTAGTTTTCGAAATTTTTTGAAAATTCAAAAACCGTCAGATACGCCAAACAAATTCGAGACATTTTTATGAATTTTTCCTTTCTTCGATTTTATGGTATACGGTAGCTACAGTACCCCAAACTACAGTACCCATAAAATTGGGTCCCGGTACGAAAAGTGCTTCAACTTTTTCAGTTTTCAAAATTTTTTGAAATTTCAAAAACCACTAGATTCCCCAGCATGTCCTTCACGTTTCTATGGATTTCAAGTTCTATGGATTACTGTAGTTCTATGGACTACTGTACTTCAATTCTTTAAATATCTAGTCGCCGTTCTATGGTATATCCAGTGCTCCAAAAATCCTGGAAGTGACCATAGAAAACAAAAAAGAGAGAGAGACGAAAAAAAACAAATCCCAAAATATTTTCTTCTCCTAGTATTATCCAATAATGTACATATTCTATACTTGTTTTTCTTCCGACACAACACTCCTTTTTTCCTTCTTTTTCGTGTTCTATGGGGATGAATCTATGAATCTATGAATCTATGAATCTATGAATCTATGAATCTATGAATCTATGAATCTATGAATCTATGAATCTATGAATCTATGAATCTATGAATCTATGAATCTATGAATCTATGAATCTATGAATCTATGAATCTATGAATCTATGAATCTATGAATCTATGAATCTATGAATCTATGAATCTATGAATCTATGAATCTATGAATCTATGAATCTATGAATCTATGAATCTATGAATCTATGAATCTATGAATCTATGAATCTATGAATCTATGAATCTATGAATCTATGAATCTATGAATCTATGAATCTATGAATCTATGAATCTATGAATCTATGAATCTATGAATCTATGACACATTCATTTCTTGATAATCATAGAACTTTGCAAAGGCATACAAGAATTAATAATATATGATTTATAGCCATAGAACTTCGATAACAATAACAACTCAAGTTTTTTTGTTATTCTATGCTTTTTTCATATTGGTTTTGCATAGAACTTGATAATTCTATGGATAGAATCCATAGAATTATACCAAACATACAATTCGAAATATCATAGATACAATATTTTTGTACCTATGAATAAGAACATAGAAACAAAAAATACATTGAGTTTTGAGCTCAGACCTAGCATAGAACTGGAAATTGCATAGATTTTTGAGTTGAGCATAGAACCACTTGTGAAGATCTATGGCATACTGTAGTCCCAGATACCGTATCCATAGAACCGGGCCCCGCCACAAAAATCGTATCAACTTTGTTCGTTTTCAAGATTTTTTGATAATTCAAAAACCACCAGGTTCCTCATAATTTCCATAAATTTCAACTTTCGGGAATACTATGGCATACTGTAGCTACAGTACTCCAAACTACAGTATCCACAAAACTAGATCTTGCCACGAAAATTGTTTTAAATTTGTCGATTTCTAGAAATTATTCCAAAATTCGAAAACCGTTGAAATTCCAATTTTTGCCCAGTCCTATGAATTTGAAATTCTATGGTATACTGTAGCTACCGTACTTCAAACTATAGTCCCTACAATTTTGGGTCTTGCCACGAAAAAAATTTCCAATTTCCAGATTTTTTGAAAATTCAAAAATCATCCGATTTCTTATGGAAATGAGCATAATTCTATGAATTTGATTTAATGAAAATTCTTTGGTATACTGTAGTTACAGTACTTCAAACTACAGTACCCATAAATCTCGGTGTTACCGCGAAAATTCTTTCAACTTTGAAATCCTCGGAATTCTATGGCATACTGTAGCTACCGTACTTCAAACTACAGTACCCATAGAATTGTATGTCATCAAAACTTTTAATATATTGCGTAATTCTAAGAATTTCAAAATCCTCAAATTGGTATACTGTAGTTCTATGGTATACTGTAGTTACTGTAGTTACCGTACTTCAAACTACGGTACTCCTAGATCTAGGGTTTTCATTGTTCTATGAGTTTTACAATCTCACAATTCTATGGTATGGTATACTGTAGGTTCTATGCCCTTTTCCAAAAGTTCTATGACCATAGAATTTCGGCACGTTTTCATAACCTAAAAGCTCAAAAACTATGAAAAACATACTTGAAACATGGTCGTCTCAATTCCACTTGACGCTTCTTCTTTTTTTTCTCCATCGCCCACAATTCCATTTGTTTTGTTTTCTAACTTTTTTTTGCTTCTTCTGCTGGGCTGGAACAACAAAAAACACAAATACATGTTAGGAAATGTGGGTCCATTGTTCGTATCCATTTAGGGGCGATGAAAAACACTATACGATTCAGATGAATCTATGCCACATTCCCCCATTTGTTTCTATGAATCTATGCTCTCTTTTTTGGAGAAAAGCTTATGAATCTATGGTTCTATGGATATTTCGATCATGGTTCTATGCTTAATCCAATATATCTATGCATAGATTTGTTGGATTGATCAGTTCTATGCTCACTTTTTTCAGAGAGCATGTAAGACGATTCTATGATGTATAGGTTCTATGGAAAGTTCCATGATTCTATGCTTTAGTTCTATGGATAATTCTATGATTCTATGTTCTAGTTCTATGGAAGAAGTTCTATATAACAGATTTTCTGATCTATGAAAAATTCTATGGTCGATGAGTAATTAGATCTATGGATTCCAACTCTATGAAAATAATAAATTCTATGATGATATGTTCTAGTTCTATGCGTAGATTCACATATTCCTTTAATTCTATGACCTGTAGTTGATATGAAAATGAAAAATCTATGGCTCTGCGGAAAATTCTATGGCTCTGTTCGATCATGATTCTATGCTTCTTTTTCGAGTTCTATGATTCTATGCTTTGGTTCTATGGATTGTTTTGAGATTCTATGCTTCCAGACCTATCAAATTCTATGAAAATATAAAATTCTATGACTCTATGCTTTAGTTCTAAGATTACTTGATAAATTCTATGGCAAGTTTCATAAGGTTCTATGCTCGATTCTATTCTATGAATTCTATGCAGAGAGTTCATAAGTTCTATGGTAGGGTTCTATGAATTCCTATTCTATGAAATTCTATGTGTCAGATCACCATATCTATGCATAGATTTTCCAGACTAATCCAGTTCTATGCTCTATAATCAATATAGTTGTGAAATTCTATGGTTCTATGCTCAACTTCTATCTGAATTCTACGAATTGCATTCTTACCAATAGATCTATGCATAGATTCACAGTTCTATGATTCTATGGTTCTATCAACTCAATTCTCTCATCTGTTTCTATGATTCTATGCATAGAACCCTCCCAAGTTCTATGAACCTTCGATTCTATGATTCTATGATTCTATGAATTTCCAGTGCGATGAACTCAACAGATTGGATCGTAATTGCTCAAACCATCAACACAATCGCCTATATCATCACAATAATCGTTGGTGTTGGTGGAAATCTATGGGTGTCATGGAAGGTGTGGTTCTATGGTGATCTATGAAATTCTATGCATAGATCTTCTAGGTTGGAATCGTCTTCCTTTTCGACAAAACATCATTGGTCCCACGAAATATCATAATTCTCATATTACTCATATGCATTGCTGATTTGCTTGTTTTGGTGCATTTGATATTATATGTTCATTTTCAAATCCATCAACAATGGATTTTTGGGACGGTGGTTTGTAAGGTAAGAATCATAGATCTGCGAAATTGGAGCATTTTGAGCCATAGAACTTGGAAAAATGTTGAGTTTGAGGGGAGTTATGGGGCATAGAACTTGGGCATAGAATCATAGAACTTCAACATTCCATGGAAATTAGGTTCTATGACCATAGAACTTCTTGACAGAGCCATAGATCTCATAGAACCAATTCATAGAACCATAGATCTTCTGAATAGCAACACTAGGTTTCATAGATCTAGATACAGTACCCCGACTACTGTAGCATAGATTCAGCTATAGTGATCCATAGATCTACAACAAAGTTCCATAGATCCTAAAGTTCTATGCCATAGAATTCTTCCATAGATCTTCATTATAGTTCCATAGATCTTCAACTTACTTCCATAGATCTACAATAAAGTTCCATAGATCCTTTAGTTCTATGCCATAGATTTTCTCCCATAGATCTTCAGTATAAGTCCATAGATCTTTGACATAGTTCCATAGATCTTCAACATAGTTCCATAGATCTTCAACATAGTTCCATAGATCTTCGACATAGTTCCATAGATCTAAGCATAGTTCCATAGATCTTCAACATAGTTCCATAGATCTTCATGATATTTCCATAGATCTACACTTTAGTTCCATAGATCTAAGTTCTATGCTATAGAATTCCATAGAATCAACCAAAATCCTTTCCAGTCGTTCTACTGTATCGAAGTGATCAACAAGTTGCTCATTCCGTTGGCACTTGTCCAAATTAGTCGTGCATCGTATGAGTCGGTTCGGCTCACTTCACACAAAAAAACAACAATGGTGAAAGTGGGTGCGACGAGTGGTGGTGGCGGACAACAATCGACGAATAATAAGACAATGATTGTCAATTGGAAGTATTGGACAATATCAACTTTTTATGTGTTTTTTGCGTCGTTGGTTGTTGTTGCGTTGATGGTAAGTTGCACGTGAAATGCGCCAAGGCACCGAAAATGCGTCAGTGCACTTAAGAAGCGCCAATGCACTGAAAACGAGTCAAGGCACTGAAAAGGCGTCAGAGCACAAATAATGGGCCAGTGCAATAGAGAAGCGTCAATGCACTGAAAATGCGCCAAGCCCTGAAAATGTGTCAATGCACAAATACAGCTCCAAAGCACTGAAAAAGCGCTAAAGCACTGAGAATGCGCCAAGGCACTGAGAATGCACCAAGGCACTGAAAACGCGTCAAGGCACTGAAAATGCGTCAAAGCACTAGAAACGCGCCAAGGCACTGAAAATGTATCAATGCACTGAAAATGCGTCAATTCACTAAATCGCACTCCAAAAGCGCTAATGCACACGAAAAGCGTCAGTGCACCCCAAAAGCGTCAGTAAGCCAAAAACGCGCCAGGACACGTCAAAAGCGCCAGTGAACTCAAAAAGCGCCAATGCACAAAAAAGCGGTAGTGATCCAGAGCACCAAAAGTACGCCACCACACTTCAAATGCGTCAGCGCACTGCAAAAGCGTCAATGCACTCAAAAAGCGCCAATCCCGATACTTCCAGATTTTCGTGACCAGCTTCGCCGACACCCGTACCTACCGTATCCCCCGACGTGGAATGTTGAAGGAGGTTACTGTATGCAGTTTCCATCCACCACATCCATATGGTAGATCAAAAACTTTTCAGCCGAAAAAAAAAATTTTTGTTCCAGAAATTTCATTCAATATTCTTGCATTTGTATTCGGATATGTACTAACAAGTGGCGCATATGTGTATTTCTACCTTCGAGTTCCTATCCTACTCAAGAGGAGATACTCATCGATCAAGACATCGTCAAGTAAGGATATACATAGAATAGAGTTCTATGGCCATAGAACATGGATATATAGCCATAGAACTACAGAAACTCAGATCTATGAACATAGAATTGCATAGAACTCAGATCAATGACCATAGAACTCCATAGATCTAGGTGATATACAAATGGCAGAGCATTCGAACTAGGTTCTATGGCCATAGAACCATATCATTTTCTATGAAACGTATGTCGTAGAATTTCATATCAGGAGTTCTATGACTTGAAAATCATAGATATCTTTTTCAATGTCATAGATTCCATAGATCCCTGCTACAGGATCCTTTCATAGATGTCATAGATCCTATAGTACTCTTATACAACTCCATAGATCCTATAGTACCATCAGACACGATCCATAGATCCTTTCATTAAATATTATGTATCTACCATAGATCTACAGTACTCCTAGAAAATTACAGTACCCCTACAGTACCCCTATTTCCAGCCTCCTCCCGTATCAACGTCAACTCTATAATGCGTATCCGACGTACCGTAACCGCCTTTGTCATCGTCTACCTCACCTGTTGGACACCCTACTGGATACTATTCTGGTTGTTATCATTCTACCCCATCGTGTCCAGGTACAGTAACCCAAGGTACAGTATACCAAGTACAGTAGTTTTGCAGTTGGATGGTTGTTCTATCAACATTCACTCACTTACTACCGTATGTTTCGTGTACTGCGTATCCAGTGATACTTACTGCTATCAATAAAGGTGGGATTTTTTGGGATATTTTTTTTGTGAAAGTTGGAAATTTCAGCTTTCCAATGGATTTTGAAAATCTGAAAAATATCAATTTTCAGCCAAATTACAGCGATTTGAAGTTTTTCTGAAAAAAAATTTTTTCTGAAATTTTTTTTGATCTACCATATTTTTCAAATTCCAAAAATTAGAATAAAATCTAAAAATTTCCAGGAATCCGAAGTGCACACTCCACCATCATGACATCTCAACGAAAAAAACTCAACACCATCCGCGAGGGTGCCTACCAAATGATCACCGCCCAACTCGGTTTTGTTCAAACATGGCTTCGTGACGACACCCGACCACCACCACCACCAATCGTGGTGAGACCCAGATGGAGTGGTGTGAGAAATGTCGAGACCACATCGAATTTAGTTTGAAATGTGACTTGAATACTGGTATAATTTTATGAAGCAATAAATATTTTGACACCAAATTGACACAAAAAAAGTCACCAAGAATTCACCAATATCACACCAAGTCAAAGTGGAGTCAAGATGAGTTCACACCAAGGTGACACCAAAGTCGCACCAAATCAAAATCATACTATCCCAAGTTGACCACCAAAATACACAAATTCGTCCCCAAATGAGTCAAAAACTGCATCAAATGCACACCAAGGTGACGCTATATTATTGCCAAACTGCACCCAAATCGATAACAAAGTGACACCATATTGTCACCGAGTCAACACCAAAATACACCAATATGACACCCATCAGGCATCAAGGTACACCAATTAGAATCCAAAACGAAATCATATTGACACTGGAGCGACACCAACATACCATGATTCCCGATATAGTAAAAAACAATATGAAAGGAAAAGAAATTAAAAGTATGAGAGGGAAAATGGAGCTAAACCTAAATTTCATTTCGACTTTAAACTATACGGCATTAGGTACAGAGTATCAAGTACCTTTGCAATATTCAAAATACAAAAACGCAAATTTAGTCTAATCCTAGGCTTATAGCGGGAAAAAGGAAGAGAAACAAAGGAGAGAAAGGAAGAAAAAAACGATAAGGAATGAGCAATGTGATTGAAGGATATGTATGTAGGCAATATAGAAATAGGCGCTCAAAAATGACATTGTAAACCAAATGTGTGAAGGTATATGAGTGTATATAGGGAAATAAGAGGGTTTAGAGAATTAGTAATGGATCTAAACCTGGATCCTGGAAACCTGGATCAAGATAAGATCTATCGATACTGTAATTGACTCTTTTCTGTATGAACCAAACCACATCATACGACAACTTGCGGACCGATTTCAAAAACGAAAAACTCTAAAATAATGACAATTTATATCCGAATAAATAATAATAAACCGACGAAACAAAGTCTAAAATAAAAAAATTAAATGGAATAGGAGCAAAACATGTTACAAAAATTCTAGACGACAAAATGGAAAAAAGTGGTACAAAGTAAAACATAGAAAAATGAGATTTTTTCGCGAGATGGGAAAAGAGTACAGCAAAAATTCTACAGCAACAAAAAAACGAGAGATTCTTTGGAAATTCGAGTGGGTGTACACCAACTACCGGGGTGTTATATAAAAATTTCAAAAAAAAGTTGTGCACCCGCCAATACAGATTTTGTGTGTGTTGTGTTCAGCAAAGTTCAGAATGGAATGAGGTACCCGTGAGAAAAAAGTGGTGAAAACATTTAAATGGGGTGACTACGCTTGTCGTCCATTGGTCATTGGCCCTTTGGCGGGTTGTTGTTGCTGTTGTTGTTGGTGTTGTTGAACAGCGGACAACATGCCAGGTATCTGGTACAACAATTGTTGTTGTGCAACTGATGATGGTGGTTGTTGTTGTTGTGACAACATGCCTAAGCGTTGTTGTTGTTGTTGGAGTTGTTGTTGTTGCAACGCCACTTGGTGTTGTTGTTGTTGTTGCTGTTGTTGTTGCAACAACGCCAATGCGTCGATTGTTTGGCGATTTTGAACCTGGAAAAATCGGGATTGAAAAAATTCATAAAAAACTTGAAGGATCTATGAAATTCTACCACTTTCAAAACCATAGAACTTATTTATGTTTCCGAAAATCTATGAAGTTCTATGAAGCGCCTATCAAAGTTCTATGCATAAAGAAACCATAGAATCCTAAAATCCATCAATCATAGAACTATCGGGCATAGAACATACAGTATCATAGATCTTGAAGTGTTATGAATACCATAAATTAAAAATTTTCTCAAAATCCTCACCTGTGGTTGTTGTGCCTGTGCCGCCAACAATCTCAACAAATCCGGATTACCGCCCATCAACAATTGCTGTATTTGGGCAGCCTGTTGTGCTTGCGCTTGTGCTTGTGCCTGAGCCTGTTGAGCCGCTGCCACCTGTGCCGCTTGTGCTCTAGCCGCTTCTTGTTGTCGTTGTGCTTCTGCTTGCGCCTGTGCCTGTTGTGCCGCCTCCAATTGTCGCAGCAAGTCATTATGTTGTTGTTGTGGTGCTTGTGATTGTTGCTGTTGTTGCTGTTGTTGTTGGACTAACTGCAACAATGGAGTGATTGCGTTTGGTGTGCCTTGCATCTGAGAAATGCGCAAATATTTTCATGAAATTTCATAAAAATGGCTTCAAATTCTCAACATTTCTTGTCCAACACCTTCATTTCTCACTTCAATTCCCAGTTTTTTAGCTTCCTAACCTTATAGACAAGTCAATCTGAGCTAAACCTAACCTAATCTGGATCTAAACCTATTCTGCAGCTAACCGAAAATAATTTTCGAACATTTTGCACTATAGAATTCTGAGTTTAACCTAACCTAAGCTGGACCTAAACCTAAAAGTTGATCGCCAGACATAATTTCACAATTTCTCTGCTCTTTTTTCATGAAAACTCTGTGGGTAGATAAAAAAAAAGTCAAAAACTCACCGCTTGCATAAGTAACTGTTGAATAAGCTGTTGTTGTTGTTGTGCTTGTGCTTGTTGTTGTTGTGTCACTTGCGCTGCTTGTTGTTGTTGTTGTGTCACCGCCGGTTGATGTTGTTGTTGTTGTTGTTGCCCCAACAAATTTTGCAATTGTTGTTGTTGCAATTGTTGATCCCTCATCATCATTTGCAACGCATTCGTCGCCGCCGCCTCCGCCGACAATCCGTTCGTCAATGATCCGGCGGTTGTTGGCGCCATCGCCAATCGTTGTTGTTGTTGAGCCGCCGCGACTGCAGCCGCAATACTAACCGGTATATTTTGCGATGGTGGACGTTGTTGTTGTGCTGGTTTCGGTGTTGCTCTGCAACTTGCATTCTTTGTGCTTGGGCTGGAATTGGTGTCTAGTTTGGTTATGATCTACCGACTACAATGTTGGGGGTGGTGATGGGTGTGGAGATGGGTGGGGTGCAATATGGGAGGGACTCAAGAAATTAGAGAAGGGGGGCCACAACACAATATGCATATGATATTCGGAAAAACTCACGCAACACGTTGTGATGCTTCTCGAATCGCAGCCGCCATCATTTGTGGTGTACCCGCGTATGTTGGGCCCCCGGCCAATTGTGGGGGTGGAAATTGCGCGAATGTTGTTGATCTACAGGATTTTTTGGTTTTTTTCAGCATTTTTTCTTGCAACCACGCCAAACAAAATGTGTATTTTCAACGAAAAAAATATTGAACAAATGCCAATTTTCAGATCTCACACATACACACACCATATAATTATATAAAAACGAGAAATTTGTTTTCAAAAACATTGGTTTTTGATAATTATAAGGGTCTCATAACGAAAATAACAATTTCGAGCAGATTCGAAGTTTGGTCTTAAAACGAAAATGGCGTTTTTGGGTCCCATGCTCCTTTAAATTGGTTCTCACCACGATCTATGAGTCTCGTAACGAAAATTATAGTTTTTCGGGTCTTGAAGCGATCCTATCACGACTACAGTATCTTTGCGCCTTTAATAGGTTCCCAAGGGGAATTTTGGCGCCAAAATAAATAGTAGGGTCCCACCACGAAACAAAACAAGACACAAAGCGAATCAAAAAAAACTCACGCAGTAGTCACCGCCAATTGTTGCGCTTTCTGCTGTTGTTGTTGCGCCATTTGTTGTTGCACCAAAATTGCCGATGGTGTCGACACTTGGTGTTCGGCGGTTGTTGGTGGTTGTGGTGGCGGAATGACGGCGGATGGTGCAGATGTCGATGGTTGAACAACAACAATCGATGGTGGTGGTGGTTGTGTTGGTTGTTGTTGTTGTCCGAATGGTGGTGCTGTCGTCGATGGCGCTGGCAATTGGGCAGTGGTGTTGTTTGTTGTGGTTGGTGCAGGGGGTGGAGCCGATGCTCGCTCTCCTCCTCCGTTGCTGCTACTGCCACCACCTGATTTGTCACCATTGACGGCGCCCTTTTTCGCACTCTGAATATCATTCGCAATACGTACGTGCATTCCAAACCAGCGACCCGGCTTCTATAAGAGGATTTTTTTTTTCGGCGGCTGGGATTTTGATGGAAATAGATGATGAAGCCTTGATTTGTAGTTCTATAGGCTTCCTAATCCTATATTGGGGAGAGGTCAACATTTTGAACTATTCTATGAATCTATGAAGTCAGTAGTTCTATGGAAAGTTCTATGAATTCTATGTATGTGTCAAAATTCTATGGCTCACCTTTGGTGCAGCTTGATGTGCCAACAACGCAGCTCCGGCCAATTGCGATCCTAACGATGCGTTCGCTGGAAACTGTAGTCCATTCAATGGTCCACCCATCATTTGTTGTGCCGCCAAAAATGGAATAGTCGCACCATTCGATGGCGCCAAAAATGGTGGCGCTAGACCATTAGCCATCAAACCGGATTGCTGGAGTAGTCGAAGGGCATCATGAGTGGCAGTTGATGTCGTGGTTGCAGCTGCTGTTGGTGCAATCGATTGGGCGGATGGTTGAGGAATGGAGGTGTTGACATAGAGAGAGCGGGTGGTGTCAATTGGATGACCTGGAAAAAAATAATATTAGAAAATGGAATTTCCACAAAAATAAAAGAACTCACCATTACTCGCCGCAACCGCTGCAGCCGCTGCTGCCGCCGCCTGTTGTTGCTGTTGCAATTGCAATTGTGCTTGTGCCTGTGGTGCAATTCCAATGAGGCTCTCCTGCTTGCCAATCACACCATTCCGATACACCTCACCAACATTTTCCAACTTTTGCATTTTCGTCTGCGTCGATGGTGGCGTATCGCTTGTCGATCGTTTCACAGCTGCCTGAGCCGCAGCCGATTGTGGCGCTATTCCAATCACCGACTGCATTTGTTGTTGTTGTTGGTGATGATTATTATCGATTGTTGTTGGTGCGGTGTCGGTGGTTGTTGATGATGATCCAGGACTTTTCATATCCGTCGGATTGTTCACGTTTTTTCGCTTCGTGTACTTCCGTTTCACCTTCTCCGGAGGCTGCAACATTCAAAATGAGCTGTCGTTTTTATTTTCGAGGAAAATTGGATTTGCTATAGTTTCGTAGTTTTGATAATCCGATGCTCAGGGAATTTTGTGGATTAGGGATGATAAAATGTTGATTTTTTGAGCTATTTTGTATAAAAATGTATCATTTTTGGACTAGGAAGCTCTAAAATTGAGCATTTATGCTAAATTGCTTTTTTGGTGGATTTTTGTACTCATTTCGGCCCTATTTGGCTCGGTTCGTGACCCAAAGAGACTGTTATTTTTGAATTTTCCCTAATTTTTACAAGTGTTTCGCTGATTTGTGCCAGTTTTTAGTCAGATTTTCAGCTAAATTTGGCTCAAAATCATTTGAAATCAACGAATATTTTTTTCAAAACTTCACAAAACAAAACTCACTCTAAACGGTGTCACAAAGCTCTCAACACCACCACTATCAATATGTGCTCGATGTTGTTGTAGTGCGTGATCGGCGCCTCGTTCCACGTATGCCGTCTCGAATTCCAATTGTAGTTGTCGTTGCTGTTCGGCGCACTCGTCGTCGAGCTCCTCGTTGATGCGTTGCTCGTCGACGGCGGTTAGCTGATGTCCGTGACGTTGATGATAAGTGTCGAGCTCCGATTCGCGACGTGACTCGCGACGCTGCAAAAAATAAAGAAATGATAATCAGTAATCTGAGTATTGTTATCAGAGATTTGATTAATGTCAGATATCAAACAACAATAGAAAGAGGTTTTATAATCCCTTGTGGGGCTTAGAGAAGGAGAAAAAGGCAATAGATTTGTTGGTTTGGGGGCCATAGATTCTAGATTCATAGATACAAAAAAGCATACAAAAAGAATTTTGTATTATGATGATGAAAAGCGTCAGAGAATGCAATATACATAAACAATCCTGAATTCGTAGAACTGCTGATAGAACATAGATACTATAATGTAGATAGATCCATATATAGACTATAAAACTTTTCGGTAGATCACAGATCCTACAGTAGGTCATAGATCTAAAAACCCACTAAAAAGCGTGAAAAAAGCTCAGAAAAAGGAAGAGGGAAGCGTTATTTTTTCCTCCTTCATCTTTTGCCTTCCTCTCTTTTCCCAGAAGTTATTCGAAATTCATGAACTCATCAATGAATTATTCATTTGGTTGTGCTGCCTCTTCTCGCGCACCACTCGGGATGCAATTTTTTCGCTTTGGCGGGTCGTCAGCAAAAATATTGGCGAGAATTTTGATCAAAAATAGGCATCCCAAAAAGCTCAAAAATCTACTCTGTTTTTCTGGTTTTTTTGCAGTTCGAGAAAGAATATTTTTTTTGTGGTGGTGGTGGTGTCTAGTTTGGATTTTCAGATTGTGGCTTGGGAAAACAATTCCTTTTTTTGAAAATTAGAATAACAAAGCAGTACATTCGAAGAAAAGTGTTTGCAGACTCGGCATCAGATTTTACGGTAGTTAGGAATTACAGAGATGCAACAGATTTGACGACAAGTTGCAGAAAAATTTGAAATACGCGGGATTTGACGACAATTTGCAGATAAAAGTGTGTACAGACTGGAAAACAATAATGCATCAGATATGACGACAGTTGAGAAATTCGGATTCTACAAAAATTGCAGGAATAAGTGTTTACACACAACTACAGTATATGAAAGTGTTTGCAGACTGGAATACACCATATCTTACGACACCTCCTTTATAAAATAATAATGACTAGTAGGAGGCAATTATATTTTTCAATTAACTTTTCTCTTTTCTCACAAAATTTTTAATTATCAAAAAGAGAGAGAGTGTGACGAGAGAAAAACCATTTGGCATTCTGCCAGCTGTGTCATCAACAACACATGGGACATATGATGTGTAATAAGAAAAGGAAAAAGAGAAAAAAAACAGCACACATGATGACGAGATGGGTTGGTAGATCAGAAATGGTCAGTTTTTCCAAATCGTTCGAGAGAGAGGGGAGGGGAACTGGATTATTTTCACTCATATATCTATCGAATATATAAATATACATTATACTTTCACTCTAAATCCGACACCGGGATTACGAGACAACCCGCCCCGGGGCAATCGAAAGTGTTGTGAAATGAATTTGCGACGAGAGGAGGAAAAGCGAAATTTTGATTCAAAGTACTGGATTTTTTGTTTCGAGGATTTTTGATGGCGTAGAATTTTTTAAGTTCTATGGATCATCTAGTTCTATGCATAGAATTCTGGTAAGTTTTGAGAGTTTTTTATCAGAAAATTGAAATTTCGAAATTCTATGAATCTATGGCTGCAACAATCTCAGTTCTATGCATAGATTCAGAAATATACAGATTCTGAAAACTATGCATAGAACCTATCTTTTTACGATTCTATGACTCCAATAGTCTCAATTCTATGCATAGAACTTCGATTCTAATAATCTACGCGTTTATAGAACAAACAATCTATGCATAGAACCTCAGCTTCTCAGGTTCTATGGGCATCTATGACCCTCCTCCCTTGGGGTGCCGCCATCTGGTCTCAGACATCACACTACATTACATTCTGTTTGGGGCCCCGCAGTTTTGCCTGATAAACGTTTTTGAGAGGGTGGAAAAGATACTCTTTTCTGCTTTCCAAAGTCATATGATAGTGTGTGTGTGTTCCTCCTATCTCTCAAATATCATCTTATCATCATTTGCACTTGTCGAGGCGAGACGAGAGAGAGAATTTTGCAATACAATTTATATGTATATATTCAACATCGACCAACCAACCAAAAACTAGAAGAGATAGAAAGAGAGGGAAATTGATGATGGAAATAGATGGGCGGTGTGTAATAACAACCGCGAGAATTTTTGAGAGAGATCAAGAGGGTGGCAGACGAAATAATGATGCATGCATTTTTGGACGACACAGGAGGCAGGAGATGGAGGAGAAGGAGGAGGATTTTCAATGGAACACAAATTTGAACTATGATGATGAAGTGGAGAAGAGATTCATAGAACTAGAGAATCATAGAACTAGAGATTCATCGATTCATAGATTCATAGATTCATAGATTCATAGATTCATAGATTCATAGATTCGTGGATTTATAAATTCATAGATCTAAAATCATAGAACTAGATAATAGACCTTTGAATGTCAAGTTCAACGGAAAACCATAGAACCTTCGAGAGATCTATGACCTCCACTTAAAAAAATCATAGATCCTAACAAAAGGTTCTATGGCAATCCTATGAAGTTCTATTACAAACCAAATCTATGCAAACTCAACGAATCCATCAAAATCAATAAACAATGTGTATATGAAGAAATCCCTCTCCAACTCAGCTCATCCCAAGAGCAACAGCAAAAAAAATGCAACTCTCTTTTTTTTCCTCATCGCCTCTTTCTTCTCCTTCCTTCCTTCCCATTCCATCCATAATGGAAAACGAAGACCAAACACAACAAAAAAAGCAGAAGAGATGATGGGTGTTGAGGAAGAAAGAGAAGAGAAGGAGAAAATTGAATGGAAAAACGGGATGAGATGGAGGGTGGGTGGGCGACGAGAGACCAAAAGAAACGCGGAACCACAGTTAGAGAATCATACACCAGATGAGAGAGTATGATGGTTAGAGAAGCAGATGGATGGATTGAGAGGGTGTGAGGAAGTGAGACGGACAAAAGTGTACGGGGCACCCAACAACGACAACACCACACCAGAAAATATGACAAAGTGATGTGAAGGCCCTCTCTGCGTCTCTTGGGAGGGAAGAAGGGGAGACGTGGCCCAGAGGGGCGGAGCCGCCTCAACCCTCCTTTAACCAAAACGCTTTTTCAAGACAAACAACAAACGCCGGGGCCCCCGGGTCATCTGACACATTTCTGACTGGAACTTTGCCAATATTGTGTGTGTGTATGTGAACCCGTGGCCACGCCCCTTTTGGTGGTGATCACCATGATGAAGAAAAACAGAATGACACTCTAAATTGAATTTGAAATGAAAACGAGGGAGGATGGAATCTTCAAACTAGAGAGATGGAATGGAAATTTGAGATGAGGAATGGGGGGTTTTGATCTTTTGGTCTATGGCATAAAATTTTAAGGATCTATGAGGTATCATAGAACATTTGGAGAGGCATAGAACTGTCTGTGGATCTATGCATAGAACCGGCAGAGAAAGATCTATAGAATCAAGTAAATCGACTTTTCCGATCATAGAACCTTGTAGGAAGTACAAAGAATCTCGATCATAGAACACTTCGAAAAACGGTTCTATGCCATAGAACCAGAATTCAAACCCCTTCCCAAGATCATAGAACTCCTATTTTTCCCATCGGAGCTCCTGCTTTTTTGCTCAACCAACTCCAACTCTCCCTCCTCCAATTCAAAACCAGACAAAACGCCACAAACACACATCTCTCTCCCCTCTCTCTCCTCCTAAGAACACAAAAAAACCGACGATTGGCGCCAGATTACAATTCCGAGTGTCTCTCTCATCCAATCGGGCGATGAGAGAAGCATACGAAACGATAGAGTATGTATCTAGAGAAGCATACAGTTGGTAATACAATGACGATTAGAGAATCAGACAAGGAAGCGAGATAGTGAGAGTTTTGTGTGTGTATGCAATTTTCCATCCAATTCCGACCCCTCCGTGATGTCTTTGTGGAGGGGGGGAGGGGAGTGAATAGATAGATTGACGGACACACAACGAATCGCACAAAAAAAGAGATAGAAAACCGCGAGAGAGAAAAATCGACCTTGATCGCTTCAAACGTCATAAAATTGAATATCATAAGAAGGGACGATAATAACAAAATATTGGTTGCCCGGATAAAGTGAGCTTTATCAAAAATAGGGTGCGGTCCTGCTGCTGACGCATTTCTAGCTGAGGATTGTAGCGGAATTTGGAGTATGTATGACAATATATTTAGAGAAATGATTTTAGAGGAATCAGGTAGGGACCAAAGAGGAATGATTCGAATTTCCGGTGGTCTCAAAGTTGATAAATTGCATGTTCCTTCAAGACATCCGGTCGACCTCCTATGCTCCTTTAAACACGTTGAAATCTTCCAACATCCATGTTCCTTCAAAATTGTCCATTTGAGACCTTCCAGGAGCTTGAACAAAAACTACAGTCTCCAAAAAGTACAAAAGACCAATTCTTCCCTCCCCACCAAACAATAACAACAATCTATTGCTCTCCGTCAAGTGTGTGTCGCCCTTTCTCTCGTCAGAGTACAACAAACATACATTTTCCCTCCTCAAAAACTACGAAGGAGAGGGGGCGACTGTTCAAATATCGTTCGTCCTATGATGATATTTGTATTATAATGGTTGGACCCGACACTAGGTCCCCAAATATTGCAGAACAACTTCATTCTCCCAATCCAACAAAAAAACCATTCCGTTCCGACGGCCTTGCTTCTTCTATGCATCCGAAAAACCAACCAAAGTGAAAGTTGTCCACTTTTCGCGCGCACACACACCCACCCAACCCGCTCACGAACAAGGCAGGAGGATGGGATGGAGAGAAAAAAGTGACCGTAGTATGAAATAGACAGCCTCCTCCCCTCCCTTTCTCAAGTTGAAGGACACATTTCCTTCATTTTGGTGGGCCCGCAATGGGGGGGAGGGCGACGAGGGTGGCTGACGGTTGATGAGATAGTGTTGGGCAGAGAAGCAGACTATGGTAATGGAACGAAACGGCAGAGAAGACGACGGTATTGGGGTGGAAAAACGGGGCGCGCGCGCGATTCTCGTCAGCAGACTTGGGACTCCGACTACTACTACTACTGCAGGACGAAACCACATTTGTGTCGAGATGATGATGGGGGAGACGACTGGAGGGACAATAACAATATTTTCAGAGAACGTATTGCAAAGCGATTCATATTGAGGAGCATGGACAACAATCTGATGAAATACTTTAGTCTTCCGAGCGAAATCTTCAAAATCCTTTGAATTTTCTGGTTTCTGAGACTCCTGGAAAATCCAAATTGTGACGACTAATCAGTGACTTCAAGAGGAACGAATTAAGAAAAGCGAGAATGTTTCCGGTAGAGACCTTTCAAGTTACTGCTCCTTTAAAATATCCTACCACGATTTTTAATCTTGTCGTTTTGGGAATCTTCCCGAATTTAACATTGCAAGAAGCTTAAAATCACATCTTATGAACTTTTGAGACCTTGCAACCAACATGTGCCTTTAAGACTTCTTACAGTAACCTATGTGCAACGTTCCCAGACAAGACCCTGCGCCTTTAAAATATCTTAACAAGATGTTCCACGAAACATGGCAATGTGTCCAAATCTAATTTGATGACGACGAAAAGAGATGATAACTCGATTTGTGAAGAAGAGAGAACATTTCAAGATGGCCTGGCATACCGCCAAAAAAACAACCAATCCTCTCGATCATTTCAACAGCAGCAGCAACAGCAGAAAGCCGGTTTCGTCAAACAATTTGGAACTTTCTACCATCGCTTTTTTTGTTCTCCTCTCTGATCTATTTGTCCATCTCGGCCCGACGAACTACGGAATGATATTGACATTTTTAAGTAGTTTTGTGTTTGGTCGAGTTCAACTTTTTGGAGGCGCCGACCACGGAGAGGGGACCGCCCGTTTTTTCGCCACTTTTTCTTGTTGATTTTTCGGGTCGATTTGCGAGACGACTGCACAAATATTGATATTGATGCACTTTTTCGTTTATATAAATAAATATATATATATAGCCCGAAAATGAAACTATTTAGTTTCTGCAAAGGGGGTTGTTATAGGCCGGAAATGTGGCTGAGAAATTGCGCGTTTCCGCACAAAACGACAACGACGAGGAAAAAACGACAGAAAAAGAAGAAGAAGAAGATAGAAATAGAATTTGGATGGAAGTTTTTGCTAAAGTTGTTTGGGAACAAAAAAGTATGGAGAATAAGGCATGAAGGGAACTATGCATCATAGATTCGGCGGACCGTTGATTCAAGGATGCATAGAACTAAAGATTCGTAGGACTAGAGTTTCATAGATCCAATGACTCTAGGAATCTATGAATCTATGAATCTATGAATCTATGAATCTATGAATCTATGAATCTATGAATCTATAAATCTATGAATCTATGAATCTATGAATCTATGAATCTATAAATCTATGAATCTATGAATCTATGAATCTATGAATCTATGAATCTATGAATCTATGAATCTATGAATCTATGAATCCATAATTCTATGAATCTACGATTCTATGAAAGCCACTTGATCTACGAAACAACGTAAAAAACCACTCAGAAAACGTCGTTTTGATAGTTCACGCACCTCATCTCAAAATGTGTCAAACCTACCGTATCACATAGATCAATCAAGCGAGAAAATGAATATGAAGAGAAAGAGATACGCATTTCTTCAAGTGCGCAGTTTTCTCTTTCGAAATGATCAAGCTCAAATCAGAGGAAAGGCTTCTTTATAGATCACCCATTTGTTGTTGTGTAACAAAAACAATAAATATATATGTTGAGAATATTACACTATTGCAGAAACATCAAAACACAAACAGATATTTTTGCTATCAATGATCAGTTTATGTTTATCAACGCATATTATTCTCATACGTAGATATGCGTGTTTTTTGTAAATATTATCACAAAAGTTCAATGTAACAATAGACTGGGGGAAAATAACATAATACTAATATGATTATGATATGGTGAAGTGCTGATAGGGGAGTTCTTCATATATTACTTGAGGCAAGTAAGAGAGTTGAGGCGCCCAAAAAAGTCCTGGATCACTTTCATGGAAATTCGCCAGACTACAGTATACCACCTTATTTGACGAGCAGAAGTTTAACTTTTCAAAAAAAGTCAATTCGAAAGTTTTTTGAAAATCCACTTTTTGCTCGTCAAATCTAGTGCTTGGTGTATGCAGACAAAAGGTATACTGTAGCTTTCTGAGTAGCTTTTTACAAAAATTTAGTAAATCATTTCTGGGTGCTCCAACTCCACCCCAGGGTACCTTAAGTATAGTACATGCCAACCTCAATCACATATAATCAAATTTCACCTTATCATATCAATTGACTCATAGTACTGTCATTTCGGTTATCATCAACCAACCAAATAGAGAAATTCACATGACACCATCAAAAGAAAAGTCAGTAAACACACACACCGTATCATTCGTTTTTTGAACCTTTTGTAAATGTATTCGAGTATGAAAATAACTTGAGCAGCGAAAAAAATGATGATGTTGATTCTGCTTATCAGGGTTTTTTCGGTTTGTTGCACACACATACACATATTTTCTAGTTCAAATGGCAAAGATCTTGCGTTTCGAAAAATAATGAGAGGCGCTGATAACATAATCACCTGTTCAATATCGTAGAATTTTTTGTGATGAAAAACACCATTTTTTTGGGGGATTGTTGATGATAATGAGGGAAAATGGTCAAGGTGGAAAATATACATAGAATCGTAGATGAAAGAAATTGGGGATCTAGGGATCTATGGAATCTATGGAACT
Source organism: Caenorhabditis uteleia (assembly GCA_963573275.1). Lineage (NCBI taxonomy): Eukaryota > Metazoa > Nematoda > Chromadorea > Rhabditida > Rhabditidae > Caenorhabditis > Caenorhabditis uteleia. The sequence continues at coordinate 16,617,081 of OY752135.1, forward strand.
ATAAATCGGTAAATCTATGAAGGTCTACTCTAAATTCTATGAGAAGGTGGCTTTCAATTCTATGGTGGTTCTATGAATGTCACAATAGCTCTATGGACAATTCTATGAAAAAATATCTTTGAAACTGAGAAATTGCTAGATACTATGGAAAGGTTCATGAATCTATGGACCTAGTCTTTTGTTTCTATGGTAGATTCATGATTCTATGCTCAGGATTTTAGATATATGCTTCAAATTCTATGAATCTACAAATCTACGCAATCTCACAACTAACAAGAAATGATCTACCGTAGATCTCTGACATCTACAGTAACCCCAAATAGCCATAATAATCCATGACGCCTTTCAACCAACAATCCTAATCCCCAAATCATAGTTCATCGGCTGAAAGATGTTGCTACTGACGTTGTTTATATCACAGCTTATCCTATATCTCGAAAAAAAAACGATAATAATAATCACTAATACTTCCAGGATAATCCAATCCTTCTCCAAACAACATTTTTTCCTCTCTCTATTAAATCCACCTCCATAGAATTATAAGTCGGTCGCAGAGAATTGATGACTAGGCTATATGGCTTCGGCATTTTTTTTTGTTGATAATCTTATTCTCCCGGCTCAAAATAACCCTCGACGATTTGCATAATTCATGTTTAGGCAAGCACACATGATCAATCAGATTATGGACAGATGAAATGAGCGAATACGGATGGAAATAGCGGCAGGAGGAGAAGGGGTTGGAATTCTATGATTTTTGATAATCATAGAATCTATGGATCAGTACTTGAGTAGATCTATGCATAGATGCAGGTTTCAACAGAGAGTGGTGTTCTTGTATATCCATGATATCAGCACGATCTATGCATAGAATCCAATTTTACAACATGCTTTTTGTGATTCTATGATTCTATGAATTGATCTACGGATTTTTCAGATAGTATCTTTTCGAAAAGTTCTATGCATAGAACCTTTCTTTAGAGTCAATAACTAGATCTATGCATAGATTCATTTTTCTCTTCAATATCATCTTCTTTTCAAAAATTCTATGCATAGAATTGGTATTGTGGTTGTATATCTATGCATAGAATCTTACTTCAGGATCAATGAAAATTACTAGATCTATGCATAGATATGATATTCCTTTTCAATGCTTCTATGCATAGAACTAACATTGTTGTTGTATATCTATGCATAGAATCTGTTGTCTGTTTCGTGAATTCTATGATTCTATGCACCTGACAATTCATAGAATTTCATATCTATGAATAATTGAACTCGGCAAAAGTCGGAAAATGACACATAACATTCTATAAATATCCCCTTTTCAATTCTGTGAGAATAATAATAATGAATGAGGAAACGAAGACAAAAACAAGGCGAAACGAAGAAGAAGCTGATAATTAGCTATTGGAAAAAAAGAAGAAGGAAAAGAAGGAAAAGAAGGAGGACAGAAAGGAAATAAACTAACTCGACGTAAACATTTTTGCCTCATCCTATTGCATTTTTTCTATTTCAAGTAGAATTTGAGGGGTCGGATTCATAGAATCTATGAAAACCATAGAATTTAAGATTCATAGATCTGCTCTGGATCTATGACGAGGGATATATCTATGCAGATAATTGAGGACTGATTTGATGATAACTCAAAACATAGAATTTTGAGATTCATAGATCTAGATGGAGTTCTATGATATGGAAAATCGATTCTATGGAACATAGAGGCTCCTATTCATAGATCTGCCCTAAATCTATGACGAGGGATAATTCTATGAAGATCAGTGAGGATCGATTCTATGAAAATTGAAGACATAGAATTTTGAGATTCATCGATCTAGATGGAGTTCTATGCCCAAAACAGAGATGAATTCAATGATTCTTTAAAGTTCTATGATGTACAAAACTACGAAAAACAATCGGATTTGAAAATGTCGGATCTTTGAAAATTGAGGATTCTATGGGAGATCTATGATTCTATGACATGCATCAGTATTGAATCTATGATCTATGAAATCTTTGAATTTATGAAGTTCTATGGATCTATGATCACCCAATTCATAGAATTTTCATGAAAATCAGGAAAAATGGAGAACAACTGATCCAATGACAACCATATAAATACTTCAGTTCCCCACCGAATTTCTGCAAATCACCACCAAAACACCAGCTGAAAATTTCAAATTTCAGCTGTCGTTTCGTGGCAGCTGATCTTCCAGCACATTCTATGAATTTCAGCATGTGTCAAAATAATATATTTTTCATGGAATATATACAGATTTCGTATATCGACGGGGGAATGTTACAAAAAACAAGAAAACTAACCTTATGTGCCTTGCTGTTCAGCCAAAGATCTTGCTCTCTTGATTCGATTTCCAGCTTGGTTTTTGTCTGAAAATTGGGATTTTCAGATGGTTTGTGGATCAAACTACAGTATGACTCTCAGATTCTTTTGTTCTACCCAGTTGAGAAATTTTTAAACTTTTAAAATCGTTTTTTCGATACGCCAAGAAATCTTGTGATTTTTTATGTCAGTTTATTCTCAGTAAAAATGTGTCATTTTTGCTTTACTTTCAGAAAAAACTTATGAAGGACTACTGAAGGATTACTGTAGAACTACAGTAGGAATACTGAAGGACTACTAAAGGATTCATGTAGGACTACTGAAGGACTACTGTAGGACTACTGTAGGACTACTGTAGGACTACTGTAGGACTACTGTAGGAAGACTGAAGGACTACTGTAGGAATACTGAAGAACTACTGTAGGAATACTGTAAGAATACTGTAGGACTACTGTAGGTTTATATCGCCCGGTATCCGGTTTTCAGACAAAATTGTATTATTTTCAGTGGCCAAAAAATTGGCTGAATTTTTTTTTCAAATTGCTAAATATTTTTGTGATTCACTAAAAATTTCAGCTGTTGTTTATCGTTTCTTACGAGTATTTACAGTTGGTGAATGCTGGAAAATTTGATTCTTTGCACAAATTTCGGCTAAGGAATGAATCCAGGATCAAATTTTCAAGCCACGTTTTTCAAAAAAAAATTGAGCTTTCAACTCAGAAAAAACACAGTTTTTGAGATTTTTAAGTTTTTTCAGCAAAAAAAGATTGTCAAAACACTCACCATTTCATTAATAGCCTTATCAATCAACTGTTTCTGCATTTCCAATGCCAACTCCTTCATATCATTCAATGTGAAACTCTTCAACATGCCCATAAACTCCATCCGTCTTTCCGCACTCATCGTATCCAATATATCACGATTCTCCTCGTTTTCCAAATATTGCGCGAAATTGTTCTCGATCCGACGCAACAATTCGATTCGTGGTGTATATGTTGTTGTTAGTTGATTGTATGCGTTGATTGCGTTGTTTAGACGGGTGAGCAGTGAGGGAGTTCTGGAAGTAATTGAATGTTAGGTAAGTTTGAGATATCGAAGCACGTTCGGAAAATTTAGACGGAAAATCATGATTTTGAAGAAGTTTTGAGATCGGAAAAGTTTGAAAGTGACCATTTTTCCAAAAAAAAAAAAAACAATATTTCATTTCTCGAAAAGTCACATGTTTCTTGTAAAAAGCCTACAAGTCGCAAAAAATTCCGATCAACAGCTGAAAAAAAAGTGAAACATGCCACCTGACTTTTCGGTTTTGTAGTAATTGCTTTTTTTCACACATTAGGAATGTTGTACTGATTGTTAAACTTCAAAACTATTCGCATATATTTTTTCAATTTGTAACATTATGTTTTTGAATTTTTCAATTAATTTTTCTTTTTTTCATCGTGTATTTATTGAATCGACCAAACATTTTTTTCAATTCTCAAAAAAATCAAAATCAATTACTTCTTCAATATTTATCCAAAACTAGAGGAGCGTAAAACTTCGTCAGCTGACAATTACATTGTTCGGGATTTTTTTTTGCTATTTTCGATCTCTAAACAATCTTCAAACTGAAATTTAAAAATTTTCGGAAATTTCTTATTTTTTAAAGCTATTTCAGTTCATTCTCTTGGCAATTTTTTTGTAATTCAGTCAAAATTTTTAACCTTTCATCGAAAATTTTTTGTTTTTCAATCAGATGGTCTCGCGTTTTGTGTCAATTTTTCATATTTTTCAGAATTTGTAACAGCTACGGTAGAGACAAAGGTTGTCTTAACTTTCAGCGATTTCAACGCGACTTCCTCTCAAGATAGATCATTTTTCAACCTTCCCAGCTCGTTTTCACCAAATTTTCAGAATTTCAAAACTCCACCTAACCTCATTTCCGATCACTAAACTATGTAACTTATCTGATTGTGAAACTAAAATTTTTTCGGAAATTTCTTATTTCTCAGCTATTTCAGTTCATTCTCCTGGCAATTTTTTTGTTATTCGGTCGAAAATGTAAATTTTCCATTCAAAATTCTCATTTTTCAATCAGATGGTCTCGCGTTTTGTGTGAATTTTGCAATTTCTTTACTCGTTTTTTAAAAATTTCAAAACTCCACCTTACCTCTTTTCCCTCTTCTTCTTCTCCCTCCTCCACATCCTTATCATCTTCTGCCTTTTCTGCTCTCTCATCGCTTCTCGTATCTCCATCATTGAGCAATTCGCGTGTAAATCTCTCATCATAACTCTCATATCGAATCCCAATTTCCCAGCCAATTTCGGTGGATTTCGGCCAATTCTTCTCGCATTTTTTCGAAATTTCCAACATTTCGTGTCTTCTTCGTTGAAACTTGGCTCTCTACTCATATTTGTGGTCAATATTGGTGGTTTTTCATCAATTTCATCGATTTCTTCAACTTTTGGCTCAATTTTCACCAACTTTCTCGGTTTTCTAGGTCGTTTAGCAAGAAAAAGCTGATTTTCATCGTAATTCTCATGATTATTGCTCAAAAACTGTGTCGCAACATCCTCGATGGTCGAAAGACGCACTTCTTCGCTTCGTTGTCGCACGAAATGGTCCAATTGTGAGATAATCCGACGATAATGCTCCACTTTCGGTTTGATCCGTTCTTCGTGCTCCAATTCCAATCTTTGTCGCTCTTTCGATAGACAATCCATTGTTAGATGCACTTCATCGCGAATATCACTTTTATCACATGGTAGTACACATTGACCGACGGTCATGAGCTTGACGATGAGTAGATGACGATTCATGCACATTGTGAGCATTAGCTGGAATATTGAGGTTCTATGGAGTTGTATCTAGGAGTTCTATGGAAATTATATGCCAGCTTTTGAGGATCTATGGTATATCTATGAAAGCTATATAAGTATCTATGAATGATTCTATGCTACAAATGGTTCTATGAAGTTCTATGCCAAAATCTATGATAAATCCTCACTTTTTCAACCGAGAATATTTCCTCAATCTTCTCAATCAACTGATCACACTGATCCTCGAATCCCATCTTTTTCTTCAACATGAGTACTTCTTGTCGTCGAGTTTCTTCGCCATTTTCGAATTCTTCACTTATCATGAAGTATTCTTCCATTTGTTCGAATGCTGGAAATTGGGAATCTATGAAATTCTATGCATTGAATTGAAAGTATCTATGGGAAGAAACTTTAGAAAATTCTATGCATAGAACCTTAACTTGGGTCACAAAATTTGAGCAAAAAACTAAGATCTATGCATAGAACTGATGATTTTCTTGCAAAAAAACGTGTCTATGAAGTTCTATGCATAAACTTGGAAGAATCTATGGAATCAATGAGTAGATTCATTTTTGGAAGGCATAGAACAAGTTTCTATGCATAGAATTTTACTAGACTCACACAAATGCTCTAATCAATGCAAGAGAACCAAAAAAGCTCATAGATACACAAGATCTATGCATAGAACTGACAAATTCTATGGAATATAGTGAATCTATACCTATATCTCCAGTCGTATCCATAATATACTGCACTCTCCTTCCAACCGCCTCAAACTCCGCCCTCTCTTCATCCCCAGCACATTCAGCTTGCAATAGTTGTAATTGTGATTCTTCATATTGCAAATGCTTCCAATATGCTTTCTAAAATTACAACTTTTAACAAAAATCTGAAAAGGAAACAAACCTTCAACTCATTTTCAGCATCTTCCGCCTTCATTTCAGCCAAACACTTTTCAATTTCAACTTTCCAATGTTGCTCAATGATCATTCGTCGCTTGGCGGCTAGTCGTTCTTCGAACATCTGTAAATTTTTCAATTTGAACGTGAAAAAGTCGACAAATACGTTTCAGGGTATTATTTTATAGAAACTTTGAAAATAAGATTTTGATAAATCGACCAGTGACATAGGAAAATTATACAACATTTTTGTGATGGGAAGACTCAGAATTCTAATATTTTTTCGAAATTTAGAAGATCCATGATAGTTCTATGAAATTTTATGCATATTTTTTGAAGAATCTTTTCAAGTTCTATGGAAACATTATGAGGATCTATGGGCATTTACGGGAGATTCTATGAATCATAGATCTATGATATTTTATGACAGTTCTGACAGGCCGTTCTATGCAGTTCTATGCAATTCAATGATAGTTCTATGAAGTTCTATGCCTAGCTATCGCATTTTTTAAATGTATTGTGGAGCATCATAGATTTTCATAGAACTGTATAGAACTGTCATAGAACTATCATAGAATTCATAGAACTATCCTAGAATTGCATAGAACTGCATGGCATTATCAAAAATGTTTGCCCAAAAAATTCAGACTTGTAAAAATAATTTCGCCCAAAAAAACACAGACTTGTAAAAAAAAGTTTTAAAATTATTTTTTGATCTGAACTTTTTTTTGATCTATTTTTCATTATTATGAGAAAATGATGATATTTCGATGACGACAAGAGAAAATAAACAAGTCATTCCTGGCACTCTAGGCCGGTGAAAATGTCGTCGCGATCGCCGGACCAAAAACGAAGAAAATTGGAAGAGGAGAAGGAGGATGGTCAAATGTGTAAAGAAGTGAGTTTTTTAAAAAATTATTTGCCGAAAATCAACGAAATCATCTTTCAGTTCTTACAATGGGGCGAGTTGCCACCCGAAGTTCGAAGTCACTGTCTATCATTTTGCGATCGGCCAACATTATTCCAATATGCACAAGCATCGAGATTATGTAATGCGGAAATCCAGAAGTTTGATCGATATTCGCCGACGAGTGTATTCTTGATGGATGTTGAGGATGGTGTGAGGATTGTGTTGAAGTATTTGAAGGGATCAAGGGATCATTATTTTGATCGGTGAGTCTTATATTCATAGATTCATAGATTCATAGATTCATAGATTCATAGATTCATAGATTCATAGATCCGTAGATTCACAGACTCATAGATTCACAGACTCATAGATTCATAGATTCATAGTTTTATAGATTTATAGATTCATAGATTTCATAGATTTCATGGATTCATAGATTCATAGATTTCAGAGATTTATAGGTTCATAGAATCATAGATCCTTGAGTTCTATTGTTTATAGATTCGTAGATTCATAGATTTATGGATTCATAGATACATAGATTCATAAATTCATAGATTCGTTGATTCATAGATTCATAGATTCGTCGATTCATAGATTCATAGATTCATAGATTTATAGGCTCATAGATTTATAAGTTCATAGATTCATAGATTCATAGATTCATAGATTCATAGATTTTATAGGTTTCATAGGCTCATAGATTTATAGATCCTCGAGTTCTATGATTTATAGATTCGTAGATTTATCGATTAGATTCATAGAAATAGGAAGCATAGAACTTGAACTTCAGCCAGATACTATGATTTTATAATTCCATCTCAACCCTCCATAGAACTCCTTTTTTCCAGATCCATCATCAATCCATCACCATGGCAATTCCTCGCCAAATTCTGCCGATACTTGAGATACGGCGAAATCCAGAAAATCTCAATAAACATGCAAAATTTCCCATCGGAAATCATGTCAATACCCCGGATTCGAAGCATCAAAAACTGGAAGATCACCGTCAAACAGCTCGATTTCCTGGCGTACATTTGCGAAAACACAAACATCAACGAGCTGGTCCTACACGAGGACTCATCAAAAATGGACAAACTCGAAATACCCGCCACATTCTTCAAATCGCCATGCTTTCAACAATTGAACAAGGCGGTCTTCGTGATCAAATGCGATGTCGATGAGCAAGACTTCATCAATTGGGATATTGAGCATGTGAAACTTCAATGCTCATCAATCAGCGATCAGGCGGTCAACGAGAAGATGCGCAGATGGTACGATGGACATGGAATTGATAAGATGTACTTCATGATAACTGATCATGATCCTTATCGGCGGATTAGTGAGCTGGCAATAATGGCGGGATTCGATTGGCACGAGCATGGCGAAAAACGAATCGAACGAAACGATGGAGCGATTGGTATCGCGAAGAATGATTATAAATTTGTCAGATTTGACTCGATGTGAATAGGTTTTATTTTATTTCATAGAGTCGATTTTAACGTGTTATATGTACGGTTTTCTAACTCTTTTTTCTTTATTTGTTTCACTTGATTTTTATATTATATTCAAAATAAATTACTTTTAATTTTAGAAATTCTATGCATAGAATTATAAAATTTCATAGCACTTTGATTCTATGAATTGAATCCTAGATTTATAGGTTATAGATCCATAGAACATCACCTTATAGAACTGAAATTTCAAAATTTATGAATTTTCGCGTTCTATGGAAAATTTATGTGAATCAATGGGCAGTATATGAAGATTCTATGAATCTTGTAGACGACTCCAGGCAGATCTATGAAATCTATGCCACAAACTTTGGTTCTATGAAGTTCTATGGAAGATCTATGAGGATCTGTGGGCAGTTTTTAAACTCGATGGAGATGATTCCAAACAGATCTATGAAATTCTATGCCACATATTTTGGTTCTATGAAGTTCTACGACAGAAAATCGCACTTTCCACCCTTTTTATCATAGATCCATAGAACTAAAGTACTGAATGGAATGTGTGTCTCAAGGAAATAGTGTGCTAAAACGAGAGACGCAGGAACTTTCGTGGTATGATATTTTAAAGCAGCATAGCTTGAACAGGTCCTATTACAGTACACCAAAAAGTCTCACCTGCGAGTCTTCCAACGTCGAGAATCCAATAACAGCATGATCATCCAAGATGAATTCCTCAATGAATGGAATCGGCTCGGTTTGAGTATCAATCCCTTTTTCGAATTCATCATCTCGCCATGGTTCCAATTCGAATGCGTTCATTTCCTCGTCGTCTTCTTTTGTTTTTTCGTATTCTTCTTTCATTGATTTTATCGAGTTTTCGGAACGCCACTGCAAAATTTTCGGTAAAATTTCGCTTTTTTCGACTTATTTGGAATCCAATTAGTTAGAAGTAATATTGAAGTTTACCAAATTTTCCAAAATTCATCATTATTTTGAAACGCATTCAGCTGAGATAGTGTGAAAAACAGGAGACGCAGACAGGATATTCAAAGAAGCATAAAAAACTCACCGAAAAACCTCGATTTTTGTCGATTTCATCGCGTTTTGCAATGTCTTTCCAACCAGTCGGATTCCAAATATCCCGTAATTTGTGTAACGTATTGAACTGCAAAAATATGAAGGTTTATGAAATTCTATGAAGGATCTTTGTGAGATTCTATGGAAATTCTGTGGAAGTTCTATGGTTACCCAGAACAGTTATGGAAAGTATGCGGGGTTCTATGGCTACTCAAATTGATTTTATAGAAAATCTATGAAAACCCATTTCGTGAATCTTTGATGTTTTATGGTATTTCTGCCTGTTCTATGCAAATCTATAATTGATTTTATCAAAAATAGGAAAATCGTTGACAGTTCTATGGCAACATTTTTCGAACGATTCTATGCAACTATTGATTCTATGTAGTTCTATTGGAAGAATCCACGAAGGTTCTATGCATGACCTATGTAGATCTATGCAAGACGGTAGATTGATTTGTGGAATATATGCAGTTCTATGTGCTGTCTATAAAATTCTATTGATTCTATGCAGCCTTTATGCAAGAATTCTATGGTCTATGAGTTTCTATGGATTCTATGGAAAGTTCTATGTTCTATGGCCCCACTCACCTTGAATCTAACTCGTTTCTCCATAATTTTCTCCGTAGCTTTTTGTTTCATATGCAATGATACCAGTAACTGCAAAAAATGACTTTATAGATTCATAGATTCCCAAACAACTCACTTTTTTCACATTTTGCATAGATCTTCCGTTTTTTGTTTTATTTACATTCAACTTATTGTTCGGCTTCATATTCACCGATTGAGATCTCGTCAATTTCTTGATTTTTGTCGATTTTCTAGCCGGTTTTGTACCAATCATCCCATTTTTCTGCTCTTTCCTCACATAACTATTCAAAATTCGCATTTCATTGGTTTTCTTGGTTTTCGTTGTTGTCGTTTTCCGTTTTGCCCGCTTTTTCAGTCGATTGGTGATCCAGGAAGGGTTCTGAAATTAGGAAATTGTTATTTTTTGTCGGCTGAAGTAATAGTTCAATAGTGTTTTGATTGTAAGGGAAAAATGGAAAAATCTTAAACTTTCGACTAGGCAAACAAGATTTTCACAAAAATTTATGAAAACGATATATGTGCCTTTAAAAGATCTCACAACGATGAAGTAACTAGTGAGTATGTTAAAATTCGTAGAATATGCCAAAAAGTTGTTCAATTATTTAAAAAAAACTCGGGCAACTTATGAAGTACCCCAATATTTAGAAATTTTTTAAAGAAAATATCCAGCACTATCAACAAAACATCTCAACTGGCTTCTGAAACCTTCAACGATATCTGAAAAGCATCCAAAACGAGTGCAAATTCTCCAACCATCTTTCAACATCTCCAACAACATATTACTATATTATCAACAATTCCTAGACAACCTCAAAACCAATCAACAATATTTCAACAATCTTCAACAATTAGATATCGAATTTTGTGATAATCAACAAGTTCTCATGATGAAATAGTCTCTTTGATAAAATATTCAAATTCAAAAAAAAAGAAGTTTCAACACCAAAAACGTGACGTAAAGATAACCATCTAACCTCCACGTGGCATCTAATGTCAACGTGAATCGAAAATCATACTGTATCCATCAGTATCTCCTATTCCATAACTACAAGGATGGTGTCAAAAAAATTAATCCTTAACATACTATGGATCGGATGTGTTGTATGTGGGATGTTTGATGGACCAAAGAATGTTCTCATTGTAAGTTGTTTTAGTCTACTTAGTAGGATAATAGTGGATATAATTGCAGCTATTCGATGAAGGGAGCCGTGTTCCAACAGAATTCTATAAAAAATCGAAGGACCTTTGGGAATACGCCGTTGTGGGCAAGAAGGATGTTCCGATTCCAGGATCACTATTGAATGTAAGTCAACATTTATCTATCATGAGCCTTAATGGTTTTTTTCAGGCTTCTCTAGCCTCGATCGGCACAGTTGGAGCTCAACTACGAATCAAGTATAAAGATCTGCTGACAGATCCACAAAAAGCCACATTTGGATGGAACGTTCGTCGACCATCATCACTCGAAGCAATCCGGAAAATGTCTGAAGCAATGACCGACAAAAATACAACAGGCATCACTTTTGCGTTAACAGCTGCCGAGAATCTCGACGATCGAGTTCCATGCCTCAAACGGGAAGCGTATCTGAACATAACGAGACATGAATTGTACGAACACGTGGAACATGCTAAGGAAATGGAGGGTATGCTTGTTCAGCTCAATGATTATCTTGGACGCAAGGATATCACGGAGGCAAACTATCTGGAAGTTATGGAGAATCTGAAGGTGGAGTCGAACCAATTCTACGACGAATTATGGCGTGGTAGAGAATTGGTACAATATTTGGAAAAATTCATGTTGAAATCGTATAAATATCAATATGGATGGTACCTTGGATTCCACAAAATTAATGGTGTCAAAGTGGTTGATGAGATTCGAAAATCTCGACAAACATCGATCGTCTCTTGGATTGCACTTCAAATGGAAAAGTTTATGATCTGTGCCGATCGAGAATCAGGAATCAAGACCAACTCGAATGTCGATTGTGACGATGTGCATCCAGTCAATGTTTGGCCAACAACGGCAACCGCAATTTACACGATATTGGATGCGTTTACGTATTTAACGAGAACGAGGGAATCGGTGATGTTGGAGGAGTTTCTACCGAGAGCTGGACACACTTTGGCGTTTGAGCTTCATGTGGATGAGGATCCAAGAAATGGAAGGAAGAGATTTGAATTTAGGGTACCAATTAGCTTAAGAAATGCTGAAATATATGAAATAATTTCAGCTTCTCGACCTAGACGAAGGAACTAGAATAGAATACTCTAAAGATCATAAAAAACCAACCTATCGGACAAAAACCATCAATGGCTGTGATCAAGTCTCGGATGAGGATACTTGTGATATTCAAAGGATCGAAAAATATTTGGTAAGGCACAACTTCACCAATGCATTCGAGTGTTACGTGTACGCCGAGGAACGTGAATTGCATGAAATGCCAACAATCCCAACAACTCCACCAACTATCGAATATGAGGAACCAGTTGTGCGGCCGCTTGTGAAAAAGCAAGGAAAGAACGAAACGGATGATGTTGATATTTTTGATGATGTAAGAGCGCGACCATCTTATTTTCTAGAACGCTGCAGAAGAATGATAATATCTACGAAACTAGAAGAGTTATGAAAAAGTTGTCAACTGCAAATTTGTAGATCATAACTTCCTCTACAATTTTGTAGTTGACAACTTTTTGATAACTGTACTAGATTTCGAGATATCATCATTTTTCGCGTTGACCTATCATCAAATATCATAATTTCAGCCGGATTTCAAGTGGAAGACCCTCTACTGGTCGCTGTTTCTCATTGGCGGCATCGAAATCGTTGTCTTCCTTTTGTCACTGCTCTGCTGTCATTATCTACCATATCGATGGCGTAAGCAGGAAATTGCCAAATTGCGAGAAGACATTGTTAAGAAGCGAGCCAAGCTTCTCAAAGACAATGAAGAATTTGCTGATGCGCTTCAGGGTCATGATCATGTCAACAAGGATTTGCGAAATGAAGTGGTACCGGCTACTTTTGCTGCCGAATGGAATGTGCAACAACTCAATGAAAACATCGACGCGGCTAGAACTGGACCAGTGGATATGGCAAAACTCGACAAAATTGTTCGAATGGAGAAGGAGAAGATGACGGCGGAGCAGAAGTTTGACACGAATATAAAGCATCTTGAAGAGGCGAAAGAATTGTCGAACCGGGAGAATAGAGTGTTGCGCGAGTTTGTGGATTGTCAAAAAGAAGACATTAAGAAGTTGCAAGCGATGCAGGCGAAGTTGGCGAAAATGGAGGCGGCTGATAAGAAGAAGGCATCGAAAGGAGCGAAGAAGAAGAAGGAGGTGAAGAAGAGTGGGAAGAAGGTGGAACAGAAGAAGAATACGAAGACGCCGGAGAAGAAGACAGCGACAAAGGCGCCAAAGGCGCCAAAGGATGCGAAAGCTAAGAAGAATTTGAAACAAGCCTAGTTTGATTTTTGTCGTAATAAATTGTCTGACTAAATGCACAACTATAAATAGAATATCGTGGAACTTTTCTGTTCAAAAAACACACAGGCCCGCTTTTTTCATCACATTATAGTACTTCTACTACTCACCTTCATTCTGTATGGCTTCAATATTCCGCGTCTTTTCCGTCGTCCTCCAATGCTTTTTGTTCTTCTTCGTTCCTTTTTCACTTCGTTCATCGGTTTAGGTGGTTTTTGATCTTCGATGATGTTGATTGTTGGCTTGACATCTTTCTGGAAAAAATTGGAATTGAAAAAATTTTCAAGCCTTTTTTTCAATCAACGTTTGCTGGTTTTGAGAATGCACCATATTATACGATAATTTTCAGAAAAAAACAAGTATTGTTAAATAAAGTGCATGTTTTGAATTCGGTCTAGTTGTAAAAATACACCTAACTTCACGACAATTTGCAGAGTCATCTAATTTTTATGATATTCAGTGAGCTGTCTGCAAATACTTCAATCAGTGAATGCACACAAGACACGATACTTGACAATAATTTGCAGAAAAGTTGCATTTTGTCTGCATACACTTTGACTGGTGAATGCAGACGTGATACATATTTTTCAAAAAACTATTTTTGTCGTGAATTTGTGTGTATTGTATGTAAACACCTCAATCAGTGATTGCAGACACGACACCATACTAGACGACACTTTTGCGTTTTTTTTGCAATTTTACACAAAATCCTACCTCAAATATTTCCAACTTCCTCTTAATCTCCTCAATTTCCTCATCCAACGCCTTCCTTTCTGGATCCTCCACTTCTTCTTCTACTTCTTCTTTTATTTCTTTTTTAACTTCAAAAGACGTCGATGGAATAGCAAACTTATCATTTTCATCATTTCCAGCCTCTAATTTCTCCAAAAATCGTTGAATTTTCATGGAAAGCGATGTTTTCTGCAAATTATTTGTTTGAAAATGTTGGAAAAGTTTATATTTACCATAATATACTTCTTGTTCTTCAAAATACCGACAATTTTCCTCTTCTTCCTTGGTTTTTTACGTTTCGGGCATAAATTTTCGACTTTTCCGTCAGGGTTAAACTGAAATTTTCTCAATTTTTCAAAATTTTTGATGAAAAACTCACTTTTTTAATTGTAAAAGTTGAAAATCGAACAGTTTTTTCGTTTGATTCCCTCCGATTTTCTGCCCGTTTGATATCATTTTGTGTTTTGGCACACACATTTTTGATCAATTGCTCCGTTTTGATAAGTGATAATAGTGATTTACCCGCATTGATTAGTTGTTGTTTGAGCTGAAAGTAACAATTTTTGTTTTTATAGAAACTTTGGCTGATAAATTTCAGAACAACAACAAAACAGTGTATATTTTGAAGCTTCCATGTTCTACCGTAACCTACAGTAATCCAAATCTAAACTACTTCAGATTGTCAAAATTTTAAGAATCATTTTCTTTGGTCAGGATCTTTCAACTTTGATGTTTTTTGTGATCTACCGTAGCCTACAGTAATTCAAATTCAAAATACAGTAAACTATATTGCCGAAAAGCTAATATTCTTTTTTTTCTGTCAAGAGAATCTAATGGTTTTCAGTTTACTTGAAAAAAATATGATTTTGACGATTTTTGGGAGTACTGTAGTTTCTCACTCGACATACTGTAGGTTACTGTACGTCATACGGTAGTTGATATCAAAAACATTTTCGACTAGATTTTTTCACTTTTTCGTCTCACAGTATCTGGTCTTTTTTGGTATCTACAGTAACCTACAGTAACCCAATCGAGAATCACAGTATTTTTCATGAAAAATTTGAATTTCCTCAATTCTGAAATATTATCGCCTTACTGTAGCTTTTTCAAGCTATTTGCCGTTTTTTTTTCAATTTTTTCATAAATTTCAAAAACACTCACCATTTCTACCGTTTTTCGATAACATTTTTTTGTTTTTCGCCTCCGATAACTTTTCCGTGTCACACTTTTCAGCCGTTTTTGTAGATATTCGAGTCGGACGAGGCCACGAAGCTTTTTCACCTGAAAAACCATAATTTTGCTCATTTCGCTCCAAATTTTTCAAAATTTCTAACTTTTCAAACTCTCACCTTCGCAATATACTTCCTATATTCCATAATTTCAGCGAATCGTTTCTTTTCCGCCAATTCTACAGCTTTTCGTCGTTCCAGTACTTGTTTCGCTTGTTCTTCATGCCATGCATCTGCATCATCTTTTGCTACATCTATTGGATATGCTTTGACTCGCTGAAAATGAACAATTATAGTTTTTCGAGATGTGAAATTTCAGATTATTAACTTTTTTGTTCTCAATTCATTGAAACTGAGGTTTTTTCTATAGGAAATGTCAAAATACAAACTATTTTTTTGATGACGAATTCTAAAATTTCAGCTTTTTTTGAAAAACTGATGTAAATCATTTTGAATGCTTAAAATGACACAAAATTGTTTATTTTCCAAATCTCATCAATTTCCCACAAATCAAAAAAATGTACTTACATGAACAGGTGCTGGATACGGTAGTGCGGCTAGAAACGTGGCATCCTTTTGATCTTCGACCCTCATTCGTCGATGTTGTACATCATATGGTGATTTCACATACCGATATGTTCGTTCTCCTTCGAATTCGGATTTCTGAAAAAATGTAATTGAGTTTGCGCTCGAATTTGAAAACTACAGTAGGATTTATTATAGATTAAAATAGATTACTGTATTTATTTGTTCAAAATTTAATCATGCTGTACTATGATACGAAGTACAGAAGGCTAAAAGGCACAGTAACCCAAAAAATTATCTAATTGAAGTTTTTGACATATTGTTCCAGAACGGAGTACTGTATTTATTTGGAATTTCGAAAACATGTGATCTAAAATAAACTACAGAAAACCAAACTACTCAAAGTACAGTACCCCAAAGCTGAAATCATGAGACAAATTACTAAACTGCATATTTCTCACTATTTTAGAGTACTGTACTTTCCATACTACCTACTGTATGATACTGTAAGTTTTCGGCTAAACACACTTTTTGCCCAGTTTTGTATTCGACTTTCCGATTTTTAATACTGTACTTTTGTGAAATACTGTAATTTTTTCACTCAAAATTTCTGATTTTTCTCACTGTATCTTCCGGCCTACTGATTTTCAACACTTTTTTTTTCAAAAGATTTAAAAACACTCACCGGTACCAATGTATATTTCCACCCTTTCTTCTGATTTCCCCTCTTCTCCACCACCATCCATTCCAAATTCTTCCACCATATCGTTTCCTTCAACTCCATCTCCACATCCTCTCCATCTTCATTCTTCCTCATTTCCTCCTCCACTTCTTCCCTCCACAGTCGTCTTTCTTCCTTCTCTTCATTCCTTCTCCATTTCATCATTTGTTCCATCTCCTTCTCATGTTCCACAATCCTCCTTCTTCGTTTTTCAGCCATTTCCCGATTAAATTTGAGCTTCATCATCGCATTTTTGGTCAAAAAACACTTATTTTTCCGAATTTTTTGTCGATTCTCAATTTTCTTGATCAATTTCCTACGAAAAATCGGTTTTTTGAACTTCCTCGGCTCGACAAAACTTCGAATTTCTTTAATTCTCGCATTTCTCCAGTATCGTTTTTTGCCGTTTTTCGTCCAAATTGGTGTTGATCTACCGTAAAATCTCCTTCTTTTCGGTCTTTTGCTTCTTCTTTCGAAATTTTCATCAAAAATGTCGATTTTCTGCTGATTTTCGACGAATTCCGGTGCACTTTTCGACCTTCTCGCTACAAAATCCACTTTTCCCGAATTTTTCGGCTCTTCCGATCGACTCCTTCGTTTCGGCGTCTTTTCTAAACCTAAAAACCGTCCAAATTCATCAATTTTGACATGAATTTCTTCAAATTTCGTCAATTTTCCATCCAAAATCTTCAAATTCACAAATTTTCCGTCTTCATCAACGTTTACAACGTATTTTGCATCATTTTCGATCGAATTTCGAAGCTTCATGTCGAAAAACACGCCATTTTGCCTCAATTTCAGCTCTAAATCGACATTTCCGAAGATTGGCTTGAAATTTCGTCGGATTTTCACAAATTTGCCCGACTTATCTAACACTATCGAGTACGGTTTTTGATCTACCAGTGGATTATCGTGATTTTTCGCGGGTTTTTCGTGATTTTGACGTTTTAAGGTGTGCGGATTCCAGCTAGATGGCATCATGTCCAATTTCAGATTTCCACGACGATCTTTTTCAGCTATTGCTCGTTTGACGGGCGCTTCTCGATATGTCTCGGACATTCGCAGGTGTTCTGCTCGTTTTTGATCGACGAATTGGAGAATTTGCATTGGATTGAGGGTTTTTATCCAGCCGGTTTGATAGGAGGCGTATTTCGGCAGGCCGAGGTCGTCTGGAAAATTGGATCTATGAATTCGGAATCTATGAATTTATGAATTTATGAATTTATGAATCTATGAATCTATGAATCTATGAATCTATGAATCTATGAATCTATGAATCTATGAATCTATGAATCTATGAATTTTAGAATTCGAGGATCTACAAATCTATGAATCATAGCACTCGAGGATCTACGAATCTATGAATTACAAAACTCGAAGATCTATGAATCTATGGAATCTATGGAATCTATGGAAGCAATGAATCTATGAAATCTTTTTATGATTTGCATATCTATAGATTTTGGATACTGTTAGCATAGATCTACATGATTCTATGAATTCACATTTTTTGAATCTATGAATCTATGCCATACTTTCCAAAGATTCATGAATTGTAACTCATAGGACTAAATATACTATGAATATCTATGCCTTCAATCCTGATAGATCACAGTATCTATGCCATATTTTTCAAAAATCTATGAATCAATTTTTAATGACTTGAAAATATATGAATTCTGGATACTGTCATCATAGATCTGATTCTATGAAATCACATTTTTCAGATCTATGATTCTACGTCATATTTTCTAAAGATTCATGAACTTTTTATTTTCATGAAATAGTCCAACAGTTTTATAATTGTCAGATCTATGAAATTCTATGGGTGTTATGAATCTATATTCTATGGTTCTATGTAGCTATGACTCATAGGACTAAATATTCTATGAATATCTATGACTTCAATCCTGGTAGATCACAGTATCTATGCCATATTTTTCAAAAATATATGAATCAAAAAACTCACCAATAATCTGACATTTATCCGGGCACATTGTATTATGCAATACATATTGTGACTGTATCGCTTCATGATATTTCGGTGGCTCAAACATTATCCGATATTCCTCTTCTTTTTTCTTCTTCTTTTTCGTCACTGGTGGCTTTTTCGGTTTCGGTGCTCCTCCACCCCTGGCACCTCCTCGTTTTCCTCTGATTGCTACTAATGATGCTTGAGATTGTTGATCAGATGGATCTGAATCATCTAGATATTCTGATGCTGCATCTGTTCGACCACCACGAAGGCCACCTCGACCACCACGGCCACGACTACCTCGACCTCTGGAAATTGAATTTTTTAAAACAATTTTTTCACACTTTTGGAAGCTTTTTGTGTTAAATTCAGGTTTTAAAACATTTTTTTTTCGATTTTGATAAGTTCCCACTTCAAAAACTTGGGAAAAAAGCGATTTTAGTTTATTTTTAAAGTGTTTCTATCTTTTCTATCCTCAAATACTAAGATTCCAGCGTTTTACATAAGATTTTCTAGATTATTTCATGAATTGTGTATCAAATTTTCAGCCATCACAGTAAAAATACAGTTTTTTTCACGATTTTAGTGATATTTTTCAGCCAGAGAAACGTTTTTAAAACCGATTTTTATGTATTTTCTCTTTTTCAAAGTTTTTTAGCAAAAGATATTTGAAATAATCTGACGAAATCTTTCCAAAAATGACGATTGCTAGAATGCATCATTATATGTTGATCATTATGAAATTTCTCGTTTTTGAACTCTCTTATCTTTTCTTTTTAACGTTAAAAACTGTTCATTCATACTGTTAGAAGCTTTTACAACATAGTTTTTTTAACTAGGAAAGGTTTATAATGTTGTCAAAACTGTTTTAGAAGTTGAAAAGTAAAGATTGATATTTTTCGATCATAATTTAATTGAAAATAGTTATTTTTCAGGTTTTCAAAATGTATTTTATGTGCAAAAATTTTCAATTATTTTTTAAAGTTGTTGAAGAACTTTTCTAAACTTTTTAACATTTAAAATGTTTGAAAAATGACCAATTTATGTAAAGAATACTGTCGAAATCAACTTTTTTGAAAACTTTTGAAAGTTTTCCTTTATTTTTAACGATTTCCGCTCATGAGGAAGCTCACTCTTTTATTTAAATTAAAATTTTTTGCGTTTTTTAAATTATCTAACAGTGAAGATTTTGATATTTCTGTGAAAACCGTAAAAATGACAGTTTTCCGATTTTTGAGTAAATTTTGTACTTTTTTCAATATTTCAATAATCAAAAAGACTCACCTAACAGCAGGTTGAACTACCGGACTTGGTGAATGACTCGAAAAATTCTCAACATCTGACTCGACTTCTTCTTTGACATTTTTCGCGTTTCCTCGACTTCTAGGCTGGAAAATCGTCAATTTTTCGATGAAAAGAGCATAAAGGGACTTACATTTCTACCTCTGGATACTGCCGGTGTCACGGCTTTTGCGCCGGACGCTCTCGTCCGTTTTCGTTCAATTTTTGAACGTTTTTCAATGGATTTTTCAATCCACTGTTAGTAGGTGTTAGTCTGAAAACGTTTAAAAATTAGGGTGTTTCGGGTGGTAAATGCATGTGAAAGGTGTAAATTTGACAAGAAAATCATATTTGTGAGTCTAAAATTGGTTGAAATGTGGGAAAATGCATTTAAAATGGGAAAATTTGAATAAACGCCTTGAAATTGCCATTTATTTTTTGAAACTAGGGTAGACGACACTCCGCGATTGCGCCGTTTGCTGCTTGTGCTAAACCTCGATCCGAATATTTATTTTAATAATTTTCACCTATTTTTGCTATTTTCACCCTAAAATCACAATTTTTTGCAATTTCAACCTCGAAAATCGAATTTTCAACGTATTTGCTACTAAAAATCATCCAAATTACCCTATTTTAGCGTCAAATGCGACCGCAGCCGCTCAAAATGGATACAATACGAGGGAGAACGGATAATAAGCGAGGATCACCGCCGATAAAGGCGACAAAGTATAATTTTGGGTTTTTAAACAAATATTTCCGATTTTTAGATCAAATGACGTTGAAAGAGAGCAATTTACTGCAAAAATGAGAGAACAGTTTGCCAAACTTGGCATGTCGGAGGTCGAATTGATGAAAAAGGTTGGTTTTTTGAGTTTTCATTTTATGGAAAATAAAACCGCAGCTCTAAAATTTGTGTAAAAATTCTCCAAAAATGATATTCATGCTGAAAATATATAGTTCTTTGAAAATTTAAAAATTTTAGTCGAAAACTATGTAAATGTAGTTCGATGAAACTAGATCTATGATTCTATGACGCACAAATCTAACTAAATCGATTGGATGCGCGAGCTAAATACTCTTAATGCACCAAAAGGTCCATATAATCCCTATCTCTGCGTATCATCGCAGGTGATGCTCTCTAATGTACCATGCAACAGACACCTTACACCAATATATCATAACACCTGTCATTTGTTGATTTTATGGATAGGAATCTAGATATCTATAAATTTACGAATCTATGAATATCAAAATCTATGATTTTTGCAGATCAACACATGCTGGCACTCCCTAAACGATGTCCAACGCAAGCAATTCATTCAAATCACACCGGAAAAGACGCCAGCAAAGGAAAATATTGTAATTTTACCATAAATATTCAAAAATTAATATGATATTTGTTCCAGCAACTAAGAAAACGACTAATCGAGAAGACACCGATTGTCAATGTAAAGAAAAGAAAAACAGTTGCAAATAATTTGACATCAGCCGTTGAAACTCTTAAAAGTGAGTGTTTTTTTTCCATTTCAAAACTGACTTCTGCGTTTTAGATGCTGAAAAAAGCGAAAAAGAGGTGGAAACTGGTGTAACAGCACCAAAAATGCCGGAAAAGTCGATATCCTACTCGTCGAATCTGAAAAATCAGTTGATGATGTATTCACTCGAGGATAATTTTATGAAAAAAGCCGGTTTAGCGAGTTTATTGTGAGTTTTTTGTGTTTTTATTAAAAATGACGAAAATCTAATCTGAAAGCTCATTTTTTTTACTAAAAAAATTTTGTAGACTCCACCAAACCTCCGATGTAAAACAAAAACCAACTGAAATTGCACCAATAATTGCGCCAAAACCACGTGCACCACCAACAATCCCCCAACCAGCCAAACGATGGGTTCGACCACCAGAAGGGACCAAATCCCTGCGAGTTGCACCATCGAAACCCGCCATTTCAACCGAGACTCCGCCCACTTCATCATCAGCCGAGAAACCATCGGAAATACCGAATATACTCGAGAACAATGTGAATTTGTTGAAAAAGGCGGTCGCCAAACGAGTACAATTGGCGATGTCGAAGCAGAAATCGACACCATTGGCACCAAGAATCATCAAAGTTGATGTGAAGTCGGAAAATCGAGGGCCAGTGCAGCAAAAAGTTGCGACACCAATGGCAACTGTGATGAAAACGACAAGATGTTCACCATCACCAGTGGTGAAACCAAAGGAGAAAAGTGTGAAGAAGAAGGTGGAGAAACGACCGAAGATATCGTATGCAAATGCATGTAATGAGTTTTACGAGAGGTTATCAATGTCGTATGTTGGGCAGATTGGTGAGCGTTTTGAATGTTTGAGAAAAGTTGGAAATTGTAAAGTATGAAACGAGCTCTATCTGAAAAAAGACGCTGAAAAACATCAACAAAGTAATGTTATTCAATTTTTGGGTCGAAAAGAGGATTTTTAAAATTATTTTCCACAAAATTGGTGAAGAATCTCGAAAATTTTGACAAAATCAAATAAATATTTGAAAAATCAAATACCTTCTAGTCATTTTTATAAAAAATTTGATCATTTCGCGGTGAATAATGCATTTTTGACCTCTCTTACTATTTACAATCCTAAAAACACATGAATAGGTCTACTTTGAGAAGATTTTGACTAAAAACAACACATTTCTCGATAATATTGGTTGAAAATCACCATTGAGACGTAAAAATGATGGCAGTAGTCTTGAAAAATGAGATTTTCACAAAATTCCCTTCAAAAATGTGTACTTTTCAGAAAACATCGAACAACAGTATCCAACAACCTACCTGGCAAACGTCGTTCAAGGGTGGAAAGTTCGCGAATATCACGGGTTACTGTAACCTCCTTTAAATATCATTTCTCTACGCCACTCTCTCTATAGTTATCCATTTTCTGCTTCCCGCCTCCCGCTGTATAGATATAATAACCATTTGTTTTATAGATATTGTTAATTAGTTGCCCCCCGTCTAGTTTCCCTTTGTTATCCCTCGTTGTTTCTTTTCGTGGTGAGATATCTTAAAGGCGCATGTTGCTTTCTCGCCGGTTTTCGAGTTTTCCTCCCCCAAAAATATTTCATTGTTCAAAAATGTCCAGACTTTCATATCCCCGTTACATATAATAATTGTTTTTTTGTGCTCGTTTTCTTTTGTCATTGCTTCCCTGTTCTTACGTTCATAAATATTCGATTTTTAAAGTCTTCAGAAAATAAAAAATTCAAGATGCAAAAATAGTTGCAACTTTTCCGAGGATATCAGAACTCGAAAAGTGTCGGATGTGAGGGAAACCAGTGATTTTTCACACAGATTTAGAAATTCCGCGGTTTATAGATCTGCATAGAACTGTAAAGATCCTAGGAATCTAAAAGAAAACCTAGAAAATGCGATTAGGAGTGATCTATAGCAAGCTACCGTAGTCTGCTCCCAAACTACAGTACCCCAATATTCTGAAAACCACTTTTTGTGGGAATTATGTACGGTATTTGAGTACGAGTTTTATAAAAATTGAAGCCGAAGTTTGAAGAAGAGCGATTCTGATATCTATGCCATCAAACCATACAGTAATTTCAGATATGAAGCTAGGTTACTGTTTGAAGGGACTCAGAAGGTCCGTGGCTTTCAATGAATATATGAAATCACAACGGATCTCGACATGAAAAACGATGGAATTTGATCAAAATACCACAAAAACTTGAAGAAAAAATGGAAATATTTATTCACATAAGGGGTGGTGGCACCTTCTATCCATCTGAAAAATTGGGGGAAAAACAATAAAAATAAAATTTCAACACGAAAATTATTAATTTATCATCCTATCCTTCGATTCTGCACGTTTCCTTCAACATCCTCGACTTGAATGCATTGAATACCTGCAAAATCGTCATTTTTCGTCATAATTTGAATGAACTTTGATATTAGAATTTCACATTATGACAGATTTTTGAAATATTAAAAAAGTTTCATGCAAAAATTTTCAGAAAACTTTTTTTCGAAACACGACAAGGAGTAAAAAGTGGTGGATTGGCAGAATATCGTTGAAGCAAAATTGTGAACTCCCGCACAAAAATAAATCAAACGACATTCCACTGTCCCGCCGCATTCAACCCTTTATCGTAATTGTACACACTAATCTCAAGTTAAAAATACTTACACTTTGTCATAAAAATAGAAGCTTGGAAAGAATGTGTCGTGTTGGTAGAATGTTGGATGACGTATTGGCACAATCGATGCTTGTGGAAACTGAGAAAAAGTACATTTATTAGTTTTTCTACTCATTGAAGATTGAAACTTTTTATTGAGCTTTTCAGACTCTAGAAACAGCGTGTAAAGCTGATTTTCATGAATATTTTGATTGGAAAACATCCGATATGAATTCAATTTGGACTAAATACAACTTATTCACATGTAAACATTCAGTGAGAGTGATTACCCTAAGGAGGGACAGAATTTACGATTTTTTCACAGAAAAGATGTGAAAATTGATTGAACAAAAATCGAAAAAAAACGCAAAAACTTCTTTGCGCTTTTACATCTATAAAAGCTCTGTATTTCGTCAATAGTGTTTTTTTAGATTCCATGAACGCAAAACAGATAAGAACTTTTGAAAGGATAGGGAAGATAGGTTCACGGAACGATGCATAGTTTCTCACTAACCACGGGTCCCAAATGGTTTTTTTCCAAAATGAGGTATATGGAAACAAACCTCGAAACAACACCATCCTCTCCATTTGTTGTGACACCATCTTATCGGAAGCATTTCTATTGAACAACGATCGCCGTCACTTTTGGTTGATGCTTCCTTTTTATGATCTGAAATAGTTCAATAAATGTAAATGTTACAAGCGTCGCTGAAAATCAAGGTTCACACATTACTGGAAAACAACTTGAAACACAAAAACACACAAAAAGGGATCTTTTACGTCCGACAAATGACGCACTTCAGAAGCAATAGAAAATATAAACAGGGATCTTTTACGTCCACAAAATCAACATTTTCAAAATTTGAACTGTAACAAACCTCAAAAAATCGATAAATTTCCAGATAAATCGTTGTAGAACTTGACAAGTTTCGTATTTTTTCTTCAAATCCATCAATTTTCTTCAAACTTCTGCCTCGATACCGTATTCAAACTCTGAAAAACGCAAAAATTATCAACGATTTCTCCGAAAACCTTACAAATCGTGTCAAAACTCATGCTTCAACACGAAATCCATCAATATGTCGACTTATTTTGGCGAAAATGCATCAAGTTGAGAAGAGCTGGAATAAGAACGGTTAAGAAACAACAACATTTTAAATCTAAAAACCTTCTAAACTGTGCCTCACAACTCCAAAGATGCATCAATTTTGCCAAATTTTCATCATAATATTGCACCTCTTTTGCTCAAAAATGTCTCGATTTCGGGTCTACAAAACAAGAAAAAATTATTGATATTCAGAATTTTTAATGGAAAACCTGTCATGTCCATCTTTTGGTGTCATATGGTGTTGTTGGGTGTCCAAGTTGGTGCATCGGTGCTTGTTGGTGCAAAATTGTGTTCTTCATCATCCGTTGCAGTTCTATATTGTCCATTGACTTCCTTCGGTGTCGATTGGTGCACATTGGTGTTGAATGACGTCTTCTGGAGTCCAGCCGCTTCGTTTGGTGTCCCTTGGTGTCAGTTCTCGTTATTCCACCTCTTCTGCAATCTTTCAAAAATTAGCAAAGTTTCAAAACCAATAAATCCCCAAAATACACTCAAAATCTTCCTAAAAACCTCAAAAATGCTCCAAAGTTTTTCAGAAAAAAGCCGCTTTCAAAAATTTGCCACATCAACAAAAAGCACAAAAAACCACCCATCAAGCACACCGCAAACCACAAAAGTCACTTCCTTCACACCGAAACAATGACAATGTTCGGTTTCGTCGAAAACTTTCGTTATCAACAGCTGATACCGATATAAGCCGCAGCAGATACGCAGTCGAGCCAAGTAAACGACACCATGAGACTTACAATGCGTTGCTGTTTGGCTCTTCGTGCTCTTTTTGGTGCTTCAATTTTTGAAAGTCGCCTTTTAATGTCAAAATGCGGCAAGTGAGTCGAAATTTGGATATTTATAGAATAAAATGGTTAACTTATCTTATAAAAGTGATCCTTTTGGTGCGTTTTGATGGCGATTGGAGTGATTTGAGGCCAATCCTGGAAAAATGAATGTTAGATAACCGATATGTGAGAGTAATTCAAATGAAGATAACAATTTACGGCAAAAAAAGAGAGAAATTGGGGGATTTTCGTGAAGTTTTGAGGTTCTAAGAAAGTGGGAAACAGCTTTTTGCGCTTAAAACGCAGTTAGTCGACGAGAAAAGTTCCGGGTAGCATTGGAATTTCCAACTTTAAAGCGCTGAATTTAACATAATAACTTACATTCTAACAAGGAAAAGAGAATAATTTCATGGAAATCGTGAGAATACGAGGCGGGAAAAAGGAGAATGAACTGCTCATTTCGTGGCAAAGACTTGGCAAGTTTCACGTGAATGTTGCAAGAATTAATAAGTTCTGACGGAGTGAAGAAAGGAAATTATTTCCTTTTCGTCAATTCAGAAGAAATGCAAAAATGTGAAGAACGATGACCAATAAACTTATATTCTCCGCCGAAAATTCGAATTCGCGGGCAGTGGAAAAAAGTAGAAAAGTAGCCAGAAGAGATCAACATTACTATTTTGCAAGTTTTTGGGAAAATGGAAAAAATGGAAAGAAACTTAACGAAACAAATCTTAAAATCACAGAAAAAAGCAAAAACTAGAGTAATTTCGTGGAACAATGAAAAAAAACAGCGAAAAATCGAGCGAAAATTGGAGAAAATGACGAATGATAGAAAAAAAGATGACAAACAACTGCGAAAACGAAAAATTTCGCGCCTCCGCCGGTTGGTCAAAATAGAAAAAAGGGGACTTGTGTCGATTTACGAGCACATATACAAGTCTGGTCTGCAATTTTTGCAGAATAGCGATGTTTTCCCTCAGAACTGTTGGAAAAAAAGCCGAAAAACTAACGATTTTCAGAGAAGGAGTCAGTTTACTGTCGAAAAATAAGTTTTTCGAACTGGTATTTGACCAAAAAGACCCGTTTATGCCAGTTTTGAGTCACTTTGCCTAGTAAAGTGCAAAAATCAATGTTTTTCAAGCCGCCATAAAATTCCCACACAATGTGAAAATATTATCTAAATTAGTAACAAAAAAGTGAAAAAACACGCATTTCTAAGCTAAAAACGCACATTTTATGCAAAAAGAAAAAAAAGGCTCGTAAATCGTATGGCCTAGAAGCCCATGCGTAAACCTAGGCCACAGCTCCTCAAAAAAATCATTATAGGTTGAGTGGAGTAAAAGATCATAATAACTTAATATTTATACTCAATAATATATCAAAATACACAAAAACAAGTTAGGCGTTCTTTTTCAAACATCCATCAACTGCATCACTTCAAAAATAAGGTCTCCTTGCTTATCAATAAGGTTCGAAATATCATCCCGTGCTCGAATAATCTCAAAATTCCTAAACCTCTTATATTGCAGCTCCAAACTCTTCAAATGTTGCATCTGTAGTGCATAAAACACCTCAATCTGTTTTCGATCCTTAAATTCCTTCAAATATGTCTCCTGCGCTTGCAGACATTTCCCAGATTGTATCGTTTGTTGTTTTTCCATTTCATAAATCGCCACCACTGATTGTTGTTCTCCTGTTTTCAACTCATTCGCACTATTCCTAATTTTTTGGATTATTTTCTCATCCATCAGTCTGGCTATCATCTTGAGGTGTTGTAGGATACGTCCAAATGGTGTTTCTTGCATTTTCCAGGTAACCATTTGAACGAATTGCTCTCTACAACACGAAAAGTGAAATATTGGTAAGATTTTTTGTTCCATCAGATTCCCCGTATTCGATTTAGTCAGGGCACATAAAAAATTCCACTAAATTTCATAGTATGTGCCTTTAATAAAGTAGCATTGTTTGAAACATGTCTTCCGTAACGAGACCATTTTCTTAGAAGTGGGCGTGGTTTATTTTTTAAACCATATGATTTGCAATTGATAGTAATTGCAGTTTGTGTACTGTATTAAAGGTACACAACGCATTATCACCGGTTTTCAAGAAAATATTTAAATTGTTGTAACTTTGCTGAAAAATGAGTTTTTTCGGAAATCTAAAAAGTATTAGAAAGCTGAAAATCTGAGCTTTCTGATTTCTGTGAACAGCTTTTCTGAAAGTTTTTAGTTTTCAATTTCAAAAGTTATTTCCACTTGTGGCCATGAAAGTTGGCACTTTCAGAGGCACTTGCCGGAAAATGATTATATCTCCGAATCTAGTACAGTTATCAAAAAGTTGTCAACTGCAAAATTGTAGAGAAAGTTATGATCTACAAATTTGCAGTTGACCACTTTTCCATAGCTCTTCTAGATTCCGAGATATAGTCATTCTTTGCTCACCTCAATCCAACAGGCAACCGTCTCGCGAACAATTCTTCAAAATCATTCACCATCCAATCACCAACAACCTTATCAGCCATTCTGATAAGTGATAATGTCTCCAAACCCGGGCACAATTCCAATTCCTGTACCACTACATCTAATGCGTTATCAGATATCACATAAATAGTATTTCCAACTCCAAATATATGATCAATATCATATGCTTCATAGTCAGTTTTGAAAATTGTGCTCCACCGTTTAGTGTTCATATCAAGGCATTCAATCTCGAGTTTTTTGTCGTATACTGTCCCTTGGTATATCTTGTTGTTAGTCGACCCTGAATGTGTTCTGATCAGCCTGATTTCCTTCTGATCAGCGAAAACTTACAAACAAGCACTGAACTATGTGAATGCCCAAATCTATCACTTCTTCCGAATTCAACAAATTTGGAGCTTTCCTCATCATATAGATATACTGTTCGGACCAAGACTATATTGAGATGGATTCTTATCAAATATACCGATCCGTCGAGTTGGCATAGTCCAAGATATGAGTGGCGGATTGGCTGAAAAATTGGCAAATTTTCACATTACATACCGTTTTTTATCGAAATGAGTGGTACTGCCGGAGAATGATAATATCTCAAAATCTAGAAGAGCTATCAAAAAGTGGTCAACTGCAAAATTGTAGATCAAAACATTTTCTACAAAATTGCAGTTGACAACTTTTTGATATCTCTTCTAGATTCCGAGATATGAGCATTCTCCGGTGGCGTTTGAAGTGTCACTCTATTCGAGGGACTACGGTAGTCTGAATTTTGATCCAGAGCCCTTTCTGAGATACTAAGGAGCCCTGGAGGAGCCCCGGTTAAAAATTACATGTATAAAAGTGTTGTCTGCAATTTTAAAACCCAGAAGGTCTGCAAATTATTCGTGTTGACATATTCAGAACCATATGCGCCTTTAATACAGTATCCATGACTGATACTGTCTTAAAGGCGCATAATCTTTTCAATGGATTTTACACTCACCAATCCAACACTTTTCCTCATCTTCGTCTCCATATTCCTAACAATCACTTCATTATCAATCGTCACAAATACCCTCTTATCTTCTGTTGTCACATAATCCGACGCCAATCTAAGCGGCAAATCAGCCAAAAAATCATCCAACTTCCTCCATTCCAATGTCGTCGTGTCAAATTCCCATAGTTCAGTATTTGTCATTGATTTCCTTCTCATATGAATCAAACCCTGATATGGGTAGATCAAAAACACCCATAGAAAATCATCAACATCGAGATTTGTGTGCTCGATTTTTGTGCATTTTTTGGTGTCTGAAAAACAAAAAATTGGGCTCAGAATAATTACAGTATACTATAACTACAGTAGGTCATACTGTAGAGTGATCTACAGATGATCAAATAGGAGTAATAGTGCCATTTTAGAGAATCTACAGTATACCTCAATACGCCTCAATACCGTACATCCTAGATCTACAGTATACCATTATTTTTATCGGATCATATCAAGGAAAACGTAGGGGTACTGTAGTTTTTTAAATCGTGGTACTGTAGCTTACTAAAAATGAATTAATAGCAGCACTCAGTACGGTGTATTTGTTATCTACAGTACGCCTACAGTACTGTAGTTTTTGATCCACGAGTGGGGTACTGTAGCTTACTGTAGATGAATGAATAGCAGTACACATTACAGTATATTTTTGATCTACAGTATTCTCAGATTTTGATCAAAATTCACCACGACATCCAGAAATTTCAGCAGTATGCCGAAAGCGCGCCCCACTGCTAACTATTACCGTATTCTTGCAAAAAAAAATTTTTGCAAAAAACGTTTTTTCCCAACAATTAGCAACAGAGCGCGCTTGCCCGCTCCTTCAGAAAAAATAACTTACCCAAGTTAAACCTATGCATTTGAAAATCATGAGAATGCAAAATTTGAAGTATCCAAACATCTCGACCAATGACACAATACTTCCTTTCACATGCAACTCCAGTATTTAGATGATGTTCATTTGTGAAACACGACATCTTAGGAAAGACGTAACCTACGCAATGAACCTCTCCTATATGAGGTAAATTGTAGCTAACAGCTGTTATACATATCGATTCGCCTATCTAGACGTCATCTGGATCATATCGTGTCATATATAGTGAATTTATGGTATCTGATTGAGGTATCAATTATAGATACACCTGTTGAGCCTTAGGGGGGGCACTTTGGAGCTCAATAGATACCATTTGATAGATACTATCACAAATATTGTCAATGGATTTGTCAACAGGACAATCATTGAAGCGTTGATAGTGAGTGTGACACGTTCTGAATGGAGCTAAACCTAAGGATCCGTCAAAGTTCTATCAAGGGCCAATGAGCTTCAAAACTTTTCATAGTTTCAAAAATCTCAATTTTCAGTAAATCTACAGCAGTTTCAAAATTGTTTATAAGAATCTTGATGTGCCTTCAATACAGTATACCAAATTTAGGTTTAGTATAGGTTACTGTTAAAGGCAGATACTGGAAAAGCTTTGAAAAATTTAAAAGAAAAGCAGATGACAATGATACAAGTGTATTTTTCTGCAAATTTTTTTCGGGCCCGACTTTGGGCTCTTGATAATTTTCGAGAGTCCGGGCTGCCTAGAAATGCGATAGGGCCCAAAAAAGTTAAACCTAAGTTTCTATCAAATCAAAAAGTTTGTTCCAATCAGTATTTATTCACTTCACAAAAAAATATCAAGTCAAGGTGGTTGTTCAGCCGGCTTCGGTTGCATTCTCTGTTGATGTTGATGTTGTTGTTGTTGTTCATAATGAATCATTGCCAATTCCTCCGCACTAACTTGTTGAATCGGTTGTTGTGGTCCCTCATATTTCGGTGGTGGTCTTTCCAATAATCCGACTCTTTGTTGTTGTTGTGGTACAAGTTTCGACTCTTTCCTCGCTTTTTCCGCAGCTTCCTGACGTTCGTAGAGCTGGAGAGCGATGTAGGCGTCGAGTAGTTGGCCGCCCTGAAAATTTTGGAATTTTTTCAAAGTACGCTTTTTTAAAATCCCATCCCAAACCTCAAAAAAATCCACTTACCTCCGGTTCTTTTCCAGTCAACAACTTCAACATCTCCCTTGTATTGTTGTTCATCAAATGTTCCATAATCATCGCCTCCTTATCCTTCTCCTCCTTCTTCGGCTGATCCGGCTCCTGCTCCTTTAAATCGAGCTTCTTCGACAGTTGTTGAATAATATCCAATTGCGCTTGAGACATCGTGTTGCGAGTAGTATAAAACGACGCAAGTGACCGAGTGGTGGATGCGAAAATGAGATGGTCAGGGGCCGTCATCAGGTATGTATTGATTTTTAGCGCATTTCGATGACGTCACATGCCACCTGTACAAATGTTACCCTCATCGCATTGGCCCAGTAAACCGTATACACACTAAAGTAGGTCGAACCGACAATACAGTATTTGATACTGTAGAGTGAGCTACAGATGTCTGAATCGGAGTTACAGTACTCTTTACTTCCATTATAAAAGGATTTACAGTATACCAAGAACATTACCCGAATACGGTGTATGAGAGTTCTACAGTATACCAAAATTTCTATTGGAATAATCGAAATTGGAGTACTGTAGGTTAGATGAATTAAAAACAACACTCGATACGGTATATATTTTGGACCTACAGTGTACCATAGTTTCTACTGAAACGTGTCAAAGAAATTCTATATAATTGAATTTCACATACTGTAGGTTTTGAGTAGATCTTCAATATGTGATCTACAGTAAGGCTCACAGTAGAGCAACAACAGTAAGACTACAGTACTCTATAGTTTTGATTCTGACGGTTCAAGCGAATTTAACAGATTGAAGCTTGGAAATCTAGATCAACGGATATCAAAAATCTGAAAAAAAAATCTCGCGAAAAATTCTATAAAACGTTTATTATTCTAACAAAAATCAATCGTCATCACTATCACCACCACTATATTTATACACCATTCTCCTCTTCACCACTGCCTCATATCGCTGCTCCAACTTCATAATTCTCACTCCAACCTGCTCCCTCAATTTCTCAAATCCCCTCTCCTTCTCAATTTGCATCACTTCCAATCTATCCGATAGTTCATCCAATGGTCTTATATCCAATAATATCGCAAATCCTCTATCATATTCTTCCCGTTGCATTATTTCGTAATATTTTCCTCTTAATGTTTCCTTTTTCTTGTCCAATGCTCTTTTTCCAGCTTCAATTTTCTCCAAAAACTCGATTTGGTATTCCAATTGTCCTTTGGGCTCTTTTTGGAGCTTCCAATGCACCATGTTTTTGAATCGTTGTCTGGAAAAAAAATAATTTTCAATTTTTCAAGTTTCTGGAAAATTTGGCTGAAGTTCCAGATTAGACACTCAAAACTCAAAAATTTTTCGAAATTTTCAGTCAGAAGCTCAAATTTTTCAGAAAAGTGATCTACTATACCTTGGAAGCTGAGGTTTCAAGCTTGTAAAAACTTTTCAGATTTAAAAAAAATCTCTTGTTTCAGCAAAGTTTTTGCAGTTTGAACAATGTGATTTTTTTTTTTGAAAAAAAATGAAACAATTTTTTGACTGAAATTTTCAGCCAAAATCTCAAATTTTTCCAGAAAGTGATCAACTGCAATTTGAAAGCCCAAACGTTTAGCTTTTCAAAACTTTTTAGATATCTGAAAAATCTCAATTTTCAGCAAAGTTACAGTAGTTAGAAAATAGTGACTTTTTTGAAAAAAAAATGAAAAAAAATTGAATATAGTTTTCAGTAAAATTTCCATATATATTCCACCAACTAACCTCAATTCATAGGGCACCATTCCAATCACGATATTCATCTCCTCCATCCTCTTCTCCCTCACAATCTCCTCCGCCATCATATTCAGTGCCAGTTTTTCCAAACTAGGCATCATTTCAATCTTCCGTATCACAACATCCACAGTTCTATCAGATATCACATAAATATTTCCATCAATTGTATGAATATTTCTAACTATTTGTTGCGGATAGTGTTCCTCGAATATTGTTCTCCATTTTTTGCCACACAGGCAATCGATAGTTAGGAGGAATGTTGAATTGTTATAGGCCGCCAGGTAGATTTTGCTTTTGTCGGACCCTAAAATAGTAATTTTTGATCTACTTATCATTGAAAAATTGTAGGTCAAAAATCGAGTGTGCGCCTTTAATACAGTACCCTCAAAACTAGTTTAAAGGCGCATACCGACCAACTATTTGAATGAGTCTTGATTCGTGTGGGAAAACTGCTAAATGCTAGTTGTCGTATGTATTGTTGTCGTGATGTATTGAGTGCAAGCACTGAAGTATTATTGTAGTAAAACTGTCGTGAGGTTTGATGCATTTTGTGCAAGTACGGAAAAAACGAGCAGCGTGACCACATGCTCCTTTAATACAGTATCCCAGGTTAAAATAAATGTGGTGTACTGTATTAAAGGCGCACAGCCTCGAATCTTAAAAACTAGCCGAAATTTCGAACCTGACAACTTACATAAAAATACATTAGTATCATCCCCCATCCGTTTTCCTTTCCAATTTTTCATAACTTTTACAAATTCTTCATTCTCCTTATCATACTGATATAATACCCTCCTTCCAGTTGATAACATTGTTATCAAATACATCAACCCATCCATTTCCACCAAATCGCTTTGATCTATCGTAGAATTGAAGTGTGGCTGAAGAAAATAATTATTGTCAATAGCCCTAGTATGTTCCTTTAATACAGTAACCAAAAAAGTGCAATTAGTATACTGTATTAAAGGCACATCAATATTTTTTCTATAAAATCTTCAAATTGCTGTAACTTTGTTGAAATCTGAGTTTTTTCAAAAATCTAAAATTTTTTGGAAAGCTGAAATTTCAGGCTTCAAAAAACTGTCAGAACTTTGGCTGAAATTTTCAGAAAAAAGGTCCAAATTGGGTTTAGGTTTAGGTTTACCAAAAAACTAAGAACTTACGAAAGTCACTGTAGTTTTCTGAAAAGTTGTCAAATCCATCACAATCATATGATATTTCGACTGCTTGATATACATATATCCATCCAATTCCAAAAATTCCTTGCAACAATCCATCTCCACCTCGACCAAACTCCTCCATTCCATTGTTTTTGGCTGGTATTCCAGCAATTTCCTTTTGTAGCTCAACTTCTTCCACATATAGATTTTCCCATCCTTCGCTGAAATCTCAAAATCGCTGGGCCCTCCGATTTCCACCAAAGCACGGTTTTTGTAGTCGATTTTCGAGTATTTTGTAGTTTCTGAAAATTTTGGGGTTTTCATGAAATTCGAGGAAAGTGCTCTACTACAACTTAAAAGCTTAAATTTTCAGCTTTCCAAAAATTTTCAGAGTATGAAAAAATCTCAATTTTGAAAAAAGTTACATCTATATGAAAACTTCGACTTTTTCGAAAAAAAAATGAAATAATTTTTTTGACTGTAATTTTCAGCCAAAAGCTCAAATTTTTAGAAAAAGTTGTAAACTACAACTTGAAAGTTTACATTTTGAGCTTTTCAGAAAAATTCAGATTTTCAAAAAATCTCTATTTTCAGCCAAGTTACAGTTATTTGAAAAAAAACATCTCAAATTTTTTTTCAACAAAAAATAAAAACTCACTTGTATCCCACTTCCAAATTTCAAAATTCGTCTCATGAACCTTCTGAATAATCCAAATATCATCACCAATTTGACAACTTCGAATTTCAGCCGATACTCCAATTTCCAGAATATTTTCAGCGGTAAAACAGCTCATTTTCGTTTGAAGACGTAATAATGAGCAGAATGACTGATTTACAATCGATCCATTTCGTAATCTAGATGAACATGAGGCTCCGCCCACTTTTTGTGTTAATCAAGATAGGATAACATGCAAATTGGTGTAGGGAGAAAAATGACAGGTGGTGATTCCCGGAACACTAGATATTATCATTAGACATTTCCTGTCTTGATGGTATCGGTCATGCTCCTTTAATACAGTACTCCAAAATTTTTGACAAACTGTCTTCAAGGGACAAACCGATTTTGGGGGATTACTAGGTGTATGTATCACAAGTAACTATCGTAAAGTCTGATGCATTGTGTGCAATCACTAAAGGAGTACTGTAGCTCAAGTGTCGTGAGGTCTGATGCATCATGTGCATTCACCAAAATGGTACTGTATCTATATTGTCTTATTTTAGCTTGAAAACACTTTTTAAACTAGGTTTATTTTGACAATATCACTATAAAAAGTAACTGTCGTAAAGTCTGGTGCATTCTGTGCAATCACTAAAAGAAAAATTCACAACTGTCGTAAGATCTAATGCATTGTCTGCAATTACCGATAGACTACTATCTAAGTGTTACTTCTGTGGTGTAAGGTCTGATGCACCATGTTCATTATAGATACTGTATCTTCAACTGTCGTCAAATCTAGTGTACTCTGTGCAAACACCAAATGGTCCCTCGATACCAAAAAAATTCCATCAGCAAGCAGGTGTGACATGGATCACCAATCAAGATGAATTATGTGTCACATGAATATGTGTGATCTACTACATCAGATTAACAGGTGTTCCGACATGACACATCAAAGATAGTCCGATGTACCATCATTAGCACATGTACATCTAATTGACCGGGTGGTCCTGCTATTAGGAGGGATGGACTTAATCCTATCCTGTCCCTCTCCGAGAAATTTTGCTGAAAATCATCTGAAAACCAGCTCAAAGTGTCGTAAAATATGATGCATTCATTCTACACATTTTACAACAAACAACAATATCTAACGGGATCTATGTAACTTGAGATAAGTGATAAGATAGAGAACACCAGTTAAAAGTAATATGGCGGCGACAATGCCACATCGACGGATCCACGCATCTTGGCCGATGTTGTGTGGTGCTAGACGGGTGTGGTATTTGTATTTGTGGGCTCCTTGACGCATGTTCCAGATATCCCATAGAAGGGCACAGGAGAGGGCGAAACAGCAGATGGAGCATACTGCGTTGATTATGAGCTCCTGGAATTCATAGAACCTCATAGATTCATGGAACTTCATAGATTCATAGATTCTTCTATAGAATCTTCCATAGAATTTCCATAGAATCTCCCTCAGAATTTTCCATAAAATCATCCATAGAACTCCATAGAACCACCATAGAACTTCATAGATTCATGGAACTCCTTAGATTTTCCAAAGAAACTTCCATAGAATCATCCCTAGAATTTTCCATAGAATCTTCCAAAGATTCATAGAACTTCATAGAACCTTCCATAGAATCGTTCATAGAATTTTCCATAGAATCTTCCATAGAACTTTATAGATTCATAGAATCTTCCATAGAACTTCATAGATTCATAGAATCGTTCATAGAACTCCATAGAACTACCATGGTACTTCCATAGAATCTTCCATAGAATTTTCCATAGAATCTTAGATAGATTCATAGAACTTCATGGACTCGTAGAATCTTCCATAGATTCATAGAATCTTCATCGAATCTTCCTCAGAATCATCCATAGAACTTCATAGATTCATAGAATCTTCCATAGAATCATCCATAGAACTTCATAGATTCATAGAATCTTCCATAGAATCATCCATAGAATCATCCATAGAATCATCCATAGAACTTCATAGATTCATATAATCATCCATAGAATCTTCCATAGAACTCCATAGAACTGCCATGGAACTACCATAAAACGTTCATAGAATCATACATAGAGCTCCATAGAATCTTCCATAGAATCTTAAATAGATTCATAGAACTACATAGAACCTTTCATTGAATCGTTCATAGAATCTTCCATAGAATCTTAGATAGAATCTTCCATAGAACCTTCTATATATTCATAGAACTTCATAGATTCATAGAATCTTCCATAGAATCATCCATAGAACTACCATGGAAATTTCATAGAATCTTCCATAGTATCTTCCACAGAACTTCATAGATTCATAGAATCTTCCATAGAATCTTCCATAGAATCATAGAACTTCATAGATATACTCACCGCCAAATCAAATGAAAATTGACTATTCACATTAAGCTCAAAATATCTGAGCATAATTGTGAAAAATGATATAAAAATGCCAATGAATGCGAATAAAAACACCAAATTGTACACAAACCTAAAAATCAAATATTTTCGGTAGATCAAAAAAATCGATTTACCATTGCTCCCGCCCATCAATAAACATCAATATAGCAATGCACAAGCATAACTGAAATATTTCAAATATTTTGGTAGATCAAAAATATTTGACCTACCGCCTGAGCCAATTTCATCAATGGTAGCCACGTGGCAAACCATGTTATAGGTTTAGTCATGATTTTTGTTGGTCGGATGAATGGCGAAAAACTTTTTGAGTCGATTGAAAATGTGGAAGTGAGTACCACTTTGTGATGGGAGCACACAGCTGCTCCGCGAGCTCTCACTGCCCCCACGCATAGTGACCACATGTTGTTCGGGGGGCTCCGATGGCGGGGACCCGACGACAAAACAAAACAAATAGTTGTTTTGTTCGTGGTGTCGGACCACGTTTATCAATGGTGACAGGTGTCGTAAAATTGGATGTATGGTCTGCAAAATATTGTCAGATATGATGCTCATAAATTTTTTTGTTTATTGTCACCAAAAAGAGAAATATATGTTGTAAGATATGGTGTATGGTCCGCAAGCCGAGATGATGAAAAAGGCGTTGTGTCGTCAGATATGATGCATGGTCTGCAAGGTGTTTTTTGATTGAATTTAGGATTTTTTACAGACGTCGTGAAATGAGGTGTATGGTCTGCAAAATATTGTCAGATACGATGCTCATAATTTTTTGTTTATTTCAATATTTTTTTCAAAAACATATGTCGTAAGATGTGGTGTATGGTCCGCAAGCCAAGAAGTTGAAAAAATAGTTGTGTTGTCAGATATAATGCAAAGTCTGCAGTAGATTTTTTTCATGAAATTTCAGAAACTTCAGAAAAATCAGGGTCCACTTTTTTTAAATCACAAGTTTAGATTTATCAATAAAATATTTCAATTCAGAGTGATACTACTGAAAGAAGTATATTTATTGAAAAATGGAGTAACATTGAACCAAAAATTGGAATATAGTAGTTAGTAAACCGCCGTTGTTTACAGGTGCATCATCCTTCAACTCTTCCATCTCGGTATTCAATCCATCGCCTCGTTGTTTCAACATCTCTCCATTCTTTTCTCTCAACTTCGCAAGCAAACCTTCTTGCTTTTTCTGGTAATTCTCCAACTTAGCGTACATCTGTATTCTAACCAATATCAACCTATCAAATTCTTGCTGCTGTATTGAGTTGGCAGATAATCTTCTTCTCAGTTGATCTTGTTGTGTCAATTGCTCAACTTTAGCAACTTCCAACTTTTCAATCAACTCGGTTAGATATTCCAGTCGACCTAATGGTGTTTGTTGCACTTTCCATGTTACCATATTATCATATCGATCTCTATAATACCACTAACTGATAACTTATCAAATCATCACCAACCTCAATCCATATGGAAGTATATCTGTCAAAGTTTCATAGTTTTTGTCAAAATACTTGACAACACTTATGTCAGCCAACTGAATAAGCGATATGTTTTGGAGGCTTGGTCGTAGATCAATCTCCCTGACTCTCAAATTTATTCGATCATCCGAGGCCACATAATATTTCTCATTTTCACCAAAAACATTTGCAACAGTGTCTGCATAAGTCGATTGAAATACAGTATACCACTGTTCTGTCTGCACGTCAAAGTAATCTATCGTTAAGTTTTCCTTAATGATGAATGCCTGATATATTTTATTGTCATTCGACCCTGAAACAATTAATAAATTATTTTTAAAAATCATAAAAAGTGAAAATTTTGCAAATGTTTGTAGCTATAATAGACATATTTTGTGTGCAATAAAGTAAAAATAATGATGGATTGACAATATTCAAAACGAAGTGAAAGCGTTAACTTACAAATAAACTTCTGTAGTCCAGCACGTTGAAATCCTGGAATAGGTTTCCTTGTCTTGAAAGCAACAGCTTCATCACGGTCCTTATCCAAACGATAAACACTTCTCCAACCATTATTATCAATACAAAACAAGTAGAACAAATCATTCAACTCACAAACCGTAGCGTAATCAATTTCTGGTGGCTGTAATATTCGTCAAAACAATGAATCTCAATATTCCACATACCATTTCAATTGTTGTCAATTCACCCGAATCTTCAACTATTTTCCATTCAAGTGTCGATGGGTCAAATTTCAGGAATTGGTCATTATCATGTTCCAAGGCACCCACTACGCAGATTTTTCCACTTGATGAGTAAAGTGAAGAATAATCTTTGATCTTCAATCTTCGGTTAGTATATTCGACCATTTGACAGTTTTTAGTTTCTGAAACACTTATGATTTATTTGAGTCTAACCGCTTAATATAAATAACTCGTCTATTTATTGAGTTTCATAAAACCCCGTTTGAACATTGGGTTAATTCAGTAATCTGCACTTTTGCGCGAGCGTGATTGCACACATTGCATTTTACACGACGACAATTGCCGTAAATCTACACCGTAAATATTGTCAGGCGGGAATTCAAGCATATTTTTTGCGACTTTTAAAAAATTCTCAAAAAATGATAAAAATTTTTGCCGCTAAAATATTTGCAGAACGAACAATCTCAAAAAAAAACCTTTTTTTTCAAGTTACCGTATCCTCATGATAAACACCCTTAAACTCGTAAAAATTGCAAAAATAAGGTTTTTAATCGAAAACTTTGCGGTTTCAGATTGTTTTTCTGCCCTGTAGATAAGAAATTTTTTTTCAAAGCGGTTTGAATCTTCCGAAAAAAAAACAACTTACTTGTATCAAACTTCCACATTTCCACCACATCATCACTATTTGTTTGTACTATCCATATGTTATCGCCAATTTGACAGCTTTTGCTAGCAATTTTCAATCCGGTATGCAAGACATATTCAGTGGTGAAGCACGCCATTTTCAGAGGTTTGATGTGTGACTACCTCAATGGTGCAACAGATGGATATGTGCGGTTGGATCAAAAATCGATGCCGCGCATAATTATCTCGGAATCGTTTAGTGACGCAACATTCTGACCTAAGTGAACAGGTGTTCTCGATCTAATCGTTTTGGGAAGATTGGGAACCTGTCGTTGGATGGAGTAATATCTAGTAATATCACGCTCACGAGCTCCCCAGGGTTGCATAGGCCTATCAAATCTGCAGGACGGCAGGATCGCTTGCAATCGCGCTACATTAAGAAAAAAAACGGTTTTTTACTTACTGTAGCCGGTAAAAAACAGTCGAATTTACAAGTTTTAGAGAGTTAGAGTAGGGAAATATTAGAGTTTTAGACTGTTAGAGTAAAGCTACGGTAAGTAAAAAAAAACGTTTTTTGCGATTCGTCGTCTTGCGAAAATGTAAGCGCTGGGATGTCGTGACGCTGATCAGACTGGGTATTTGATGTTACTCAGAGTATCGAAATCTGATAAGATGTGGATATACAGTATCGATCTCTCAACTCAACTCTCAAATTTTTCAAGTTGTTGAAAAAATCATAACATTATTTGGCATTATTAACTTTGAGTCTCTTCCGTGTCACTGTTAAAGGATTGGATTTTTGCAAGAAAATATTTATCGAAAAGTGAAGAAAAATTTTACACAAAAACACTGTATTTCAATTATCAACTCTCCCTTGCACCCAATGTTGATACCGTCCTTGCAACTCTTTAAATCTCCCAGCTCGATATTCAATCTGCCATTTCTCCTGTCCATCCGCCGCCTTCTTCCTCTTCATCATCATCACATCACACACGCTCCTCTCTCTTTGCAAAATCTTCCCATATTCCTTTTGCAACTTCAAGAAGAATCTATCTTGTTTCTTCTGACATTCCTTCAACTGCCAATGCATATCTTTTTTGGTATCGATCAACTCCACATATTCTTCCTTCATCAGTTCGTCAAGTTTTGCCATTTGCTCATTTTTCGCTATTTCCAACTTTTCAATCATCTCAATCAAATGCTCCATTCGACCTAATTTTGTCTCTTGAACTTTCCATAATACCGTATGAAAATATTGATACCTAAAATAATATCAATACTTATTTTATTCCCTCAAATTGAGTGGCTCTGCCGGAGAATGATCATATCTCGGAATCTAGAAGTGCTATCAAAAAGTGGTCAACTACAAAATTGTAGATCACAACTTTTTCTACAAGTTTGCAGTTGACAACTTTTTGATAACTATACTATATTCCATGATACGATCATTTTCCCGCATCGTTTACTAGAAATACGGTAATTATCACTAACCTCATTTGAAATGGCAATACATTCGTCAAAAGTTTGAATCCATCCTCGCAATACTTGGCAGCAGTGATATCAGTCAACCCGATCATTGATATTTTTTCAAGAGTCTTCGGCAGTAGATCAACCTCTCTAATCCTTATATCAATCATATTATCAGCAACTACATAGATTTTTTGATCATCGCCGAACACATTTTTTTCAGCACGGCCTTCAAAGTTAGCCTCTATTACACTATACCAACGATTTGTCTTCACATCGAAGTAGCCAATGATCAAGTCATCCTTGACTTTGAAGGCTTGATATATTTTGTTGTCACTCGACCCTAAAAAAAAACTTATCTAACATGGTATGAACCCAAACAAAAGTTAAGTTTTAGAACGCTGTAGGAGAACGATCATATCTCGGAATCTAGAAGAGGTAACAAAAAGTTGTCAACTGCAAATTTGTAGAAAAAGTTTTGATCTACAATTTTGCAGTTGACAACTTTTTGATAGCTCTTCTAGATTCCGAGATATTATCATTCTACGATAACGTTTGCAGTGAAACCGAAAAACTGTCACTTACAGACAAAAGTTGGAGTTTGAGGAGTTTGATCGATATAATCAGTAGATGGTATACCAACAAACATATCTCTATTCTTATCATACTGATAAATACTTCTCATTCCCTCCCAATCAACACAAGCCAAGTAGATCGATCCATTCAATTCGCAGATGTTTGAGTACCGTCGTCCAATATTAGGCTGTAATTTTTTCTTAAATCCAGCTTAGGTTTAAAAACATACCAAATAAATATCTGACTTCATTCCAGTATCCAAATCCACAATTTGCATTTCACTTCCCATCAAGATATACATTTTTCTATCCATTATGACTATCTCCTTAGTGTCGCAGAACACTTGAACAACCCTTACAAACTCCCATTCAAGTGTAGATAGGTTTAACGCATACAGTCTGGTGTTAAACATGATTTGTTCTAGGATGTACAGTTTTCCATTCGATGTTGTTAGTATGAAGCTTCTAGTTATATCCGGACAGATAGTCTCGATTTTCTTGAAGTTTTTGGTTTCTGAATAACTTTTATGATTGAGCCAACAAACTAAATGTGCCGACGACAAATGCGCGTGAGGTATGTGCACATCGTACGCAAACTAACAAAATGACGACAATATGCACAAGTTTCGAAATTTTCACTTGAACAAGAGTGGTAAATGGTTGAAACACCACTATATGACTTTTACAGTATTATTAAAAGTGTGGAAAATCCGGTGAAAATGTGCTGTTTAGTTGTAAAAACAACACTCGAAATTTGTGCATATTGTAGTCAAAATCAAATGCACTTCATTCTACGCGCATTCATTCGTCGGCACAAAAAAAGTGAAAAGTAGATCGAAATGAAAAATTAATGAGAACTAACCTGTGCATAACCTCCACACTTCAATTTGACCTTCACTGCTTCTTTGTACTATCCAAATATCGTCTCCTACTTGGCAGCTTTTCATATCAGTCTTCAATCCAGTTTGAAGAACATGTTCAGTGGTGAAATATGCCATGTTTGGCGAGAGCGGTGCGAATGAGGGTGTATCAAGACGTTGCGCAAGAACAAAATGACTGATTTGGTGTGTATCAAGACAGGTGGCCTTCTATCGATTTATGTGTTAGCTCAGAATTCGTTACAGGACCCAAAAGAGCAGGTGTTCACAGACTGTCGCATTTAACATTCGTGGGAGGAAAAAAAATAACGAGAGAGTCAGAATAATAAAGAGAGCTCTAGAGAGTCAGAGAAAGGCGATGTCACGGCCCGCTGAGTGGGACGTTGGCGCACTAACGAAAGAGTGCGCGAAAATGAGAGAGTCAGAGAAAAAAATTTGTTCGGTTCCGCGGTCCGTGGATGTTCAGCAAATTGCTAGCACGGCTCATAGCAAAATGGGATAACAGCAAACGCGCACTATGGCCAAATGGTACTGTAAATGTCTGCAAACACCGAGATTTTTTTCAAGAGCCATGGACTAACTTTTTTGGCACAAATGGCCTAACTTCTTGGATTTGAA
Source organism: Caenorhabditis uteleia (assembly GCA_963573275.1). Classification (NCBI taxonomy): domain Eukaryota; kingdom Metazoa; phylum Nematoda; class Chromadorea; order Rhabditida; family Rhabditidae; genus Caenorhabditis; species Caenorhabditis uteleia. The sequence goes on from OY752135.1 coordinate 16,660,961, forward strand.
AAAATTGAAATGTAAATCTTTATTTCATTAATCAATTCGTATAGCTAGAAAAAAATCGATCTCAATTCATTAATCCGTTGCTGTGGCAGGAGATTGTGTTCCCGCGCAATCGGTCCACTCCTATACACACGTCGTCGAATATACAATAAAACATCGATCAATCGATAACCATCATTCTCTCTTATTTATACACCATAATTTCAGAAACCCTCACTTTCACCTACCGTATCCATCGGTATGGCATATTTCACAACTGAACATGTACTTCAAACTGGGTTAAAGACTCAAATGAGATGTTGTCAAATTGACAACGATATTTGGATAGTTCAAAAAAACAGTGTTCGTCAAATTGAAGTGTGGAAGTTTGACACAGGTAAGCTCTGCTTTATTGGTATATATTTGAGAAGGTATTCAGAAACCAAAACCTGCGAAAAAGTTGAATACACCAACAGAAACCTAAGAATCAATTCTTTTTCCTCACTGTGTACATCAAACGGAAAAATTTACATGATAGAACGAGGAGGAAATGGCTTACTCGAGTTTGACACATTGACACTTAGATGGAAGCATTTAGTGGATATTGAGTTATCTTGCTACAAGATGATATCAGTTGTGGTTGAACCTGATATTTATGTTTTGACCGAAAATTGTATGCAAGTTATGAATCTGGACACTTTACAAACGATAACGATTGAATTGGTAAGTGATAAATTTTAGTTGAACCATTTCTTTAAACATCGCGGGTTATTCCAACAATCTACATTTTTGCGTGAGCGTGATTGCACACACTGCATCTTACATGACGACAATGGTCGCTAATCGGCACACAAAGTATTTTCAGGCGGCTATTAAAACAGAATTAAGTTCGAAAATTTACAAAAAAGGTTGTTGCTAGTTTATCAATAGAAAGTTGATAGCCCAACTAAAAAGTGAAATATCATAAACCAAAAAGATCTCAAAAAGCAGTTTGAATCTCCTTTTTTTCATGACCGTGGAAGAAGTTTGAATTTCTAGGCCATGTCGACTTAGGCCTTGAAGAGAGCAGAACTCGAGTTATATGAACTTTATGAAACTATTCTTGTTAGGATTTCTGTTTATGAGCATTTTTTTCCCGGAAAACTAAAATTTAGTTTTTTTGTCTCCCCCCATAAAATCGAGTTTGGCTGTCTTCTTAAATCGAGATGGTCTAGAAACCGACGGATTGATGATAAAATAAAATATTGCAGCCTCGAGCAATAAACAACGAATTTTTCAACTCGACAATTGTCAACTTGAATGGTCAGATCTACCTGGTATTTTATGTTCATTTCAATATGAGAAGTGTGTATCAGTATGATAAGAATAAGACAAAGTTTGTCGCCATCAAGGCAAGGGATAGGATCACTTGTGGTGGCGGCCATTCTGAATCTGTTTGTAAGTAAAATATTTGATATTTTCTAATAATGGAACACGTTTTAGGGTCGAATGACAACAAGATATATCAGGCGTTCACTTATAAGGATATCTTGACGATCGACTGTTTTGATATAGTAACTAGACGCTGGGATACTGTATTTCAGTCAAAATATATAGGACGACCTGCCAATATATTTGGCAACAATGATATTATATATGTTGTTTCTAATACTTTCCTTGATGTGAAAGTTAGAGAGATTGAGCTACAACCTAGCCTCACAAATATATCACTTATGCAGCTGACTGATACAACTGTTGCCAATTATTACGAGACTAACTATGAATCATTGACAAGCAAGTTGCCATTTGGATTGAGGTAAGTGATAACTACCGTATTTCATATCTCGGAATCTAGTGCAATTATCAAAAAGTAGTCAACAGCAAACTTGTAGAGAAAGTTATGATCTACAAATTTGCAGTTGACCACTTCTTCATATCTATTCTAGATTCAGAGATATGATCATTCTTTGGCAGTGATATTATAGAGATCGATATGACGAGATGATAGCATGGAAAGTGGCAGAAACACCATTTGGTCGAGTGGAGTATCTAATCGAGTTGATTGAAAGGATGGAAGTTGCAAAAGTTGAACAATTGGAGATAAGGGATCGAATGGTAGACGACTTGGATCGGGGGCAAATTTCGCAGATTTGCTCTGAGATACGATCTGAGCAAAGAAGGGTAGAACGAGTGTTTGTGAAGTTTGAGACGCAGTATGGGAAATTTTTCAAGAAACAGGTGAAGGAAGTGGTTGATGAACACGAAAAACGGCAAATTGAACATCAAACTGGAATATTGAAGGAGCTGCGACGACGATATCGAACTTGGGTGGAGAAGCGAATTACTAACTTTTGATTATTCTGTTATGTTTTTTTTTTCAATTTTTTCTATCGAGAGATTCGGGAAGTTAGGCCATGCCTGAAATTCCAGCTAAAATGGAGTTTTTTTCCCTTTTTTTAAATGATAATTTTTATTTTCAATAATAAATTAAAATAAAAGCAATAAAATCCTACAAAAAGTGATAATTTCGCAATAATGTGTGGTTATGATTTAAACCTATTCTGTACGAAATAAAGTTCCAGCCATGGCCTAACTTTCACGCCACAAATGGCCTTATTTTTCCGAAATTGCGATCAAGACCCATTTCTCCGGCTTTTATATATCCCAACTGATCGATCGATACTTGTGCCACTCTCCTCTCTCTCACCCTTCTCCTCTTTTTTCTTCCCATTACACTTTCCCTGTCTTTCGACCTCAAAGCTTTATGTCAAAGTTCTATATAAATATTCCAAAACCCTCAAATGGAATCATCAAAAGACATTTGCCCGTCGGTTTTGTACCCCCTTCAACAGCATTTTTAATGGAATTAGCTGACGAGGGACCGGTTATTTATGGTGTGAAAGTAAATGAGCCAACAACATGGACATTATTGTTACAACTCAAATACAAGACGGTTATTCATGCATATGCAGCTTTGTCTCAATCATCCAATTTCATATATGTATTGATTGTTGGTGAAACTGTTACGGTACGTTATTCAAATGAGTTCTATTTGTTGTCAAAGCAAGTGCGCTCTAATCGCAATATTTGGAAGTTTGAGAATTTCTGGACATAAAACTTAAGATATTGCTGGAATCGCAGCTATGGCCTAAACAGCAGAAATGGCATAGTTTCCCAAATTTTGGAATAATTGCGCATTTCCCCAAGCCGTTGATTTTCAATTTTTTCAGCAAAGTGAAAATTCGGAGGCAGAAAGTATCGAATTCACATTTGATCTACACAAATTCGATTTTTCCACAAAAGAAACTCAGTTATTCAGGTTTGTTATATTCAATGAGTAAGCGAAAAACACAAATAAATACAGATGTACGGATCCACTCGCACTATTACGTCTTCCATTGAATGTATTAACACTGAAATGTGGGAATGATGATAAACTTGTGTTGTATGATCGAACAATCACTCAAGGGGGGATTCCGTATTATGAAATAATTGTTGATAGTCAGGTTGGTACCGACGAAAAAATTCCATATTCCACCGTCCAGTAGAAACATGCAAGTTCGCCCTATCTAGCCATTCTGGCAGCTCGCCAACGCTGAATATTAAACGTTGTAATGCGTACGCAGCGAAAAGTCTTTACATCGTTTGATACTCAGTGCCTGGTACGCAGCCAAAGTTGATCGGAAGATTTTTGAATATGGAACTGTCATAAAACTCGAGTTTTGATGTCTTCGAGGCGCAAGTGCGTCCTTGGGTCTCGAAGCGATTTTGAACTTCGAAAATTCGTTTTGAATGTAAATACAGTACTCGAACTGCAAAAACGTATCGAGACCCATGGACGTTTATTTGGTATATAATAATTAATTTCAAACTTATTTTTTGCTTGCAGAACTTGACATTTGAATGCCAAAATCAACAAGTACCCGATCCAGTCGAGGAAGATGGAGAAACAATCGGATTCCCTATCGAGTTCGATATCTCCAACAAATTGTTTGGCAGACTTCAAAATTGCTCCAAAATGCTCATTTATTGCGCAAAACTCAATAAATGGAATGCCTACCGTCAAAATTTAGCAGACACAGTCCAGGTTTTTAATCAATTTCAATTCAAAAAAACTAGTTTTTTCAGCTACCTGTTTCAACTGGAAGAGCTGTCGGAGAGACATTTGGTAGTCATGGTCATCGGGTGAAAGCAATGGATACGAAATTGACATTTCATACGGATAATAATGTGACATTTGCTAGGATTTCGGAGAGTAATAACTTACACAAGTTTTATCAAGTTGTGTTAGGTAAGATTTCATCGGAATTTATTCATCTATCAATGATGTCTGCTCATTATAGACCACAAAACCCAAGAATTCAGTCTCCGTTTTCGTGGCACATTGACACTTGATGCAGACATCGGAAAGATGTTCTATTTGATGGTTTGCGCCGAGTCATTGTGTTTCGTCGGTATTCGGAAAATTGGATTGATTTATTTTGATGTAAGTCGTAATATTTTTGAATTCTTTCAGTTTAATAGTTTTTTTTCAGCCAGCATCTCTACATGAAATCACTAATTTCCTATTAGAAAAATCGCGACTTGCCATAACTGAGGACAAGAAAACTGATGATTCAACTTCAAAATGAAAGCATTATTTAGTTAATATTTAGTAATTTTTAATAAAGTTTTTTTGCATTTTGCCAGTCCAACATTTTTGCAAATTTGCTCCACTGAAATAGTTTGGAAAGTAAGGCCATTTGTGACATAAAAGTTCGGCCATGGCTGAAATTTCGAGGAATGTCAGCTCAATATTTCAATTTTATTTCACACAAAGTCAGTATCGTATGTCATTTTAGCCATGAATAATTGGGAAAATATCACTTTTTATGGGATTTTATGCTAATTTATGATTTTATCAGTATAAATCACCACAAAATGCATGTTTGAGAGAGCAGAATGTTGTCAAGTTTTCACAAAAAAAACTTAGGATTTTAGCTGAAATTTCAGTCACAGCCTAACATTCCGGAAGTCTCCATAGAGCGTATTCAGCAAAATCATGAATACATAATACCAACCTCAAGTTAGAAAAGATGAGGTACCTCCTTTCGACTCTCCTCCATAACAACGTCTAACTTTCTAGCCGCCTATCTCTCGTTTTCTCTATTCTATATCATTTGTAATTTCACCCTGAATCATATCTTCGAGTGGGGTAACTATGTTAGCCGCCTAGTATACACCACCCCGCCACAAAATATTACTTTGAATAGAAGAAATACCTTAACAACTCTTTGTTGAAATATTCCCACACCCAACCCAATATTCTTTGTTCTAATCACTTCTTTCAATCATATGATATATATCTTCTCAACAAAAAAAAGAGAGAGTGAATGAGTATTTTTTGTGTGCACATATAAAGTGAATTATGCCAGTTGACTGCTTATGTTTTTTTCGCCTTTTTTTTTTCGCTTTCGCCTTTTCTTCTTCCGACTTTTTGAACTCCTATCAATCGTGAATTTCTAATAACTTCAACTTTTCATTTTTGAGATTTCCAAAAATAATTTGTAATTATAATCTTTCGTCAAAAATAGGCTTAAAGCCGTCTCAAACTGTCAAAATTACTTTGTCTATTTCGACCATCATTATTATCAAAACAAGTTCCTTACATTTTTCGCGAATTTTTAAAGCTTGCAAAAATTCTGTTTGAGTTACCGCCTTTCCGTATTAACTGTGTCGATTTACTGCAATTTTCGTCATGTATAATGCAGTGTGTGCAATCACACTCACGCAAAAATGCAGATTGTTGAAATAACCCGCTATATTCAAACAATGTTGTACCTTTATCGTCATTTCTATAGGATTAACCTGGATTAGGAATTATATCTTATCTTGATTGGAAAAATAGAAAAATGGGACTACAAATTCGTCTTGAATTGTTATTCATCAATAGATGTAGTAGCACAATAGACTAATCGGATAATCCATCTACCACACCTTGATATAATCAAAATGTATTTTCTTGTCGCTTTCATACTAATCGAGACGTTGTGCGCCTTTAAATCTTAGCCTAACTAATATTACTGTACTATTTAAAGGCACATATCTCAATCAGATCTTCGCTTGGTGACGTATGGAAACGAGAATATTTAGATGGCATCATCTTTGAAAGGAGCAGGGGTGGCACATCGACCTGTATTTGATGTCTTCATGACGCGTGAGTTTATTGATTTAAATTGCACGATCGGAAAAGCTCCATATTCCACTTCCAGTCAGAAAAATGCAAGTTCGCCCTATCTAGCCAATCTGGCAGCCCGCCAACTCTGAATATTCAACGTTGTAATGCTTAAGGGTACGCAGCAAAAAGTGTTTACAACGTTTGATACTCAGAGTTTGATACGCAGCCAAAGTTGATCGGAATGGCGAATATGGAACTTTTCGGGCCGTGATACTTGACTTGAATGACACAAGGCATTTTCAGAAAATAAACCAAAAACTGCAATCGTTGAGCAAGTCGCAGAAAATCAGTTTGATGACCGGCCCAAAACCAGTGCATCAACGGTGAGTTTTCATTTTGAAGGCAGTATTGATGTTAAAGAGGGGTAAGTGGTGCTAAACCTTTTTCTGGAATTCTAGGCCATATACCGAATAAATTGGACAAAAATGTACGAAAATGAGATAGAAACCAAAAATAGGTTTAGCGCTAACAGTCGTGGTTGGGTGAGGGCTTGACAAAAATTTGACTTTTTTTTTAAATTTCACTAGGTTTGACATTTAAAAAATGCCACAAAACCCCCTGAAACGACTATCCTTCTTTCAAGAAGGAACTAAACCTAAAAACATGACCATCAAACTTTTTCCAGCTTTCTTCCACCTCTTCGCAATTCACTTTCAGTGACGTTCTACCGATGAACCCGAAAAGGTATGGTGTTCATTTCCAATTCATTTTTCAATATTTTGAATTTGTAGCTCATCTTTGCACGACCATCCAGGATCCACACAATCATCTGATAATCTCTATTTCTCCTTGCCAAATCATGTTGACAGTTGTCTATCTAAACCAACTGTATCATACGAATGGCCAGGCGGAAAGTTAGTTTAGTTTTTGTTAAATATTGACAAAATATGGCGTATACGTACAAAATACTATTGATTTACAGAGAACCAATAAAAGCACCCGGTGATGTGAATTTGAGCGGCAAACAACTTGTACCATTCTTAATCAAGGCAACAACTAGATTGCCGGCAACAAAAGCAGAAGGTGTTCGATTGCGATTGGCTGAATTTGAATCATTGATTCATAAGGATGTGTTTTCGAAGGAATTCATTAAGAAAATGAATTATGTTGTAGATGGTAAGTTTTCAAAATGTTCAATCAACTTTGGCTGCGTACCAAACACTGAGTATCAAACGATGTAATGATAAAGAATTTTTGCGGGGTACCCTTAAGCATTACAACGTTGAATATTCAGAGTTGGCGGGCTGCCAGATTGGCTAGATAGGGCGAACTTGCATTTTTCTGACTAGATGGTTAAATGTGGTGGTTTTTTCAGCATTGGATTGCGGAAAATACGATCAAGCATGGGTCGGATACAAGGGATTGAAATCGACGAATCCTGAGGAAATGTCAGGTAAATGGTCACATGGAATGAATTTGCTTATACAAGAACTAATGCCGCTGCAAAAGAGGAGAATCGGATCAGCTGGAACACAAGTCAGAAATCAATAACTTGTTTTGTATCATTGAACTCTTGTAAATAGTCAATCACTTTTTGATCGAAGTATTAAACAAACAGTATTATCGGAATTCTTTTTTTTTCAGAATAAATTTAGCTTTATTTATCATTAACATTAATCACTGACAGATCACAATGGTAGTTCTAGAAAAAAAATGCAAAACTGACTCCGTCCAGAGCTTATAGGAATCAACACATTCACACCTAGTCATACAGTATTGAAGGCGATATGGTGAGCGTTTGTCTCCACGTAAACCACAATAACGATGATGTCGGATGATAAACCGCCATCGTTCTAAGCTACAGAGCGGGGACGTCACGTATGAATGAGCTTAACATACGAGGCCGTGAACCCAAACACGGCATGGTCGAGACTCGAACTCGAACCCTTAACTGTACGTATCTGTTCGCTTATTAGACGCGTGTTTATACCACTCGGCCATCATGCACATGTGTGTCCACTGTCTAATTGTGGGTCACATAAACGAGTGGGCCGTTGGTGGCAGGCCATTTGCGGCCGAGTAGATACAACGACTGTTACTGAATAATATTATAGATCTAGTTTTTGTCTGTTTTGAAGAAAATCTACATAGATTCGCAGGAATTGTCGGTATCTGGTACGAGAACTCAAAAGCATTAGGATCAGAACACCTGCTCTTCCAACCCCCTGATTGAGTTAATTATCCTCCATATTTGTTCAACACCTGCGCTTTTGGGTCCTGTAAGGTCTTATGAGCTAATTAGAAACACACATAGACCGAAAGACGACCACCTTCCGTCCCACCAAATCCGTCATTTTGCTATGCACAAGGTCTAAAGACACCCTCATTCGCACGTATCTCGCCAAATATGGCATATTTCACAACTGAACATATTCTTCAAACTGGATTGAAGTCTGAAATGAGAAGCTGCCTAATTAACACGTACATTTGGATAGTACAAAGAAATAGTGATGGTCAGATTGAAGTGTGGAAGTTTGATACAGGTGAGCTCTATTTTATTGGTATATATTAGACAAGTTATTCAGAAACCAAAAACTGTGAGAAAATCGAGACTAGTAGTTTGAATATAACTGGTAACTTCACACTAGCAACATCGAATGGAAATTTATACTTGTTGGAGCAGCATGAGTTTGACTCCAGATTGTTTGAGCTAAACCTATCTACACTTGAATGGAAGATATTGTTGAATAATCAAGATCATTGCATCACTAAGGAACTAGTCATGATGGATAGGGTTGTGTATATTTTGATGGAAGATAAAATGAAAATTGTGGATATGGATGCTGTGGAAATGATACATATTTTCTTGGTGAGTTTTTAAACCTAAATAGGATTAAAATAAAAAAGTTACAGCCTCCTCATGAATTACGGTACTCAAACATCTGCAAATTGAATGGATCAATCTACTTGACCTGTTTCGATGGCGAAGAAATGAGAAGTATTTATCAGTATGATAAGGATGCAGATATTTTTGTTGGTATACCATCAAGGGATTACGTCGATCAATTTCCTCAAACTCCACCTTTTGTCTGTAAGTGATAGTTTTCTTGTTGCACTGCAGACGTTGCCGGAGAATGATAATATCTCGAAATCTAGTAGAGCTATTGAAAAGTGGTCAACTGCAAATTTGTAGATCATAACTTTCTCTACAAGTTTGCTGTTGACAACTTTTTGATAACTGCACTAGATTCCGAGATATGATCGTTCTCCTACATTCACTGGATATTAACTTTTGTGGGGCTTCATACCATGTTAGATAAGTTTCTTTTAGGGTCGAGTGACAACAAAATATACCAAGCCTTCAAAGTCAAGGACGATTTGATCATTGACTACTTCGATGTGCAGACAAACCGTTGGTATACTGTAATGCAAGAGAACTTTGATGGCCGTGCTGAAAAAAATATATTTGGCGATGATCAGAAAATCTATGTAGTCGCGGATAATATGATAGATATCAGGATTAGAGAGATCGATATGGATCTACATCCAAGCCTTGAAAAAATATCACTTATCCAATTGGCTGATATAAATGCTGCCAAGTATGGCGAGGATGGATTCAAACTTTTGACGAATATATTGCCATTTGAATTGAGGTTGGTGATAATTATCGTATTTCTAGTAAACGCAATCGGAGAATGATTATATCTCGGAATCTAAAAGAGATATCAAAAAGTTGTCAACAGCAAAATTGTAGAGAAAATTATGATCTACAATATTGCAGTTGACAACTTTTTTGTAGCTCTTCCAGATTCCGAGATATGATCATTCTTTGCATTGCCGCTTTATCTGAGGAAATATAATGTATTGATATTTTAGGGATCAATATTTCCATACAGTATCATGGAAGGTTCGAGAAACAAAATTAGGTCGAATGGAGCATTTGATCGAGATGGTTGTAAAGTTGGAAGCTGCAAAAAATGAGCAAATGGCACAACTTGACGAACTGATGAAGGAAGAATATCAGGAGTTGATTGATATCAAAAAAGATATGCATTGGCAGTTGAAGGAATGTCAGAAAAAGCAAGACAGATTCTTTTTGAAGTTGCAAAAGGAATATGGGAAGATATTGAATAAGGAGAAGAATGTGTGTGATATGATGATGATGAAGAGGAAGAAAGCGGCGGATGGACAGGAGAAATGGCAGATTGAATATCGAGCTGGGAGGTTTAAAGAGTTGCAAGGACGATATCAAAGTTGGGTGCAAGGGAGAGTTGACAATTGAAGTACATTGATGTTTTTTTTTTAATTTTTGATAAACTTTCTAACATTGTGATCGCCAGTTGAAATGCTAACTGATTGATAGTAGTTTTCGAAAAAATAGTGCAAAACTGACCCCGTCCAGAGCTTATAGGAATCAACACATTCACACCTAGTCATACAGTATTGAAGGCGATATGGTGAGCGTTTGTCTCCACGTAAACCACAATAACGATGATGTCGGTTGGTAAACCGCCATCTTCTAAGCTACAGAGCGGGGACGTCACGTATGAATGAGCTTAACATACGAGGCCGTGAACCCAAACACGGCATGGTCGAGACTCGAACTCGAACCCTTAACTGTACGTATCTGTTCGCTTATTAGACGCGTGTTTATACCACTCGGCCATCATGCACATGTGTGTCCACTGTCTAATTGTTAATGACAACAGTGTGTGGTCCCGTTGGATGGCGCCTAACAACGGAGAGCGAGTTCAAATTTCTCATTAAATAAAATTATAGGTCTATTTTTAGACCTGGGATACCAAGCACTGTGATCCGTTTAAAACCGTTTATCATTCATAAATTGTTAGAAGAAAAAGACACGCATCGCATCGCCGCTCGCCTACAAAAGTTTTCGCGCCGATAGTACAGAAAATGTGTCAGCTTGTTCTATATGGGCGCAAACTCAAAATAAAAAGAGTTATCTCGAGTTCTCAAGTTTTTATTGAATTTCTTATCAAATGCATGCAAATTGTAACTTGTATAACATGAATATTTAATAAAAACTTGAAAAATCGAGATAAATTGTCATAAAAATCGTTTTATCTTGGGTCCCCGCCCACATGTATTATGCTGACACATTTTCTGTACTAACGGCGCGAAAACTTTTGTTCGCGAGCGGCGATGCGTTGCGTGTCTTTTTCTACTAACAAATCAAAGTAGCGATCGGTCCAGTGTGCAAGAGAAGACACAAAACAAATGATTTGAATATGCAATGTCCGGCTCTTGATTATTTGGCAACGAGTACTTTTTTTCCATTTTTATTTTGGGGAGAAAATGTTTTTTGTTGGTCAACTGATTTATTCGAAGGATGATTTGATGAATTTATACCATTTTTAGTGAGCCCATAGCCCAGAAAAGCGTGAACACTGAATGGAAGAGAATTTTTGAAATGGAAGAGAAAAAACTAGTCCGCGTACTTTTTTATTCTGCGCTGATTAGCCGCATTTTTTTCATTTTTATCTTGTTTCCGAATTAGTTTTTAAATAAAAATAAGACAAAATAACTAAAAAATAATCTTCTTTTTTTATTCAATCATTGTGTGCTTTTTTACTCGATCTATTACGAAATCGAAACGAAATCAAGGAGTCATTCAAACTTTCAGCTGCTAACTTTTCTTTCTCTCCGTTAATTTTCGTTTGTTTCGCAATTTTCGTCATCATTTTCTTATTTTTCAGAATGTATTTCACTAGAGCCTTGGGAAGAAATTTGAACACACGGCACTGGAATCGCCGTATTTGGGAAGTTGGCTACCGTGGAGATGTATTGCCTCAGCAAAAAGCGTAAGTGTCTTCTATTTTTGACAAAAAAAGGGGGACCCGTAGTTTTTAGAAAAGATTTTGATAAAGTGGGACCCGTGTTTGACAAAAAAACGGATCCATTGCGAAAGAAAATTCTCTCTTTCTGACCAAAAAATGAGGTAAAGTTACAATTTTTGATTGAAAACTCATGACCCGGGCCATAATTATTGCGAAATCTCAAAAAAATGGGACCCTGGACGAAAAAGTTCCGCAGTATTCAATCATTCGTAAAAATGATCGTTTTTTGCAGTACTGGAAGACCCGATTTACCAGTCTCAGCAAATCGTGTCAATATTCTGAGGGAGAGACTTGCCCGTGAGAAGAGCGTCATGGATTTATTAACGAGCCCTTACACATCAGCCGTGAGTTTATTCTTTTTTTTTTAAATAAATAATAATGTTTTACAGGAGGCCGAGATGGTTTTCCTCAACAACAACGAAGGTGTCGGTAGCCTAGACGATTTGCGAAAAAAACGAAATAATTATTACGAGGCAAAACGAATGCCTGGAAAAGTGAGTATTTTTGTAAAGATTTTTCAAAAATAGTGAGGAATTTTCAAGAAAAACGTATTGTCGCCGTATTTTCGTTAAATAATGATAAAACCAGCACTCTTCTATATCAAATTTGCCAAGCCTTGTAGATGATGCGCGCCGGCGCGGGAGGGACGCAGCAAAGACGCAGACGCGCGAAAGACGCGGACGCCAGAAGACGCAATACTTAACGACGCGGCACGACATATAAGACGCAATTTTCTCAAAGTTTGAAAAATAACTTTTTTTTTGGTAGTCCACAGAGCGTTTTTTAAATATAGTAGAGCAGATAATATGGAAATTTCTATTGAAACAACAACAAAAACAGTGAAAATGACTACTTTAAGTTCCTAATCCGCGTACGATTCATCGAGCATAGTTATCATTAATTTTTTTCTTCTAAAATTAGCTGAAAAACTATGTAAAATTCAAAATTTAGAACGAATTATTGTTGAAAAATAACAAAAATAAATGTAGTGCGTTTTTGCGTCCCTGCTGCGTCTTCGCCTCTTTTTCCGCGTCTCTGCGTCCGTCCGCGTCTCCATCGAAATGAAGAAGACGCAAGACGGACGCGGAGGCGCACACCTACAAGGGTTGAAATTTGCTGAAATCTCATATTTTCAAATTTCAAAAGTTGCCTCACTCCCCATTTCCGAAAATACCCAGAATTTCTTGAAAACGCACGATTGAATGTATTTTTGTAAAGAGAATCCGTTTTACGAATCATTTTCACTTAAAATGCTAAAATTCTCTTTTTTTAAAGTTGGAGACTCAAATTTCGTTCAGAAATGCGTTTTGACATTATATTTTTGACTCTAGCAAATAATTTGTCTACTTGAAAAAAAAAAGTCTACTTGAAGCCCACAGGTCTCACTTTTTGGGATTTTGGAGTAATGTTCGACCGGCGCAAGGGTCCCACTTTTTCTAAAATTGTAACTTTACCTCCTGTTTGGTCAGAAATTGAGCTTTTTTTGCAATAAACCCATTTTTTGTGAAGCAGGGGTCCCGTTTTTCTGCCAAAAATAGAATATTCTATCCTTAAACCTCTGTTTATTATAGGAAAAATTGATGGAAGGCTCAAAAGCAGTTGTTCGTCGTCGCGGTAACATTGGCAATTCATTGCATCAGCATTCAACAATCGAAGATGCTCTTTCTGCTCTATCGCTTCGAAAACGATGGGATTGAGCAATGCTCCATGTTTTTTTATTGTTGTTTTTGTTTTTAGGCTCTTCATAATGAATTTATTTCTAAAAAAAAGGTTATAAAAACTACTTTCTATTGTTTCCATATCTATAAACAGAAGGATTATACATAAAATTCGACGATGCTCCACTTCCTTGCTGTGTTTGGTAACAACACGATGAGCTGACTTGTGAGCAACATGAAATCGATTCCGAGTTGTATTGATTATAACTTGGTGATGGTGTCGAGCTACCGTATGCCCTGGTATCATCATACTGTCGATTTTGTTGATTTCCGGCTCCACCAAAAGTCTGTTGACTAAACATAAACAAAGAAGTTGATGTCGGTGCATTTCCCATTTGTTGGTTGTTATTATTCTGACTATCAAACATCCTGGTTTGCTGAGCAGTTTGTTGGTTGTTTTGACTATCAAACATCCTTTGTTGACCAGTTTGTTGTGGGAATCCGGCATTCACACCAAGAATCGAGTTGTATTCATTTGTTGATGGAACTCGTTGATAGTAATATGGTGAATTCACATTTGTTGTGTCATAGTTTCGCTGATTGGTGGGATTGTAGTTTTGGGATGAGTAGCCGTATGATGATGTTGGTGCGTATGTTGTGGACCTCGATCCTATAATTTTTCAAATTTTTTGATCGACATTCTGACAAGTGCGCTCCATTGCAAACTATTACCGTATGCCAAGTTTTAAAATTGCTGAAAAACTTTTTTTTTAACCTCAGGATACGGTAATTGTTAGCAATAGAGCGCGCTTGCACACCGTCCTGCCGATTTGAATCGACTAAATCTGCAGAACGACGAAAACATGTTTTTTTTCCAATTACTACTGTATGTGTACGGTAGAGAAACCTTTTGAAAAAACGTTTCTTTCCGTTCCAAAATACGGTAGAACTTCGCATTAGAGCGCACTTGCACACATTTTTGCACAACCGGAAAAGCTCCATATTCAAATTTCCAGTCAGAAAAATGCAAGTTCGCCCTATCTAACCATTCTGGCAACTGGCCGACTCTGAATATTCAACGTTGTAATGCTTAAGGGTATGCAGCGAAAAGTCTTTACATCGTTTGATACTCAGTGTTTGGTACGCAGCCAAAGTTGATAGACGGCCATTTCACAGACATCTTCACGCTGAAATTTCAGCAGGACGACCATGCGCGCTCTATTGCTAACTACTACCGTAGCTTAAAAACGTTTCTGCACAAATTTTTGTCATTTTGCTTTGTTTAAGAACAGTGTCAGACTGGTAATTTCGTGAATCATACATCGATTTGTTTTCAAGCCTCACACAATTTTCAATCAGGGAAGTGGTGTAATTTCTTGCAGATTTGTGACACACACACATTTTCATTCATTCACGAATTCATTCAAGGAAGGAAAGAGAGCAAAAAAGCAATAAAATTATGTGGAAAGTCAAATGTGTCGTCTGAATCGGCAAGTCATACATCCATTGCTGAATTGTTGTTGTTGTTGATTCATACCATATTGTTGTGATGATGGATTATATTGTGGAGTGTTTTGATATTGTGCCTGTCCAGTGCTGTACATTTGTTGTTGTTGTTGTCCAGGTTGTTGCATATATTGTGGATTGTTGTTATTGTACATTTGTTGTTGATTGTTGTTGTTATACATTTGTTGTTGTTGTGGTTGTGAATACTGTTGATTGTTATTGTACATTGGTTGTTGTTGTTGTTGTCCACCATTTCCGCCCATTCCCTGTTGTGCCGGGGTGAGTGGTGGTGGTGATGGTGCGCCGCCGATTGAATCAAAGAATGCTTTGTTCAATGCTTGTGTTTCAGCGATTCTTGATGGATCGGTGTATCGATCTCCTTGATAGTCGGGTAAATAACCGGGTTGATTATTTGATGATGTCGTATCGTCTCGCATCGCATTGTTTGTGCCGGTTGAGCCTAGAAAGGGGTGCGTAAAACTTGGAAAAACATTTATTGCAAGTATTGTAAGTGCGCTCTATTGAGACATTTGGGAAGTTAGGCCATGGCTGAAAAAGTTAGGCCATCGCTTAAATTTCGGCTAAAATGAAACTTTTCTTAGGTTTTTCGAAAAAAATTGTATATATTCTTTTTTCAAAGTGCTTTTTGCATATATTTGAATCCAAAAAAACACGAAAAACGCGTTTTATGGGGATTTATACTGAAAAAACACGAAAAAAAGCAATTTGTGCCGATTTTCAATGATGAAATCATAAAAAAGCATGAAACCCCATAAAAAGTGATAATTTCGCAAATATTTGTGGCTAAAATGACATATTTTGTATGAAATAAAGTAAAATAATACGCTGAAAATTCTTTTCGTCTGAAATTTAAGCTCTGACCTAAGTTTTATGTCACAAATGGCCTAACTTTTCACATATTGCGATTAGGGCGGATTTTCAAACTGTTAAAATGGCAATATTGTTTATTAATATTAGAAAGACATTAGGACAAATAAAGCGTTTTAATAGGAAAGGTTAACGGCATTTTTAGTACATTTAAATATTTTCAAAATTTAAACAAATACAAATTCCACCATAAAATTCTTATCAATAAATTTCGGGTCATTTTTTGTTAGTGCCTCAATAATAGCTCGAGTCGCTTCCGTTTCATACGCCACTTCATTGCCATCATTCAACGTTCCATCCGGTTTAATATCAAAAACGTTAGTGTTAGTTTGTGTCGACCAGTCATTGAATTGAACCGGCTTGTGTTTTCGGAAGAATTCTTGATTCAAACGAATCGTTTCAGCATATCTCGCATTGTTAGTGTTGTCTTGGTAGTTTGGCAAGTATCCAGGGATGTTAAGGTCCTGTGTTGGGTTACTATTGAATCGTGCTGGTCTCATTGATGAATCTAGTTTTTGGTGCGGATTAAAATTGAAGTTGAGAGCGAAAGAAATATTGAAATCTTACCATAGTTCGAGGATGTTGAGCTTTGTTGTTGGAATTGTTGGGTTGATAGTGCTACTATATTGGCGAGTATACTAAAATATATCAGATTTTATATCAAGTCTAATTTCCCTTTAAGCCTAAATCGTTTCATTGGGTCTCAAATGGAAGAGCCGACGACACATTTGCATTTATTTGAAAATGGTAGTACCGTACTTTAAACATGTTTTTTGTCGCTGTGAGACTACTTTTTTCAAAAGGGGCGTGGCATATGTTTTTTGTCATTCGTGCCAAGACCACAAAAACTAGGCGAGTTTTTCTTGCACCATTTAGTAGATTTACAGTCGTCGACCCTTTGTGCGCCTTTAAACCGTAACCTGACTAGAACTACTGTACTGTTTAAAGGCGCACACCTCAATTCTCTCGTATAGTCAGAAAAATGAAGGTTCGCCCTATCTAACTATTCTGGCAACTGGCCAACTCTGAATATTCAACGTTGTAAGGCTTGAGGGTACGCAGCGAAAAATCGTTTGATACTCAGTGTTTGGTACGCAGCCAAAGTAAGATTTTTGAAAGTGAAAAAAAACTTACAAAATTCTCAACATTTTCAGAATATTCGAAGAAGATCTGCCGTTTGGGTCGACACAGATTACTCACAGATCACTCGGCCTCTTATATAACAATTTTGTGGGTGGGGCCTACCTAGAGTAGCTACACAATACCAGGCAAAAGTAAACATCATATAGAAGTATGGCACAAAAGTGGGTGGTGCTTGATTCGAAAAGTTTGTGTATTGGAAATGAATCGATCGGTCGGTGGTTTTCCGTGGGAACACCTCAAGGACAGTTTTGTGATATACTGGTCCTGAATAAATATCGACACCGGATTGTAATTCGATACTACACATTTATGCGTATTTCCTATGTATTATATAGGAAAAAGTGAGAAAATATTGATGAAGTGTCTACAGTATATGTTTTTTTTCATAGATTCATAGATTCATAGATTCATAGATTCATAGATTCATAGATTCATAGATTCATAGATTCATAGATTCATAGATTCATAGATTCATAGATTCATAGATTCATAGATTCATAGATTCATAGATTCATAGATTCATAGATTCATAGATTCATAGATTCATAGATTCATAGATTCATAGATTCATAGATTCATAGATTCATAGATTCATAGATTCATAGATTCATAGATTCATAGATTCATAGATTCATAGATTCATAGATTCATAGATTCATAGATTCATAGATTCATAGATTCATAGATTCATAGATTCATAGATTCATAGATTCATAGATTCATAGATTCATAGATTCATAGATTCATAGATTCATAGATTCATAGATTCATAGATTCATAGATTCATAGATTCATAGATTCATAGATTCATAGATTCATAGATTCATAGATTCATAGATTCATAGATTCATAGATTCATAGATTTAAGGTTGAAAACATTATCATTTCCATACAAGTCGATCATTCAAGCCTGGAAATCCGAAAAAAGCACCTCCAATCGAAGAGCTGTTTTAAGATGTGTGCCTTTAAACATTACAGTAATCTTAGTTAGGCTACGGTATAAATGCGCACAAAGGGTCAATGTCATCATAAATCTACAAGGCTCGATTCGTATGAAACCGTTATTCTTCGAACGATATCCCGCCACTGTTTTTCGATACTGATATATCTTCATTGGTAAATAAATCTTTTTCCGCTTTATCGATGAATTTTTTCTTTTTTACTCAAAATTCTCTACGTAGAGAATTTTGAAAAAAAAGAGGTAAATACGTTAGTAACTGACACGAAATATTGATGAGAGTTAAGTGTATTGGTGGTTAGCAAATAGATAAACATTACATTTGAGCTGTTTTTAGATACTCAAATAAATAATTGTAATCAAAAAATATTTTTGATTTGTCTAAAATACTTGATATCGAAGGTTTTCCAGATCTTGTTTTTGTTTACATATGCTCTGTTGGGTGCCTGATGGGTAAAATGGCAATTGAAAATGTGTATTATAAGTGCCAAACTAACGGCTAGGAATAAAGCAAATGCGGCCCCTGGGTCACGACGCGTTTTAAATTATTTTTGAACGTAAATACAGTAGTCGAACTGCGAATTCGTATCGGGACCCTGGGGCGCACTTGCTTTGTTCCTAGCCGTTGGTTTGGCACTTATAATAGGATTCTTCCGAGTTTGTTACCGTATTCCCTCGAATAGAGTGGCAACGCGAGAATGATAATATCTCGGGATCTAGTACAGTTATCAAAAAATTGTCAACTGCAAACTTTTAGAGAAAGTTATGATCTACAAATTTGCAGTTGACCACTTTTTGATAACTCTTCTAGATTCTGAGATATGCTCATTCTCCGGCAGCGTGTTTGAGGAAATACGGTAAACCTATTCTTATCCTACATTGCTTCATTACATTTCTGGTAGTTTGGTTAAGTATTTCCACGTGTCACCCAAATTTGAGTTCCGTTGTTGACCAACTTCCCACCACATTCCGATCAACTCAAACTGTTCAAAAACCATCGTAAGCGCCCCTTGAAACGATATTTGCACAAATACTGCCATTGCACTGAGAGCCATTGCCAAACTTTCGGGGTTGCTGTTTCGTTTATAATGCTGAGTATGATTCTTCAATAAAATTTTTGATCGAAATTTTTTGCGAATGCGCTCTATGGAAGCAACTGAGAAGTTAGGCCATTTGTGGCATAAAATCTAGGCCATGCCTGAAAAAGCCGGAAGTTTTCTTGAGTTTTTCGTAAAAATTTAGAGCATGAGCTACCGTATTCAGATGCTACAGTAATCTATGGTAGACCAGGTGCTACAGTAGTCTGTGGTAGATCCTGAGCTACAGTAATCTATGAATGAGAAACTGTGTTTTTTTTTCTTTTTTTACCAATCATTGTTCTTTCCACAACCAATTCCGGATACGGTTTGTTGTAATTTATCATCACCTTATATACAATGTTGCTATCATCAATTATACTTTATTCAATAAAAAACAAAACAAATTATCATCATTTTTGATGACGAAACGTTTTAAGAACAGTAATGAACTGACAATATATGACTACAAGATGAATAATGTATTTTTTTGAATCAAAGTGAAAAGTTGAGAGGTACAATAATGACAAGAAGTGGTAACGATGGGAATACTTTTCCTGAGATAACAAAGACTAAAATAAATACCTACTAAATGAGTGAACAATATTATCGATTCGTCATAAAACTGCTAACCCGAAAAAATACAATTACTTGCTGCTATTGAAACTTGGACGATCGCGATTCGCTCGGGTCATCGTTGACGTTGATTTCAGAACTGTACATGCCAGATATTTCTGAGAATGGGACACCGGTTGAGCATTGTGACGAGAAATGTTGGCAGTTTGAACGGCGAATATTCAGATTTTCTTTTATTATCTGAAAATGATGTATATTAACAAACTAGCTTTCTAATATATTCAAACCTGATCACCAGTTCTACAAATCGAAGAATGAGATACACGAAAAACTCTTGGTGGACCATCGGTATAATCAACATATTCAAACCACGATTCGTGAAGAACTTGCGCAGGAACTCCTTGGAAAACTGCTAACGCTTCTACCAGTGGTTCCGTTTCTTCTGAAATCATCATATCTTTGTTGCAGAGAAACTGAAAAAGCTTACGTGGATCCGATACAAAATGAAACATTTTTCCATTGCCAGAAATTGTTAGCTCACAGAAGATTTCATCACCTGCAATTTTAAATTGGAATACTATATGAAAATTTGTTTATTTCTGATACTTTTTTGTAGAAACTGGTCTCCTTCGAACATATTTCTATCATTTTTTTATGACAAATGGGACTTACGTAGTGAGAATAACGAATACATGAGCTTTAACTTCAACGCGAATCCTATTTTCAAGTTATTTTCCGCTTGTGGAATGCACATGGAGAACTGAAAGCTTTTTTTTACAAGATTTTTGACAGAAAAACTCACTTTTGACTTCGGAATGTTCAAAATTCAGGCTGTGTCAATCAAACGCCTAGATATCTTGTTGATTCGAGCACAATATTGAACTTTTTGCTGGAAATAATTATTTTGAAGCAAAAAAAGCTTGAAAATTACAAAATACCTGTTTTTTCCTGAATATCACATGCAAACAACGCACTATTTGTTGGATTGGTTTCAGCATTAACTTTTTTAGCCGCCATGACTGAAAAATGATGGATTATTAATGGAAAATCATATTAAAATCGAAAAAAAGCTATGTCGATTTACGATGCACTACAAACGTGCTTTGACTGGAGTTTCTTGCTCCGATTAGCCGTAAAATTGGATAATTGACATTTTAAAAGCATTTTTAATTAAAAAAACAGCTAAAAATCGGAGAAATTGGTGGATTTTAAGCATTTTTAATTAGAAATTCCAAAAAATGTGGTGTCGATTTACGATAAACAACAAACGCACTCGGAATCGAGCGGAGTCTCGTACTACAAGTTCAAATTTTAGAATTTTGGCGCGCACACCGCGAATGTCATTGCATTCGGAACCACCGAAAATTATACGCGCGGTGTCCAAGTGGATAACGCACGGAACTAGTAAACTACTTCGTCGTAAAGATAAGAAAGGTTCGAGCCCCCAGCGGGGTAACGAGTTTTTCCCAGTGTTTGGAGGTTCACTGGCATCATAGAGCTGCTATTTCTATGTATCGTCCCCCTTGGGGAGGTAGTCTATTAGTTGTCGTGTCTGTTAGTCGTCTTCGACACTATTGCGGTATGAGTAATGCACTTCCCCGTCTTTGGTGAATGGGGAGGCTGGCCGGCTGATGGCTGGTAGATTCTGGACTTCGTCGGAGCAACAAGATTGCCACATGTCCCTTCATGGGTCATGCTTTTGCAATTATCAACTATACCAAAAGTATTTTGATTGTTTTTCCGCACAAAAACCAGCTAAAACGTGCAAAAATAGCTCAAAAATCCGATTTTTACAGAGACTTCTGAGACCGAAAATGTCGCTATTTTTCACGAAATAAGGGTAAAATAAGGTTTGGCGATTTCGGCTGAAATTCGAGCCATGGTTTAATTTTTATGTCACAAATGGTCTAATTTTTTTTGCAAATTGCGAACGAGGCGACAATAAATAATTTCATTATAAGAAAAAAATGTATAAAATTAGAAAGTGTTAAGAATGCTCAAAATTGTTTCCCGTCTTCAATTGAAATTCCTGGTTGATTTGGAAGTAGAGCTAGTGTGTGTTTTCCCTGAAAAAATTTCATAAATCGTGTTCAGATGTGAAATAAAACCCTATACCTTCGCAGTCAGTTTGCCATCGGATTTCCGTCGAAAATCGCATTCTGTGAAGGCGAGTGTGCGGCCGACTTTCAATACATGGGCTGTTATTTCAACAACATCGCCAACTTTCACAGGAAGAAGAAAGCTATAAGAAAGATTATTTATATTTCAACAACTTTGAATCTAAGAAGTATGAAGTTCTTTTCAAAACATGGAACGATATAAATATTCACTTGTATCGGTTTCATATACCAACGGTTAATAAGTTCACCTAGCTTGAATTGTGCTACAGTATCCTGAAATTTTAAATAAATGAACTAAAATAAACATGTTTAGGTTATACTGTAGAAAAATTATCAGCTGTGTGTTGTTTTTTCGCTTTACAACACATTTTAGGAAGCAAACACTTTTTTTTTGAGGGGCGATCGATGTGAAATTGATATCAATTTAAATTAATTTACCTGACTGATAATTCAACAGAAGCCATTCCTTTATCATTAACAGTCATACCAACAGCACGAGCAGTTACAATATCAGTCAGTGTTGCTGTTTGACCACCATGAAGTGTTCCCTAAATATCAATATTATTCCTTCCTTCACAAAAAACACTCACTTTAGAATTCAAATGTTGCGTTTGAACTATCATTTCACAAACAAGTTTGCCTGAAGTTGCTGCAACTGGAATCACCTGAAATGAATCAAAAAATGACTAAACTATTAAGTAAACTTACATCTTCTGCAACTCTATTGAAATTTTCAGATCCTTTGAGTCGAGCAAACACTCGAATTTGTTCTTCTAACATTTTTTGAGCCATCTTAATAACATTCTTGTCAATTTTTCTGTTTTCGAAAATCTTACCGTCTCCTCAGATACTGTTCCGATTGTTTCAACATTATCGTGATGGCCAACCATTATGCTGTTCGATTCTGAAAAAAAAACTTATCTAACTTGGGAATCATCACACCATTTGATAATTAATTGTGAAATATCTCACATCATTTTTCATGTAAAACTCGATATTGCTGTTTGTATTTGCTCATGAAATACTTGACAACCCCAAAATCGGAGTTTTTCGTCAAAAACTGGACTTTTTGAGCGATTTTTCACTCGAATAGAGGCGTTTTAAGCAAAAATTTCACACAAAATAAGTATACTATGCAATTCGAGTCACAGTTATTCGCGAAATTATCACCTTTTGATGGGGTTTTATGCTTTTTTTGTGATTTTATTAGTAGAAATCGCCACAAAATGCGTTTTTGACACTCGAAAATACATGCGGAGAGCAGAATTTATACAAAATTTCCCAAAAACCTAGGAATATTCACATTTCAGCTGATATCCAGCCACGGTTTGGCAAAATTTTAATGAAACTTTTATTTGTCAAACTTTCCACTTCAAGTGGAAATAAGCCTGCGTTGCTTGTTAGATCCTCTGTCTATTATGATATACTTTACAAATCAGAAGCTATTGATTTCATAGAACGAGCAAAAAAAAACTAAATTCTAAATAAATCAAACAATATGTCGTGTAAAAATAAATGATGTGTAAAATGGTGTATGGAATCTTTCAAGGACATGAAAAGGGCAGATAACATGAACGTCTTTACGGAGAGAGTCGCAGAATGACAGAGAATCTCAGGTGGACACAACCTGATAAAGATCTATCGGAAAACATTCCTAACAACTATTGACGGTGAACATATTACTTTTTTTTGTTGTTTAATGATCGAATGTCATGATTATGAATCATAGTATTATCGATTTTTAAATCTTCGTTTTAGATTCATGAAATTCTTGACCCTTTGTGCATCTTTAAACCGTAGCCTAACTAAAATTACTGTACTGTTTAAAGGCACATATCTCAAAACAGTTTTTCGCTTCGAGATATTTTTAGGTTTTTTGAGATCGAGGCTCGATAACACCATTTCTGTGTTATAGTATTACAAATTGCATTTCAGAAATTCGTTTCCAGCGTAAATACAGTACCCGAGCTGCAGGATCCTATCGAGACCCATGAGCTCAATTACTAGGACCTAGCCGTTGTTTTGGCATGTATATTATTACAAAATCTAATAAATTCTATTTCTATTAGCTTTTCATGAAACTGAATATGTGTTGTAGGCCACTATTCCTATTGTTTCCTCGATAGATGATTCATCCCACCTTTTTTCAAAAATGTGGTGCAAAAACAGAACACGGATTCTATTTCTGACTCTCCCACAACTATTCCCGCTGTTGTCTCCGGCCGATTCATTTGTCAGTTGTCGTCCATTCCTTCCAACACATCGGAATTATTAAACATTCATGTGTGCACTAAATTGCCTCTCATTCTGTACTTTCTGGCTCTTTTTTCGTTTTCCTTTTTTTGCAGAGACCTTACTGTCTTATTCACAACTTCTTTCTCACATAACTATATCCTGATATTCGTTCCTTCATGAAACTTTAGAATCAAAATCGCCAACCGACACCCACTTGTGCACGGCCGATTTCTTACGAATCAATCTCGCTCGCCTCGATTGTTTTGCCTCCTCCTTCCTCCTCCCCCGCTCGTTTCTTTCTGTTTCTTTCTCATTTTCTCTTTCCGTCCACAACATTTGACAGCTTTTCGGGTTCTACATTACAACACACTCTCGTACACACAAAAGACGAAAGAGCCCACCATCAAGTGAGAATCATCCTCTTTTCCTTCTTACTTCTTAGTGTAGTATAATAGAGAGACAACGAGAAGGAATAAACATTTCGTCTACCTAACTAATTTTCGTTCGGACTCGAACGACTGGCTTTCAAGCTTATTGGTCAGCAAAAAAGCGTTCTTTTACTTTAAGCTCTCGAATAAATCGTTCCAATTATCTTCTTAATCGTTCCCCAGCTCAACTTTCTTCGATAATTACACTCTTCTAACTATTTCACAAGACTGATTTTTCACCTATGCACGTTTCAGCTATGAGCAAAAAGTGTGCTCGTGAGGAATGCGGCAAGACTGTCTATCCAATCGAGGAGCTCAAATGCCTTGACAAGACATGGCATAAAGGATGTTTCAAGTGTACAGTTTGTGGAATGACACTTAATATGAAGAACTATAAAGGATATGATAAGCGGCCTTATTGTGAACCGTATGTTTTTCCTGATTTTCAACTATTCATCATCTTTTTTTGAAGACATTACCCAAAAACTGTCGCTTCCGTAGTGACTGACACTCCAGAAATGCGTCGTCTCGCGGAAAACACAAAAAATCAGAGTAATGTATGTAAAGCTTAAACCTAACAATCATATATTCAACGTATATAGGTAAAATATCATGCCGAGTACGAGAAAATGAAAGGTACAAAGATTGATTTGGCGAATGATCCGGAGTTGGAGAGATTAAAGAAGAACACTCAGGTAAATTTGAAGCATAACTTAACAAAAAATTCGCTTGATAGGTTCAATCTAACATATCATATCACGGAATTCTTCAATCGAAAGAGCGTCAAGATGAAGTTCGTCCAAAAGAGGAGGCACCGAGTAAGTTAAGCACGATATCAAGGATGATTCGTTTTTGGAGTGGCATTTTATAGTCAAATAGAGCAGAATCTGTGTTTCTTAGTGGTGCAAGGATGTAGAAAATTGGAGATCCTACCGATTTGCTTATCTAACATCGTGTACTTCTTCACGCAGTGATGTTTCCAACGCCTTGTGAACGAAACTTCAAATACGAAGTTAGAATTCTCGACTATATTCCCGTATCGAAACATTTCTGCATTTTGAACTGGTTCTTTTTCTATTTCAACTGACATTTTTCCACTCACCCCGCCTTCATTCTACTTTAATATTTTCCGTTTTGTAATTTTCCAACAACACTACTAGTGTTTTACGTCTGACTTCAGAAGTCGAGACTCCTGCACCACCCCCAGCACCAGAACCACAAATTGTTGAGCAGTCCCGTCCACCAATCTCTAAAACTGTTGGAAAAACTGCTACTCCTCTCCAGAAGAAAGTTACTAAAGCTTAAAATGACTCCTCGAATTACGAATAAAAATGTTCTGCGCTCTTAAAAAGAACCAATTTTAACATAGATAGATGCATGTTTTATCGAGTTTCAGCAACAGGACAGTCAATCGAAGAGCAAAATAATGGACAACCGACTCAAGCAATTATAAAAGCCAACACTCATTTGATATATTCAACGGAGCAAGGAGCAGGCATGTTCATTTTTCATTTAATCCTAGTTATCATAATGCTTGTTTTCTTGAGCTCACATACAGTTTTCAACCGACAATAATACAAAATTAACAACATGTTTTACAGTAAGCCAACCACAACGTGCTGGTGTCGGAAGTATTGCTGATTATGATCCACTCAATGGTCAACATGGCACTTCCTACTCACAACAGCGGAGTTCGGAGCGTATCGGTCATTTGAGTGAGTTTTATTTTATGAATTCGATCACATACGAATCGAGCTAGCCTTTGAAACCAGTATGCTGAAGTTTCGGCTCGATTCATATGGAATCGCTCAACTCCAGACTCTTCATCCATCGAGAAAGACTTATTTGTAAACATTTGACCCGAAATTACAGAGTCTCAGGTGGATAAGGGTCCGGCAAAGTTTTGTGCCGATTTTGCAGGAGGTGCAGTACCACCACCTTCCGGTCTAACATCAAAATCACCACCAGCACTGTCGCCGACTGGTAAAGCAGGATTTGCAGTGAAAGCAATTTATGATTATAATGCTGCCGATAAAGATGAAGTTTGCCATCTTTTCAATTAGTAAATCATATTCTATTCTTAGGTGTCATTCCTCGAAGGAGATATTATCGTAAACTGTGAAAAGATTGATGACGGATGGATGACTGGAACTGTTCAAAGAACATTGCAGGTACAAAATACATCGTTGATATACGTTTTAGTCAATAATTACAGTGGGGAATGTTACCAGCTAACTACATTCAACCTCACAAGCTACCAACAGGACTTCATCGCCTTAGCTAATAGTAAAATGTTAACATTTTTCATCAGCCCAACTTGCTCATTCTTCAGAATTATTCGGATAGATCAACGGGTGCTTTTTTGTTCGAATTTTTCAAGTTTTCTAACATTATAATAATAGTTTCAATTTTTCATTTGTTTTATAAATAAAAATATACGTTTTATGCTAATTGAGCAATAAAGTGTTTGAAAAACAATCAAACAAGTTAAATAATTTTATATAGTACATCAATTTCATAAATTTACATTTGGTTTCCACGTGGATATTGTTGACCGTACTGTTGTTGATTACCGTATTGTTGACCGTAATTCTGCGAGTTTTGCCCTCCATACGATCCTGCAAAAAAAGCTAATTGAAAAAAAAACTATACGAAAAACAAATTCACCTGGTTGCTGTTGTTGGTATTGTTGTTGATATTGCTGCTGATTCGCCTGTTGTTGCGGCGAGTGTTGTTGCGAATACTGCGCTTGTTGTTGATACTGTGGTTGCTGTTGGTATGTTGGCTGTTGCTGTTGAGTGTTGTACGGATTGTGGCTCGCACCGTATCCACCGGAACTCTGAAAACGACAAATATTATGAAATCTACTAAAAATGTATTACTCACCGAGATGGAAGGGTCAACTGGTCTTCTTCGCATATTGGCCAATCGGTTAGACGCTGAGCTCGCCGGTAACACCGATGGCGGGTCATTCCATCCAGACGGAACAGTTGGCGGCAAAGCGGTCTGATACGACTCGTGGCCAGGTAGTTGAGGGTTTTGTGGCTGTTGCGTTTGTTGAAATTGTGGGAATTGTTGATGATATTGCTGAGGTTGTTGACCTAGTTGTGGATTCTGGTATGCGTTTCCTTGATAGGGTTGCTGTTGGTAATACGACATTCTAAAAACATTGGATATTATGATTTCTTTTTATTATAAAACAATAAATAAGCCGAGAAACCGTCAAAGACGAAATAAACTAGGAAAAAACGCCATTAAAAGACTTCGAACGACTATTTGAATGGGAAATAGCTCCCAACGCTAATAAATTAATTACTAATAATCCTCAAAACGAAAAAAGAAAAGGGGAATGGCTAGCAAAACGTGTCAGAACGCCTAGAGTAAAATGCCCCTCACTAGTGGAGGCGGGACAACGAACAAGTGTCTTTGCAAACAGGGCACGACTATTTCGCAATTTTGCGGCGCGCTTGTTAAAAGGGAACAAGATATTGTTAAAAACGTTTTTCATATGAAAATTGACGGGGGAAACATTTGAAAAGGTATAATTTAAGAAAAATGATTAATTCATGCAATGACGGCATCACTTCGAATCAATCGATTACTTTGTTCAGCGATCTCGCTGATTGAAACTCGTCCACGTTGGTTGATGAATTTTGCTACTGGAAAAAAATGGTTGTATATATAGAAAGTCAAATTTTTCAACTGTATCAAAATGTTTTTTGTCGATTTCCATGAAATCGCCTCGTTTTCTTCCAGATTCAGGACTTTTCGGCCTCATTTTCTATCCATACAGCTAGAAACACTCACCTGACGCAAATTCCTCATCCGATATATATGTGAATTTTCCTCTATCATCCATAACACCTTGCACAAGTCCTTGTTCAATAAAATGTTGCAAACGGCTAACAGCTTCTTCCGATTTCAACGAAAAACGCGACGAGAGCTCATCAATATTCACACATTTGTTCGTTTTGACATAATCGACGAAATCACGGATCAGATTCTCCGACTCTTCTTCTTCCAATGCATCGTTTCCTTCTTCTTCAACCGCAAACGAAGCTTTCAGCTAAAATTTGTGTAAATTAGTAAAACCAACATATTTTTAATACTCACCGCAAGATATTCTTCATGTTCTTTCCTTTCCTTCTCCTCTTTCTCCTTCTTGATACGTTCCTCTTCCGCTTCTTCATTCAATCGTTCTTGCTCCCGTTCCTCATCTCGTTTTTTCTCTTTTTCCGCTTCACGCCGTTTTCGTTCTTCCCGTTCGTGCAACTCCCATTCTCTGTGAGCTTTCTTTTCTTCCTTAGCTGCTAATTTAGCTGCCTTTCTCTTTCCGACCTTCTTTCCATTCGAATCAAATTCATAGTTTGTATCGTCATCTGAGTATTCGGCACCTTCACGACCGTTTCCATCTGCCATATGATTGATGAAACCATCATCATTATCATCGTCGCGATTCACACGTCGTCGGACATTTCTTCGCATTCCACCAGCCACTGAAATTCATGAAAAATGTTTTTACAGTTAGGAAATTCTACTAAATATTGTGTCAGAAGTTCATGATGATCTAAAAATGAACAGGGAAGTAATTGAGACATTATTAGAGGCTTGACGGGAGCAATAGACTCATTTACGTTCAAAAATAGGTTTAAAAACATAATTTTAACGTTTCTCAGCCATTTTCAACTACTTATTCGCTCATAACACCCTTCAAAACACCCAATGATGACTAAAATTTTTTAAAAAAACACTTTGCTAGTCATTTAAATTTACTCATTAACAATTAAACCTTACCATTAGCTCCTCTACGATCCTCAGCATCGACAGCTTCGTTCATTGCCATAATTCCAGCCATCCTTTTCTTCGCTTCTTCTTCGTCCCATTGTAGTTTCAAAATCTTCCAAATAATAAGACCAATTCTTCAAAAAGTATATATAATTCAATAATTTCAAGGTTTTAACATACGCGACAAATAAAATTGACACTGATCCAATGAGCAATGGGTTTATTCCAGTACTGTCGTCGTACTTGAATGGTGCATCGCTATTTTGTTGTTTTTCTGACATTCTACAAATATAATCATTGAGACAATAGTAATAATAAATCTGATCATTTTTAAAAGTATAGAAGCAGAAAAGGATTGTTTTTAACTTTAATTCGTGTACACATGGAAAACAGCTACAGCTGTGAGAAATATAACGATGGAGCGCCTTTGCAGCGTTACACCCGCACTTGTAATATCGTTCTTTTTGTACAAAATTCTTGTTTTTTTTCGATATTCTGTTTCAAAATTTACACATTTTTCAAAAACAAATATAAGTAAATGAGTTTTCCATCTTATAAGAAAGTTTTGAAATCACACGAATTTTCAATTCTATTTAGCTTCTCTGATACTTCCTGGAATTTTTTCTCGTGCAAAGAAACAAAATGGGCTTCATATTGTTCCCCAAAATCAAACAACAACAATATTATAACCGGGATCGTCCTTTACTGATCGGAATAAGAATAAATTAAAATTTAAAACATCGGGGTAGAACAAAGGGCGACTGGTTGATGGACAATCTCGAGATCTTACTACATGGATCCAAATAAAAAAGATATTCTAATGTAGAAGAGAACAACCATAAGAAAAGGAGAGAAGGCTTATTATGAAAGAAGAATAACATCGACTATATTATCTTTCGTGATTGAAAATTAATCGACATCCATTTCCCCTGGTGTCTGCTGTGGTTGATCGCCTGCAGCTGGTTGAGCAGCTTCTTCTTTTTTCGGTGCTGGTGGAGGAGCTGGCTTCTTTTTGTTCAAAATTGGTGAAACAATGTTTTCAAACGCCTGAAAAAGAAAATAAGTAAAGCGTAAAATTCATATTTCAAACTAACGTTCTTTTGCTGCATGACTTCTTCAACATAGATCACTGGTGGTTCCGTTTTTGACCTCGTTTCCTGCTTGTGACGAGCATCATCAAGCCATTTCTTCTTCTCATCGATTGCGTTGATAACTTTTTCCATATCTTTGCTATCCAAGTGAGCGTATAGTTCTCCTCCTGATTGATAGTCTTCATATGCCTTTTTCACACGAATGATAGATTGATCGAATGCATCGAAAGCTGGCTGAAAGTTTATGATGATATTGAAGTAATGACAAACTATCCAACCTTTCTGGCCTCGAATTCTCTGTAGCGTTCGACTAACGGTGCACCAACAGTCTTCAATTCAGCTAATCTACTCTCGTAGACATTACGTTCGGCGTCCTCTCCTTCTTCATACAACCAATCTTCAGTCGCGGTCAATACAGAGCGGAACTCATCAGCTGCCTGAAAATTTTATTGATTGTACTGATAAATGTGTCTCAAACTTACAGCTGGTGAAATAAATTCTTGATATTGATCGGAAATTTTCTCACGCATTTCATATACGTATTCTTCAAGAGAATTTTTGGCATCAGCCTTCTTACGTTCCTTCTCATCTGCTGCTTGCATATCTGCTTCAATTTGAGCATATTTAGCGACATCGTAGATCACCGGAACAATCTCTGTGACTGGAAGCTCGATTGGAATCATTTTTGTTTTTGGCTTTGGAGCTTCAGCAGCTTCCGGGTTCGACGCTCCATCAACTTCCATTGGCTCTTCTTCGACAATTTGAGTGTCGTACATAGTTGCAGAGCAGACAGCGAACAATCCGTTTGGATTGACACGAACTTTCACTTTTACTTTTCTAGCTTCACCATCAGCAGTTGGAGTGACGTTGGTGACTTGCCAAGTTCCGAGATAAGATTGAGTATGTGGAACAGCAGCCGGATTGGAGTAATGCGCTTCGATTTTGAAAGCA
This sequence comes from Caenorhabditis uteleia, assembly GCA_963573275.1. Lineage (NCBI taxonomy): Eukaryota > Metazoa > Nematoda > Chromadorea > Rhabditida > Rhabditidae > Caenorhabditis > Caenorhabditis uteleia. The sequence continues at coordinate 16,692,346 of OY752135.1, forward strand.
TCTTGACGGAACAAAGTTACCATTTTCGAGAATGGGAACTCGTCACGCTCAGTGAAGGCGTCCGATTCTCTGAAAACAATTTTTGAAAAACTGTAAATGGAAAAAATACTTACCCTCCTTCAGAAGCTCCACCACTCCAGGCGATTCTGATGCGATATGGCTGAACATCCTTAATCGAGAATTCGCGGACTCTGAAGGTTGGAGAGAGAATAGCACATTGCATGGCAGCTCCACGTGCGACTGCTTCATCTTGATTCATGGTTGTTTTTGGATCTTTTCCGAATAAATCTTGTACAATCTTTCTGATCATTGGAATTCTTGAAGACCCTCCGACGATTTCGATCTCATCAACGTCTTCTGGTTTCACAGTTGTTCCGACGAATAAGTCAACAAGAGTTTTCTTGATCTTTTCGAACACGGATGCTGCCAATTCTTCAAATTCTTGTCTTTGCATCTTTCCAGTAACGTCCTTGTCGTTCATGAAACATTCAATGTTCAACGGGATTGGAGTTTGATTGGCGGACATTTGTTTCTTGACTCTTTCACATTCATCGAGAAGACGGAGCCATGGCCGAGGAGATGTAGCAGCATCGATGCCTAGAAAATTGTTTCGTTTTATTGTATGTTGCTAAAACTAACCATATTTAGTTTTGAACTCTTCTCTGAAATGCTCTCGGATAACAGCATCAAACCACAATCCTCCAGCTTCCAGATCAAAAGTTGAGTTAAGCATCTAGAAATGATTAGGTTTATTAAAAATTAATAACATGAATCTTACCGTTAGCTTTCCTTTGTTGAAAGCCACCAAGGATGCTTGTGTTGATGCATGGCCGATATCAAGGAAAACCACATGTCGTGCTTTAGTTCCTTCCTCTGGCAAATCTTGCTTATAAATTCCATAGGCTAACGCAACAGCGGTTGTTTCGTTGACAATTCTTAAAGCATTGAGACCAGCGTATTGGATGGCTGATTGAACAGCGCGGCGTTGAACATCGGTAAAATAGGAAGGAACCTGAAATTTGAAAACTATATGAATTTCGATAAACATTTTCTTACTCCAACAACACAATCAGAAATCTTTTTAACATCCGTCAATTGAGACTCGATGATTGTCCGTAATTTAGTTAATAGTGCGGCAAAGACTTGTTCCGGTGTGAAAACAGAAATCTCATCCCGATAAGTGACTTCGATTCCAATATCATCATTTGCCAATTTCACAACTTTGCATGGAATGAACGGAATGAATTTCTGAGCAATTGGATCCGAAAATTTTCTTCCAATCAATTGCTTGAAATTAATGATGGTATTTTTGATATTGGTGTTGACAGCTTGACGAGCGGCAACGCCCATGGAACGGTCTTTCGATCCAAATGACACACAAGAGCTGAAATTTATTGTTATGAAATCATAGCGATATGTTGACTTACGGAGTAGCATGTAAGGAATAGTCGTTCGTAATAACTTCAATTCCACCTTGGCGAGCAACGCCAATGTAACAATTGAGGTTACCGATGTCGAATCCAAGAACCGACATGTTTCTTCGAACTGCTCTGAAAAAACTGCATTGAAAGTCCATAAATGACGATTTAAAACAGAGAAAGACGGAAATACTATAAATGGTGTTTCGAAACATCAAGGAATGGGTTTTAAAAAACAGCCAAATTTGAGAGAGTGTATAATAGAAATTCTGAGCAATTTATACTAAATTTCTATCAATTCCTCAGACTTTATCGAGAAAGCAAGAAAAATTTAAAAACTCGGATTAAAGGAGCCTGGAATATTCGTGAAAATTCTACACAATCGCTTTGAGACCCTAGTGTTTGCTGAGTGAGATTGAGCGCGTTTGCATTTTCAGTGACTCCGCCCACTTTTTCAAATCATCATTTTACTCCGATTTTCACACAATCCATTGAAAATGGCATTTTTTTCTAATAAGCTTGATAAAATTGATATGCATTCTTTGATTTTTGATCTTAACTTGCATTGTTACCTTCTGATATCTTGTCGAACTCGTTCTGAAGCACAGAATTCACTGTTTTGATACTGAAAATCAAGCGGGTGAATGAATCTTGTTTTTCTATATAATTTGTAAAAAAACAACCATTTTTTGATCATTCTCATTCATTTATCCCGTCATTTATCCCGTTTTTCACAAATCTCGTTCATATTTAGTTTCATTTCAGACAGATATGAGTCCAGCTGCTGCCGCCGTCGAAAAAATGGACGTAGACGAAGTCAAACCTACTCCAGAAGCTGAGGTGGTCAAGAATCCTGATACAATTGCAATCGATAGTATGACATCTTTGTTTCCATGTGATTTAAATTCTTTTTTTCCAGCAATCAAAGATCAATTGGCTATGTTAGACAAAGGGGAGCTACATTTGATCGGAAGAGTTTTACAAGTTCTTCCCAAGACACGGAAGCTTTTGAATGATAAGGTAAAATAATCTTATAAGTCATGATTATAACTTTTCGAATATTTGCAGGTCCTTTTCAAACTTATTTCATCTCAAAACAGCAAAGACACAACTTTCGGTGACATCGCTCAGTTCGTTCCATATCAAGCTCCACTTGATGAAGTTCAACCAATGGACACAACAACTAAACCGAAGTAGTTCTCGGCAAAACTTGAACCAGAAGCAGTTTTTTCAGGTCTCCAAAGAAAGCTTTCAAACCAGCTAACTCAACTCCAGAATCAGATTGCTATCTTCGTCTCTTGGTGCTTCTTCGTCTTTTTGCACAAAATAAATATGATGATGCTTTGAAGATTGCTGATCTTCAACTCAGAAAAAGTTTGTTGTTTTAATTTTCGTCAGTAGTAGCTAATATATTTCAGTTGATGAGTTCGACAAACGTAATCTTGACAGCTTTGCCGCGAAAACCCTCTACTTTTTGTGTGTGATTTATGAAAAGAAGGAGAAACTGATTGAATTACAAGGATTTTTGAACTCACGTCTTCGTAGTGCAACACTCCGTCATTTCAATGAGTCTCAAGCGGTTTTGATCTATTCGCTTCTTCGTTGTTACCTCATTAACAGACAATATCAAAGTGCTGCGCATTTGGTTTCGAAGGTAATCGTTTTTTTCGTTTCAACCGACTTAACAAGTAGAATTCAGGTCGCGTTCCCAGAAAACGCATCGAACAACGATTTGGCCCGTTACATGTATTACCAAGGAAGAATCAACGCACTGAAGTTGGATTACACAGCCGCCGCTGGATACTTCCTTCAAGCTCAGCGAAAAGCACCACAAGAAGGAGCGATCGGATTCAAACAAACTGTTCAAAAATGGGTTGTTGTGATTGGACTTCTTCAAGGAGAAATTCCGGAAAGAAGTGTGTTCCGTCAACAAATCTTCAGAAAGTGTTTGGCTCCATATCTTGACTTAACACATGGTTTGAAATTTGTCCAAAGACTTGAAGTGTAAACTTTACAATTGCAGCCGTACGACTAGGAGACATTGCTCGATTCAATGCCGTTTTAGAGAAACATGGCAAATTTGTAAGTCGATAGCATCAGTTTAGATAACATTTGTGTTTTGCAGTTTGAAGATGATGATACACTCACTTTGATTGTTCGTCTTCGTCAAAACGTAATCAAGACTGCAATCAAGCAAATTTCTTCAGCTTATTCGCGTATTTTCATCAAAGATATTGCGAAGAAGCTATTGATGGACAATGAAACTGAAACCGAATACATCGTAAGTTTTAGTAATCTTTTTTCCCGAAATCTCATAGTTTTCGAGCTGGAACATTACCCTCTTATTTACAGGTTGCCAAATCGATTGCCGATGGAGCGATTGATGCTATTATCACCAGTGATACTCGTGATGGCCCAAGATATATGCAGAGTAGCGAAACTGCTGATATTTATCGTACCGCTGAACCACAAACTCATTTTGATACACGTATTCGGTTGGTTATACTTTTTTTTTCAAAATTATATCATTATACATTTCAGTTATTGCCTTGAGTTGCATAATCAAGCAGTCAAAGCATTGAGATATCCACCAAAGAAAAGATTGACCGTCGAAACAATTGAGCAACAAAGAGAACGTGAACAACAAGAATTGGAGTTCGCCAAAGAACTTGCAGATGAAGAAGATGAAGAATTCTAAGCCGACTCTTGTATTTTCTATTTATTATTTCGCATCGCTCCTCCCCGTCTTTGAATCGTATAATTTATTATTTTAACGTGTCAGAATATTTTGTTCTTTATGTCACGTTGAAAGACGTAAGAAAAGTTTTACTTCACTGGTTTTTTTGTATGAATTGCAGAACAAGTTTATAACTAAAGCACTATCTCAGAAATGGTTTACTTTGTTATCAAAAGAATTGGAAAAGATATTTCGATCGTTATACAGCCACAAAAAATAACAGACACATGTGTTCTGTTTTGGAGGAAATTAGAAAGTATCACAGAAACCGCATATTTTTTGACTAGGACTGGGAGCCCGGCGTTCAAAAGCCTGAATATGTACCCTCCGGAAAATTGTAGTTAGAATACTTGTCTCTAGTTGAGTTTTTCACTGATAAACTGATAAAATTTATATTCAAACAATGTTTATCGACTCTAAATTCTATTTTCACTGAAAAAGCCGAAAAAAAAGGATGGCCTAGAATAAAAACGGATTTCTAGGTCATTCGGAGATTTCGCAGCTTTTTCGGCTTCTTTTTGACGATTTTTACAAGTTTTTCCCTCAAATTTGTATAAATTTATGCATATATCAAAGATTTGTATGAAAAAGAATATTACAGATGAACGCGATCAGGAATGGATGCTCGCAACTGAAAAGATCAATTAATGGGATTATGCAACAACATGGCATCGGAAATAATCCACCATTTGCATTCGGTTTAGCAATGGATATCCCGAATAACCGAGCACCAACAACACCTTCATTGGGTTATGAAAGTATTCGAGATATGATCGCTGATTTTAGTATTGTGTTTGGTGTGCCAAAATATCGAACCAGTAAACGTAAGTGTGAGAAGTATTGATCCTTTTCAAATCGAATTTTTTCAGCAAAAAAAGTCACGAGAAAATTTTCATTCACGCGCCTTCTTCAACCGGTCGAAAATCTGGTGACTTGTCCATCGTGCTCCAATATGCATCCATCAGACACGATTTGTGGAGAATGTTATGAAAAGGTGAGATATTTATGACATGTTAAATTGCCTGTTATTGCCTTTATGCGTATTTCTAAACCAGGCCCCACTTTTTTAAACTTCGTGTTATTTTGAGCCGACTCATGGGCCCCACTTTCCCTAAAAATTGTAACTTTACCCCCCTTTCGGTCAGAAAAAGTGAAGTTTTACGAAATAGACTCATTTTTCCTCTAACACGGATTTTTTTTTGCCGAAAATTGAGTGTTCTAACTATGAAAACAATACCGATATGTTCAAATCGCCTTCTTTTATTGTCCATAACTCTGATATCGATTTCTCATGTTTGTTTTTTCCAGGTCCGCAGTCTCACCAATGATATCAAAAAGAAGATGATGGAATACAATCCATATGTGGGAGAGAAACAAGACAAAGAGGTTTATTGAGAAATCTAATGGAAATAAATAATAAATAATGTTTAGATTTACATCAAATTCAAAAACGACGACAAAGAAGAAAATGGCGAAGTTGTTAATGGTAAACGTGTGATCGAAATGGGAAAGGAGCGACCGAGTTGGTTCAAGAAGTTGACACTCAAGTGATTTTTGATAATTTGTTTTCTTGTTGATTTTATAGATTTCTCTAGGATTGTTGGTGTTTTTTTTTTCAACTTTATTTCAATAAATTCCACAAATTTATAATCCCTTCTACAATCGAAAATTGTAACCTCCCTGTTTTGTAACGAATATTACAATGAAAGTGATACGTGTTGCGTGACACCATTACCAAATGGTGTATGTGTGTAAGGTGTGAAAATAATTGAAACACATGGTGCCATGCATGCGAGGGGATCACGATTACCGCTTGTTGACATTCACAGACTAATGTGTTTTTGTCACGATCCTGGTTTTTAGAGTACACACCCTGAGTAGTTAGTGAGGATTTTGTAGTGGCAACAAATAATTGAAAAAAAATTTTGTGTCCGGAATATTCATCTACCGTATACATACAGTATGCACACAGTTGTAATTTGCAAAAAACATGTTTTTTTGTCGTCCAGCAACACAACTGTATTCCGTGAAGAAGTAAAGTGTCCTACTGTAGGTAGAAAAGTGTTTGCGGACTAGGTGCGATTGCACAACTAATATGACAAGTCTATAATTGACAAATTAATGGAAAAAATAGCTTAAAATATTTTAAAGGAGCATGACTCCATTTGTTGAAAATGGTCTTGCGAAGAATTTTTACAGCAATTTATGAAAGAAGATTCGGAGAATCCGATGGTACGACTATTTTTTCAGGAAAATTTTTTACTTTTTCTGTGAACATTGTGCATCCCCTCTCTGGAAAATAAACATGTGTCATGTCAAGCGACGGTAACGAAAAAAATATTTATAGACGAATAGCGTGACAAACATTTCTTCATCAAAACCACTTCTTTCCCACCCCTGTGCTCAATTTCTACTGCATTTTAGAAAGCGGGGAACGGTGGAAAAATAGGAATGAAATCCAACTTTTTTCTGGTTGGTTCCCTCAAAAATACCATTGGAAGAGGTTTAGTAAGACTAGATAAAGATGGTGAGCTGCCTTATGATATTGGGTTTCAAATCCGAGTGGTTTGAGAAGGCGAATGATGAGACTCACAAGGCTTCTCCCTCATTCGTTTACTTTACTGAAGTAGGAGAATACGAAAAAAGAGAGTGAAGCCTATGAATATATAGGATTATCGATATGTTAAGGTTAGTTTTTCGTCGTAAACCCAGATTTATGATAAACTGAGCTGGACATTGTTACGCTTCGCAAAAAAAAACGTTTTTTTAACCTACCGTATCTCTGCTATAGCGTGTAAGCTTGCCCCACTGCGATTTTTGTCAGAAGTGCCGTAACTACCGTAACTTTCAAACCTTTTTTTGGAATAAAAAACGTTTTTTCGCAATACACATACTGTAGTAATTCGCAGAAAAACATGTTTTTGTCGTCTTGCTGATTTGTGAGCGTCGAATGTCGTCAAGTGCGCCCCATCGCAATATTTTGAAAAGTTAGGTCATTGACACAATTTCAGACAAAAAAATGTCAACCTTTTTTCCATAAAGTATGTCAATTATACCATTTTAGCTATAAATAACTGCGCAATTATCACTTTTTATGTGTTTTAATTATTTTTTTCAGTATAAATCGCCACAAAACGCTTTTTTTCATGGCTTTGAAATTCAAAAATATGCGTTGAGTACAAAATTTACACAAAAAACCTATGAAAAATCCTCATTATAACTGAAAATTCAGTCAACTTTTTTGAAAATTTGCAATAGAGCGCATTTGCAGATTGATAATACTGATAACTTTTCTTCGATAGGTTAAGTCATTCCTTCTACGTGCTCCAGTTGCCTCCAGTTGCTCCGCCCACCCATTTCTTTCATCGGTTCTTCTTCTTCCTCAACCACAATTTGATACTTTTTGGCTCGGCGAGCCCCGTTTTGAATGGAGTCCACATATATGCTCTGCTCATTTTTGACGAGATATTGAGGGCGTAACCCAGGTGATCACCATTCACAACCGAGGCAACATCCTCTCAGAGTATTCAAGAGGCAACACACAAAACGCCATCGTCTCCACGAAACTCTTTTTCAAATATACATCTGTTGTGCCTTTCGATTTTTCCACAAGTATTTTTGTCATTTTTTTTGATTGTTTCATCAAACATTTGCCAAGCACCGGAAACATGTGTTTGTTGTGTTTCTTACTGTTTCATATACACATCTGCCCCCGGTTTACACAATTGTGCCACAACCGCCCTTTTCTCAATTGTTTTCTTCTTGATATTATCGAAGCGAAGTGATATTTTGAGGTATGTGCCTTTAAATAGTACAGTAACCTCTAATAATAGCAAAAAAAAACGTTTTTTTTCCTACCGTATCCTTAGAATATTATAATTACCTCTCATTACTCAGAAACGCCAGCCGTTACACCGGCGTGACTAGTCCTGACACCCTTGATCCCCCGCCACTTTTCAGTGCATTTCATCACCGCCGATCCACCGCATGTTCACCGGCGTTTGCGGTGGATCGGCGGTGATGAAATGCACTGAAAAGTGGCGGGGGATCAAGGGTGTCAGGACTAGTCACGCCGGTGTAACGGCTGGCGTTTCTGAGTAGTCATTTTATGAAAGATGTGTCGTGAGATATGGTGTATTCTAGTCTGCAACTTTTCGTCAGCTATGATGCATTTTTGAAGTTTCTTAAAAGTACAGTAATTCTACTTAGGCTACGATTTAAAGGCGCAGAAAGTATCACTCAATATTCAAACAACATTCGTTTAACCTTTTCATCATGAACTTAATCTCTTATACTGTTTTGTGCCCGCGCGTCCTTGACTCACATTTGAGTGAATGTACATATTCTCTTATTTTGTCAAATGCGCTCCACTGCAAAAGTTTGAAAAGCTAGGCCATGGCTGAAAATTGCTTTTATGGATTTTTTACTGAAAAAATCATAAAATCCCATAAAAAGTGTGGCTAAAATGGCATATCAGACATATTTTAAGTGCGATAAAGTTGAAATAAAATCCTGAAATTTCAGCCATGGCCTAACTTTTCGAAATATTGCGATGGAGCGCACTTGACAGACTGCTGGAAGCAATAGCGCTCCACTGCTAACTACTACCGTATCCTAAAAAAACGTTTTTCAAAGAAAATTTTAATACCTAGATTACTGTAATAATTGGCATTCTCGCATTGTGTGCCTTTAAACTGTAACCTAACTAAAACTACTGTACCTCTTAAAGGCACAGCTCTTCGCTTCCAGGGATTTTCTAGGCCACCAGGCTCGATGATGACACAAAATGAAACCTTTTATCCCACCCACCATTTTATTTCCAATCTACCCTCCCCCGTCAATCTACCTAACCATTTCCTTCACGTTTACTTCATTTCCTAATCCACAATAATTTTGTTCCTTTCTCCATTCCCCATATAGAATGACCTCCTGTTGTTTAATCCTTTCCATTTGGTACACCCCTCCTTCTCCTTCTCAATTCACCTTTTTCCAACTTTTTTCGCCCCCTAAGATTTCCAACTCATGCCGGATTTGACACTTTTCATAATTAGTATTCTCTTGTTTTTTATCCTTAATTAATCTCCTAGTAACCCAATTTAACCCGTATTGGATGCAACAATTAAGGCAAAAAAAAGTGACTTGACGAAGAGTTTGGGTGACAAAAGCAGGAACTAAATGGATTAGAGCAAGTTTTGTGAGCCCAGAAAATCAAACAAATCGACTTAGCTTCTTCGCGTTTTGGGGAAAATTTCACAAAAACGTTTTTTTGGCACATACTTTCTATCATAGGGAAAGGTTCATAGATTCATAGATATTCGAGTTCTATGATTTCTAGATGCATAGATCCTGAAGTTCTATGTTCCATAGATACATATATCCATTGTTTCATAGATCCTCGAGTTCTATGCTTCATAGATTCATAGATCCTCAAGTTCTATGTTTCATAGATACATATATTCATAGATTCATAAATCCTCGAGTTCTATGTTTCATAGATTCATAGATCCTCGAGTTCTATAATTTATAGATTTATAGATTCATAGATCCTTGAGTTCTATGTTTCACATAATCGTAGATTCATAGATTCTCAAGTTCTATGATACTTAGATTCATAGATCCTCGAATTCTATGATTCATAGATTCATAGATCCTCGAGTTCTATGTTTCATTGGTTCATAGATCCTTGAGTTCTATGTTTCAAAGATTTATAGATTCAAAGATTCATAGATCCTTTAGTTCTATGTTTCATAGATTCATAGATTCTCAAGTTCTATGATTCATAGATTCTCGTGTTCTATGATTCAAAGATTCATAGATCCTCAAATTCTATGATTCAGAGATTCATAGATCCTTAAGTTCTATGGTTCATAGATCCATAGATTTATAGATACATAGATTCATAGATCCTCGAGTTCGATGATACATAGATTCATAAATCATCAAGTTCTATATTTTATAGATCCATAGATTCATAGATCCTCGAGTTCGATGATACATAGATTCATAAATCATCAAGTTCTATATTTTATAGATCCATAGATTCATAGATCCTCGAGTTTTATGATTCATAGATTCATAGATCCATAGATTCATAGATACATAGAACTTCATAGATCCATAGAATTTCATAGATTCATAGATTCAAAGATTCATAGATTCATAGAACTTCATAGATTCCCTATCCCCCATATTTAACATATAATTTCGATGTCGGTTTGGGTGTCTCTTCTATTGACTCTCCGCTTACTCATAAACCACCAAAATGTTTAGTGGACATGACTCATTTTGGTACCACACAAGTACCTCCTAACTTCTACAATACGCGTGTATTGAATAGATGGGGGTCCGACCGAAGCAGCCAAAAGAAAACAAAAAGCATAGAAGGGGAAGAAGAGTAACTATAAACTGTTTGAGTTATAAAATCGAGTCATCACCTATATGTAAATATATGCAAAAATGTGGGGTACCAGCAGTACGTTTTCAAGTGTTTTAAAAGTATACTTTGATACTATTTGGGGAAGATACAAAGAGTTGTGATACTTTCCTATCTCTTATTTTGCTCTCACGAATCAAGCATAAGTAACTCGAAGCGAAAAGCTGTTTTGAGGTATGCGCCTTTAAACTGTACAGTAATCTTAGTTAGGCTACGGTTTAAAGGCGCATACAGTAATCTCACTAGGAAGTTATATTTTTCAATATTTTGAAATTGTCTAAACCTAAAAAATGTCAAAAGTTGCTGAAACCACTTTCACTTTTGAATCAGCCCCGAGAATTTTTCATGTTTTTTCGATTTTCGGGTGCTTGAAATTTAATTTTGTTATGACATTTGGATTCAAAAGTGCGTGACTGAAAATTTTTTTTGAAAAAATTTGAGCTTCTGATTCCAAAAATACAAACTTTTCACACAAAATTCCACAAAAAAAAACTAGGAAAGTCATCATTTTAGCTAAAAAATTTCAGCCATGGCCTAACTTTTATAGAAGAAATGGCCTAACTTTTCGAAATTTTGCAATGGAGCGCACTTGGCAGGGCCTGAAGCAAATGCGCTCCACTGTTAACTACTACCGTATCCTGAGTTCAAAAATGATTTTTTTGGGTACTTTTAGCATCTAGATTATAGTAATTATTGGCAATAGAGTGTGCCCGTACTTTCGCTTTGTGCGCCTTTAAACCGTACTAAAACTACTGTACTGTTTAAAGGCACATATCTCAGAACAGCTCTTCTACAGTGATACGGTTTAAAGGCGCACCAAGACTTTGTAAGTCTACAAGGCTCGATTTGTAGAACCCACATTGCTACCTTTCCCACCTGTTTTCTCCCCAAAAACTATGGCCGGATATAAGAAAAACGAAAACGGGACAATATAATGGGCATCTTGTTAGGTCGTGTAGTTGTACAAGAGAGCAATTAAACAAAAGCACAACGCAAAACCTGCCAATTTTCTAATCAATGGAATTCGTTATGTTTTCCATTTTCTTGTTTCCTTTCTCTTATGGTTTCCATGTTTTGAAATTCTCGATTCGTGGCTTTTTTTTACCACTAATTGTAGGGTTGAATGTTTTTTTTGGATAGGGTATATCAATTATTTTTTTCTGAAAAAATATGCATATTTTGTGTGAAAAAAAGTAGAAATAATGAGCTGAGACTTCTTGAAATTTTAGCCATGGCCTAACTTTTCGAAATATTGCGATAGAGCGCACTTGCTGAATCCTAAAATTTTGAAATTTTTTCAAAAAAAAGTTCTGAGATTTTTCACTGAAAAACCGAAAAATGTGTCCATTTGGTATAAAAAATAAAGTCTGCAAGTGCGCCCCACTGAAATATTTTGAAAAGTTAGGCCATTTGCGATATAAAAGTTAGGCCATGGCTGAAATTTCAAAAATTGTCAGCTCATAATTTTAACTTTCACACAAAATATGTCTATTATGCGATTTTAGCCACAAATATTTGCGAAATTATCACTTTTTATGCATTTTTATTAACTTTTTCAGTAAATATCCCTACAAAAAATTTCAGCCATGTCCCAAATTTTCGAACTATTGCAGTGGAGCGCATTTGCAAAAACTCTGTACTTCACTTTTCGTCGAACAAAAAAGTTATCAAAACGTTTCCACACCTCTTTTCATATATATGAATGTATATAGGGAGGTCAATACTTTTATGAAATAATAGTGAGCCTATATATGCCCTTTCAAGCCGCCCAACCAAAAAAAAAATGCATACACTAGGTATTAGCATATTTACCAAAAACCATTAGGCAAATGTGGAGGATATCTCCGGAGCCGATCAATTATAAACAACTTCCGATTAGGTGAAGCCCCTTTACATAAGCCTCAACCGGACGGGGCGAGACGGGCTTCCTGCACTAACAGCGTCTTAATTTACTCTTCACCTCTCCATCACATCGTCGTGTTTTTCTCTCATGTACACAGTTTACACACACCATTCAATTATATTGTCAATCATTTCTACTCCTTCCCCCAATTTTTTTGGCTCCTAAAACTACTGTAGTACAACCCAATGACCAAGAAAATTCATAGATTCATAGATTCATAGATTCATAGATTCATAGATTCATAGATTCATAGATTCATAGATTCATAGATTCATAGATTCATAGATTCATAGATTCATAGATTCATAGATTCATAGATTCATAGATTCATAGATTCATAGATTCATAGATTCATAGATTCATAGATTCATAGATTCATAGATTCATAGATTCATAGATTCATAGATTCATAGATTCATAGATTCATAGAACTCGATTCTATGGCATAGAATGTTCTACTTGATATCTCATAAAATCCTTCCTACTCTCCATGGATCAGAGAATCCCAGATACATGAAACAATATTCTATGCATAGAACCGCATCCTACACGCATGTAATTCTATGAAATTCTATGCGCATAGATGCACAAAAAAATCCTAATTATATCTGAAATTTCCAGCCATATCCTAACTTTTTTTCCGCCAAAAAATATTTCTATTGATAACATGTCTTCTTCATATCCTTATCATTATCTCCCCAAAAAACCGCTATCACGCTTATCAATCCCTATCCTATTTACATACAATAAAACCAGTACATTATATCATTAGGGCCTAAAAAACAACTTTCAAGTTTTTTTTTCGTGGTCATTGGGTTTCGCAGTTTTTTACCTACCGTCATCTAGAAAAAAAAAACGTTTTTTTTAACTCTTGCGATTCTCTTGCGACTACTGTAGGTTAAATAAACGTTTTTTTTCATAGTTTTGGGCTAGGATAGGTTTAGCAAAAAGTAACTTAAGACAGGATATGACGTCCCTATATAGAGTATCTAGAAATTTTTTCTCAGAAAAAACCTTGATTTTTCACAATATTTCTATCTAAACCTATATCCACTTGTTTGTTCCTATATCCTTATCAATTGCGTAATAACTCTCTCTCCCCCCTCTTACAAAAAGAAGAACCAATAAAGAAGGAACCAGTTTTGGTATTTGTAAGCCCTACCAGTTGTCGGGTATCGGTTGCATTCATTAGTCGAATAACGCCATGGGCGCAAGAAAGTGCATATTCTATTGTCTTCTTTCCTCAAATTTTGATATAGTTGACCAATTTTCAATGACTTATCAAATATTCTGATTCCTTACACACACGCGCGTATGCCCCCTTTTCTAATCCTCTAACCTTCCCCTCCTCTCCATCTCTCACCTATATATCCCCCCATTGGGTATACTGTAGTTGTCACCCCGCCCTCCTCCATATCCCCCCTCGCCAGCCACCACTTTACCGCATTTTGAGGCCAATCGTGTCATTTCCACACACAACTTCTTCTTACCTTTCACTTCCAGCAAAAGCAAAGTGGTATGCGGGGCACCATACACACTACTAGATTTTCACTTTTATCCCAAAGAGTTTATTCAACCCGATATATACTTGAACCAATTCTGAATTAAGCCAGTACTTGAATGTTTAGAGGAGCGGGAAGACTTCCGGGATGGGATAACATTTCAACCATTTATTCCTTATGTTTTGTGCCTTTTTTTCGTTGTTCTAAACTTAGTCAAGTGCGCTTCATTAAAATATTTTGAAAAGTTAGGCCATGGCTGAAATTTCATTTTTATTCTTCATAAAATATGTCTATTATGCCATTTTATACAAAAATATTTGAGAAATTATCACTTTTATGACTTCCTTCGTATAAATCACCATAAAACGTCTTTTAAGTTAAATAAAAGCAGGGCTTCGTTAAAAAAATTCAAAAAGTTAGACTGAAATTTCAGCTAAAATAATAATTTTCCAAAGTTTTTTTTGTTGAGAATTTGTATAAATTCTGCTCTCTTCATATTTCTTTCGCATATTTTGAATTTCAGGACCACGAAAAAAAAAGATTTTTGTAGTGATTTATACTGATAAAATCATAAAAAAGCATTAAATCCTATAAAATGTGATAATTTCGCGAATATTTTTGGCTAGAATGACATAATTGGCATATTTTATGTAAAATATACAACTGAAATTCCAGCCATGGCCTAACTTTTATGTCGCAAATGGCCTAACTTTTTAAATATTGCAGTAGGGCGCAGTTGGCCTGCTGCTTATCTAAGTTAACAATTTTTTTCGTTTTTAACAACATTTCTCATATTTGAGGAATTAAATCGTCTACAAATAATAGTCGAAACGACAACCCAAAGAAAATTACTCTTCCTGCGCCTTTAAACCGTAGCCTAACTAAAACTACTGTATTGTTTAAAGGCACACACCTAAAAACAGCTCCTTCCCAAATTTTTCTCCATTTTCTACTTTTAGACGCTTCAAATCTTTTGTTATATTTCAGTTGTGTCATACATTGAATGTTCATCTTCTACCGCAAAAAAATCCAACAAGTGTCCTATCCGAATGACCTTTCATCATTATAATATACTTGCTTCCATCCACCCTTCCGTCATCTCTTTTTTTTACTTGCTGATATGTCGTTTTGAATGTCTTCTTCTTTCTGATCCGGTGGTCATATATCCACTCTCTCATAATACCGTAGTCAATCACAAAAATTCGAAGGTGAACTCAGGAAAACCTTCATGCGGCTAGAGAGACGAAAAAAAACGGCCACTGGAGAAGCGAAGTGACACCTTTCTGTACACGGTCAATTGAGTTGGGAGAAGATGTTTTGGTGTGGGGATACTGCTATTTTAATGGTTAACATAGATTCATAGAACTTCATAGAACTTCACAGATTCATAGATCCTCATGTTCTATTTCATAGATTCATAGATCCTCATGTTCTATGTTTCATAGATTCATAGATTCATAGAATTTCATGGATTCATAGATCCATAGAACTTCATAGATCCATAGAACTTCATAGATCCATAGAACTTCATAGATCCATAGAACTTCATATATTCATAGATTCATAGATTCATAGATTCATAGACTCATAGATTCATAGATTCATAGATTCATAGATTCATAGATTCATAGATTCATAGATTCATAGATTCATAGATTCATAGATTCATAGATTCATAGATTCATAGATTCATAGATTCATAGATTCATAGATCCTCATGTTCTATGTTTAATAGATTCATAGATCCTCAAGTTCTATGTTTCATAGATTCACAGATTCATAGAATTTCATAGATTCATAGAACTTCATAGATTCTCTGTGGATCATAGACTTTCATAGATTCACAGATACCTGAAACAATGTTGTATGCATAGAACCGCATCCCACACACATTAAATTCTATGAAATTCTATGCACATAGAACCTTAGAATCATAGAACTTTGAAAACATAGATTCCTTGATTCATAAGTTCTGAACACGAAATGTTGTATATATTCATAAAATAAATATAAATATATTCCCCCTCTTTCACAACTTTTCGTTTATGTAATATAAACATTGGTGAGTTATATTCCAACCGAAATTCTTCGGTTAAAATTATTATTTGCGGCTCGTCGCGAAACGAGTCAAAAAAAATTGTGAAAGACGCCAAAAAAAAATTATTGTTATTTGATGACGAAGAAAACAGTAGGGAAGAAAAAACAAACCCGCCCGAAATGTTATGTTTTGATGAGTTTGAAAAGCATACCGTCACCCTCGACAAATTTCGCCGTTTCGTCATTTTTTTTCAACCTACCATAAAATTTTGACTCTTTTTTATTTTTTCCTGTTTTAAGCGCGCTCCATTGCAAAATTTTGAGAAAAAAAATGTTGGGTGGATAAACGGTTTCATTTTGTGTCATCATCGAGCCTGGTGGCCTAGAAACCTCAGAAGTTTCTTGAAGCGAAGAGCTGTGCCTTTAAACAGTACAGTAATTCTAGTCCTGTTTAAAGGCGCACAAAGCCAGATTTCAAGCGCTCACTAATGCCAATTATTACAGTAATCTAGGTATTAAAATTTCCCAAAAAAAACGTTTTTTTTAGGATACGGTAGTAGTTATCAGTGGAGCGCTTTTGCTTCCAGCAGTCTGTCAAGTGCGCTCCATTGCAAAATTTCGAAAATTCCGGTCATTACTGAAATCTTAGCTCATTATTTCAACTTTATTTCACAAAAAAGTATGTGAATTATGCCATTTTAGCCACAAAAATTGAGAAATTATCACTTTTTATGGGATTTTATGCATTTTTATGACTTTATCAGTATAAATCACCCCAAAAAGCCGGATTTTTTGAAATTCACAGATATGAAAAGAATAGAATTTATTCAAATTTCCAATAAAACTTTGAAAATCCTCATTCTAGCGAAAATGTCAGCCATGGCCTAACTTTTCAAACTTTTGCAGTGGAGCGCATTTTCTCACCACATAGTATTGAATTCAAAAAACCCGAAAAAAGCGTTTTGAGGCAATTTATACTGATAAAATCCCTTGAAAAAAGCATAAAACCCCATAAAAACCCTAAAATTTTCACGTTTTATGGAATTTTATGGTTTTATCAGTAGGAATCATCATAAAACTTTTTTTTTGGTTTTTTAAGATTCAATAAAATGAGAGGAAGCTATTTTGAGATATGTGCCTTTAAACAGTACAGTAATCATAGTTAGACTACGGTTTAAAGGCGCACAAAGTTTCCGTAAATTTACATTTTTAGTATTAATCCCCATATCATATATCCACCAATTATCTACTGTTGATCAATCAAGTCTCCACCACCAATTGTTCAAAACCAAAAGAATTTCCAAAGGGAGCTTCACTTTTTTGATGGATTATGTCGTTTTGATGGGTTAGAAAGAAGCACCTGAAGCATTCCTTTGGGTGTTGCATACATGGTGGGAAGCGGGGTGTGAGGATATGATTGATGGCTTAGGTTCGTTATACGCTATGACAAGCTGGTATACTAGTTGATACATCATTATTATGTCCGACAACTTTTCGACTATTCCCGATTGACCTACAGTAGGATATATATATCGCACTCATCTTAGCTTTTTATCTTTGAGACAACCAATTTATACTTATTCATAGATTCGTATATTCATAGAACTACATAGTTTCATAGAACTTCATAGAATCATAGAACTTCATAGATTCATAGATTCATAGATTCATAGATTCATAGATTCATAGATTCATAGATTCATAGATTCATAGATTCATAGATTCATAGATTCATAGTTTCATAGAACTTCATAGAATCATAGAACTTCATAGATTCATAGATTCATAGATTCATAGATTCATAGATTCATAGATTCATAGAACTTCATAGATTCATAGATTATCACATTCATAGAACTCGATTCTATGTCATAAATTCTCCTACTTCGATCCTAGATTTTCATAGAATCAGAGCTACCTGAAACATTGTTCTATGCATAGAACCGCACAAATATAATTCTATGAAATTCTATGCGCATAGAATCCCCCTTGTCCACTTTCCACATTTCCATGCAAACCCGAAAGTGTGGTGTTTCGCATCTATAACTTTTTGCCAACAAACAATATAAAAAATCGGGGCATATATAATTCTCACGAAGAACCCATAAATTTTGGCCAACTGAGGATTGGGGGGCGCATCCTCAGTTGCCGTAATTCGCGGTGCCGCCAAATAAATTCATATTTTAGGTTGAAACGATGCCCCCTCCCCTGCTTCCCCTATTTGACTTCTCAGGGGACCGTTTTCCCGTCATATCCACTTTCCATATCCTGTCCTTCTCATTTCATCTCTTTTTTTTGGCTCCTGATACTTGGGTGTTTTTTCGTCATTTGATTCCTAATATCAGAAAATGGGTATATTTATAGAGTTCATTAATTGACTAGGGAATATTTCAGGGCGGGGTATCCTTTTTTTGCATATTTTTTTGCCATTATTCAACTTTTTATTTGAAACTTGTTGAAAAAATGTCTGAAAATGCCAATTTAACATGTTTTTTTTCAATTTTTTTCGGTCACTATATTCACGACATCTTGTCAATGATATCGTGTAAACCCGCTCCATTGCTAATTTTGAGGAAAGTGCTACCGTAACTCTCGAAGAAAAAAACGTTTTTCCCCAATTTTTTCCTCTGGCAGGTTCTTCTACCGTATAACATACCGTAGTAAGCATACTGTAGATAAAAACTTGTTTTTGTCGTCTTGAGATTTTGTCGGGGTCTGGATATCGGTATATTCCGTATCAGAATTTTAGAACTCAAAAAAAATATTTCCGAAAATGTTCAAACACGATCTTCGACATTTTCCAGACTTTTTCCAACAAAACTGATTCGACAAACTTTCACCAAAATTTGGGTACCCCTATATATACCTTATTTCTGCCATAATATTCCCTTATATCACTCTTTATAGGTTTAGCTCCTCACAAACTTTAATATTCACTATCTCACCATTTCAACCGACCGCTAGTCGTTTTCCTTCTCATATTTATCATATTCAATCAGTTAACTGTTCATATATTTGATTTTTTTGCAGGTATTGTTCAACACAAATTTAAATCAAGGAGAATCAGCATAAAGGTAAATTATATTTTTTTTGAATTCGATACTTTTTGAATCACTTCTTTTCCGCCTAAATTCCTCCAATTTCACATTAGGTTCCTCAAAATTCTTCACGAGACCATTTTGTACAAATAGAGTCATGCTCCTTTAAAACCGTAGTTTTCAGACATAAAATACGTTTTTTTCCATATTTTGAGCTGTTTTTCATAAATTTTGAAATAGATGAAAAATCGATGGCTAGGAAAGCAAGTCTAAGGTTCGCTGATTTTGTACAAATCAGACATTTCCTCGAATGGAGCGGTACTGCAAACTCTGTCGGAGAATGATCATATCTCTGAATCTAGTACAGTTATCAAAAAGTTGTCAACAGCAAACTTGTAGCTGAAGTTTTGATCTACAAATTTGCAGTTGACCACTTTTTCGTAGCTCTTCTAGATTCCGAGATATTATCATTATATGGCAGCGTTTGCAGTGCCGCTCTATTCGAGGAAATACGGTAGTTGTGCAATTAGTTGTGCAATTATAGTCCGCAAACACTTTTGTATCTACAGTACTCCACTTCATTTCCACACGTAATACAGTTGTGCTAACGGTTCAACTTTTACTTTCGAAAGTGCATAATATAGGTGTAAACGAAAAGATGAACATTTTAGTTATTTGTCATCAAACAAACATTTGAGAAGTAAGCATTGACCACTATTTTTATGGGTCACGGGCAATCGAATATTGTCAGGAATTACCCCTCTCGTAGTATACTATCCACCCCTCCCTTTCGTTTCTTTTTTTCCGTACTTTTCCTTTCCTCACCTAAACAACACCACGTTTTGATCGGTGTTGTTAAAATATACAGTACCGGCACAAAAATCTATTAATTTTTTTGGTTTTTCGCCTGTTTTTGTTTCTTCTTTTTGAGTATAACTTGAACTAATAGGATATTGAAATTATAAATTTTGATTTTTAAAGTTTTTTAGGCCCCGAAGGCAGCAAAATTTGAGTTTTATGGATTTTTGATAAGTTTTCTTGCGGAAAATTGCGTTTATGGTGAATTTTTCCACCGGAAAACTCACATTTAGTTTATTTTTAAATTTTGAGTCATGAAATTCGAAGTTGTAGACTTTGTGGCCGAAGTCGACATGGCCTAGAAACCCAAACTTCTTCCACGGCCATCACTCGTCAAAAACGGTACAATTTTGTTTTGCCACATAACTACCATTAATATGGGCATTTTAACCTGAGATTCAAGTCCCAAAATTATTTTTAGATTTTTTCAGAAAACTTTTGCGTTTGTCGTCAAAATATAGGCGAAATACACTGAAAATTCCATAGGCCCTATTCAAAATTCGTCGATCAACTTTGGCTGCGTACCAAACACTGAGTATCAAACGACTTTTCGCTGCGTATCCTCAAGCATTACAACGTTGAATATTCAGAGTTGCCAGAATGCCTAGATAGTGAAATTTTTCTGACTGGATATGGAATTTTTCCATCCGGTACCGTCTGTCCGAAACACGACTCTTGAGATTGTGACCCGAATTCCTTCGTCTACCCAAACTTTTATCCGCCTCTTCACAAACTCCTCTTTCTTTTCTTCTTCTTCAAACCATTGTTCTCATTTTAATTGGTGCTAACTATAAGTGGCTCTTTTGGTGGAAGGCCGGGTTCATCATAAGTTTGTCATTTTCCCAAGGTTTGTTTTTAAAAAGTTTTTCGTATAACCCGGTTTGAGAAATGTGAGGAAGGAACAAATGAGAAAAATGTTTAGAACCAGATGGTTTATGTTAAGTAAAAGTTTAGGGAAAAAATAGAAGCGTCGAGTGTTTTGTGTAATTCAAAATTTTCTAATCGCGATATTTGGAAAACTAGGCCATCTAAAAACTAGGCCATGACTGAAATTTCAGCTTGCTCCGAAAATTTTCAAAAAATTTGAATTGGCGCGTTGCCAACCTACAAAATAGCGCATGAAACGAGAGACGCAGAGCGGTATTTTGAGAAAAATTTGACTCAATTTTCGGAGTCTTCATGTGAAATTTCCGAAAAATGCAAAAAAAAATTTCTTCTGAAATTTCAGCCAAGAAAAAAATCATTGAAAATTTCTATCTCCCGGTTTTATCACCAAATATAGTTATCTACAACTAAAACCGTTCAAAAATATGTTTCGTCAATACCGCCTGAATTCAAATTGCCCCTCATTATCTACCCCCCCACAATAACTCAAACAAAACTCTAAAACAAACCGCCGCCATAATATATATTGTGAAAGTAGTTCACAATCTCGACTTGTTTCCTTCCATCATATATACATAGCCTAGTTAAACTGTTTCTCTACTCAGTTTGATCCATATCTTACTGTGTCGGTTTGTAGGGTTGCCTCAATATACGAACCGATTAATATCCTGAGTTAATACTTCTCTTTCCTCATTCTTTTCATATATAGCTGTTTTGAGGCATGCGCCTTTAAACAGTACCGTAATCTTAGTTAGACTACGGTTTAAAGGCGCATGCTTCCACAACCACGAGACAACTATTATGTATCATTTTTTCAACACCATATATAAGTAGTTTTTAACGCCTCCTCCAATTTCTACTTGTTGAAATAATCTCCTGAAAATCCGGGTGTTGATATACTGCACCTGTTCATTTTTATCCAGAGATTACTATGAGATTCATAGATTCATAGATTCATAGATTCATAGATTCATAGATTCATAGATTCATAGATTCATAGATTCATAGATTCATAGATTCATAGATTCATAGATTCATAGATTCATAGATTCATAGATTCATAGATTCATAGATTCATAGATTCATAGATTCATAGATTCATAGATTCATAGATTCATAGATTCATAGATTCATAGATTCATAGATTCATAGATTCATAGATTCATAGATTCATAGATTCATAGATTCATAGATTCATAGATTCATAGATTCATAGATTCATAGATTCATAGATTCATAGATTCATAGATTCATAGATTCATAGATTCATAGATTCATAGATTCATAGATTCATAGATTCATAGATTCATAGATTCATAGATTCATAGATTCATAGATTCATAGATTCATAGATTCATAGATTCATAGATTCATAGATTCATAGATTCATAGATTCATAGATTCATAGATTCATAGATTCATAGATTCATAGATTCATAGATTCATAGATCCTCGAGTTCTATGGTCCATAGATCCATATATCCTCGAATTCTATGATTCATAGATTCAAAGATTTGTCCTTTGACATTTTTTAAAATAAAATCCCCAAATGTTCACCCAAAAAGTGGTTCCCCAAACATTTTCAACATCCTCGAATGTACTTCATCATTATCAATAGTAAAATATCATCCCAAATATGCATATTCAATCATTTAGAGTGTCCCCTCCCATGCGATATTCTCATCCTTTTCTTAGTGTTGAAAACTAATCGGCCTACATAAAGAAGAAGGGAGGAGTCGAAGTGGTGGGGGCTCGCCAAAAATTTCATATAAATATTATTGCCCGAGCCAACGGAAAAACCAATCACTGAGCTCAAAGAAAGAGTCCATAACTTTATCATTGAACATTTGACTAATATAGTAGGTATTCCGGCTACAAAACAACACATACTATAGTTGGGTATATAGAATATAGTCAAAATTAACCTTTTCCTTATCAAAAAAAATCATCAAAAAAATGCTTCATCGTCCGATTGCTCGTTATTTAACAGAAGAACTTCTGTTGCTATTTGAAGATGAAAGAAGAAGAAATGAATTGAAATATCAAGGTATAACTATTCTTTATTATATTGTAATACTCTTTCAATCGAAGATGTTTCCGGAATTCGGGTCTATTTTGATTCGAGGTCTGAAGTACCTCTGTGCCTTTAAACAGTACAGTAAGATACGGTTCAAAGGCACACAAGGGTCATAAGTCTACAAAACAGGCTTGAGAAAAGTTACATTTTTTGTGTCAATCCTAACAAGTTTTGTAACTTTCATTCCCCCAGGCTACGTTTTAAAGGCGCATAATGGCAATGAAAATTTGTTATACGGCTAGTTAAAAAGCAGGTGCGCCTTTTTGCAGTTCTGGTACTGTATTCACGCTTCAAAGTAATTTTCGATATTTAAAAACGTTTTGAGACTCATTAAAATGACGATCGAGTGTCAAAACTTCCAAAATTCGAAAATTGAAGTAGTTTAACTTATCGTATTTCTTCGAATAGAGTGGCACTGCAAACCTTGCCGGAGAATGATGATATCTCAGAATCTAGAAGAGCAATCAAAAAGTGTTCAACTGCAATTTTGTAGATCAAAACTTCAGCTACAAGTTTGCTGTTGACAACTTTTTTGTAGCTCTTCTGGATTTTCAGATATTGTCATTCTCCGACAGCTACTCGATACAGTAACTCAACATTAAGCTAATTTCATAAAACGATACGATTCACTATAGTCTATTACTCAACTCATTCCCTATCCACTCTCTCCCTCTCCGCATTATCCATTTCATTACCACCTGGATTTGTTGATTGTTTAAAAGTATGTCTTCCTTTCCCCATACTCATCCTCTTTCCCTCTCCCTCTCCATCTGAACCAACAACTACCCTTTTGGCGGATTGAAAATGCTACCCGACTCTCACCTGTTGTCAACATTACAGTTCTCCTTTATGAAATGGTACTTTCATTATTATTATTAGAAAAAAAGAGGAATATTGTGCGTTCTCGTGAGAATTTTCTACATTTTATTGCTGTGGAAAAGAGTTGATTGAAAAAAATATATAACTTTTTCAATGTTAGAAACTTTCAAAGCATCGTGAATCTATGAATCTATGAATCTATGAATCTATGAATCTATGAATCTATGAATCTATGAATCTATGAATCTATGAATCTATGAATCTATGAATCTATGAATCTATGAATCTATGAATCTATGAATCTATGAATCTATGAATCTATGAATCTATGAATCTATGAATCTATGAATCTATGAATCTATGAATCTATGAATCTATGAATCTATGAATCTATGAATCTATGAATCTATGAATCTATGAATCTATGAATCTATGAATCTATGAATCTATGAATCTATGAATCTATGAATCTATGAATCTATGAATCTATGAATCTATGAATCTATGAATCTATGAATCTATGAATCTATGAATCTATGAATCTATGAATCTATGAATCTATGAATCTATGAATCTATGAATCTATGACTCCATCTCTATATTTTTTAAGTTTTATTCAAATTTCAAGTATATATTATTTCCAGGTGTATGCTCTGAAACAATGAACACTGTTGATATTGATGGTCCGCCCGAGACAAAACGGTACAGGATGGATGTGAACACTTCACAGGTATAGATAATGTCAAAAACTAATGATTCGTCAATTTTGCCACAAAAGAGGATTTCTTAAAATTTGGGCAAAAACATCATGTGGTATTTTGGCAATTATTGAAATGGAATCGACGATTCATTTATCCCACTCTAAGCTGAATTCAAAAGATATATTTTATTTCGAATGATATTCACCTGCCTAAGGATTTTGCCACACTAAATCCCTATTTTTTACATTTGCCAAATCGAAATATTATTTTTTTCTTTCAATCGTTCTGTTCACTCATCTTGTGGAGAGGGTTGATGTTTGATTCAAGATGATAATATGGGGAGAAATTGATACACAATATTTGAACAAAAAACTTTAACTTAGTATCGGTAGAGCCTTTGTTGTAGGTTTAGAAAGACATTATCCCAATCAAAAGAGCAGGACAACAAAAGTGTATGCAAACGCGCTTTATTACGAAAAAAAACGTTTTGTACATACAGTAGCTGCGAGATAAAATGGTCGGAAAGCACTCTCTTTTTAATAGAATCGATTTTTTAAATACGAGTTTCAAGATGTTTTTCTGAAGGATACTGTAGATACTGTAGGTTTTTCTTAATGATGCTGTAAGGATACTGTAGGTCTAAACCAAAACTGAAATTGAGTATCGAACAAAACGGCTGAAATCCAAAAACGGCTGACGATAAAATTGACTGCAAAAAAGTGGCTCTATTCTAGTTTTGTGGTCCTTGGAAGGTTTTCGAGATACTTTTAAAATTTTGTGGTCCATTCAAAGTATTGCGGTCCTCAAAAATTTTTTTCATTTTATTTTTGGGTCTTAGGATCACCAACGGACCACAAAACTTCATAAAAACCATGAGATTCCCGTTTTTTTTTTTTGAATTATTGTAAAAAAAAACTTCTGCAAAATTCATTGTCAGTCGTTTTGTCTGGTTTTCCTAAGGTTACTGTACTATTTAAAGGCACATGTTCCAAAACCACTTTTCAAGACTTCAAGCCACCAGGCTCGATTCGTATCAAAACGATAAAAGCATCTTTTAGACTGATTTGGCGTCAGTATCCACCAACTGTTCCGTGGCGACACCAATCGCCGGGGAAGCATCACAAGATGGTCAGTCACCCGCCGCACCATCATCCGCAAGTTATCGATCATCAAATGCCAGCGTCGTATCATCCGGTGATAGTCCAGTCAAGGAAGAAGATACCGATTGTGGTGAATTGATCAATGATGAATCGGAAGGAAGTACAGTTGGAACAGGGAGTAGTATCAACGCGCCGAACCCATGCGATCTACTTGATATTATAAGCAAGACAATGTTGAATGGTGTATTTACAAAACTGGAAGACGGTTATCAACGACCAAGTAGCTTATTGGCATCAATATCAACACCATCGTCACCACAATCTTTGATGCCGGGAGCAATTGCGGTGGCTCAGACACCTGCGGCACAGTTGTTTGCAGAGGTATGTTGAAGAGTATATTTTTAATATTATGATAATCCTTAACTAAACTGCCTTGAAAAAAATAGGAAGTTTGAGTAGTTTTTTCACATAATCGGTTTTTTTGGAATTTTTTGGCCAGAGAGTCACTTTGCGTGAAAAAGAAACTTTCTGAAAAAATGTCGGAAAACGAAAGTAAATCATGTTTTTCGAAATTTTCCCGGTCATCAGTCGATGAAGGAAAAATTTCAAAACTATAGTTATATATACTCGTATATATACTCAGAATCAAGTGTCTTCAAAAAAACACCTCTAACTCAAAAAAAAAATTTTTTTGAAGTTTCTCAGACTTTCTCACCAATAACTAATCGGTTAATCGGATATTGCATGCAAAAGTGTATATAGTGAAAAAATGTTCATCAAAATATCTCTTACCTTTTTCTTCTTGATCCAATAAATCAAAATTTCAGGACGATTGGAGTTGGCATCGTAATCCTGCAGCATCAATCAGAAGTGGCGGAACAAATAAACAGACACCGGTCTGGAAATATTTTGTTTACAATAAAGTTGAGAATTTGAGCAGGTAAATAATATATAAATAGAGCTTTTTTGAATGAAATTTATATTCAGATGCATTGTTGGTGATTGTTCATACATGTTAAAAGGTCCGCATACTTCTACATTGGCATGCCATTTGAAGAAACACACTAAAGAATATGCCGAGTTTCAAAAGTTGAAGTCTGAATATTCGAGAACAAAAATGGAGGTGCAAAGTCAGCAGCCGAAAGATTTGCCGAGTATTATTCAACAACAACAACAACAGCAACAGCAACAACATTTACAACAACAGAATGTTCAGCGACAAGCATCACCTATTGCTCAGACAATTGATTTGTCGATTAAGAAAACAAAGAAGGAGATTTCGAATAATGCTTCGAAGCTTAATGATATGAAGTAAGTAGAGCAATTTTTTTGGTCTCAAAAAAGTGAATATCGCGTTTTATGGGTCTACCGTATTTCCTTGAATAGAGCGGCACTGCAAACACTGCCGGAGAATGGTGATATCTCAGAATCTAGTACAGTTATCAGAAAGTGATCAACTGCAAACTTGTAGAGAAAGTTATGATCTACAATTTTGCAGTTGACTATATTTTAATAGCTCTTCTATATTTCGAGATATTATCATTTCGAGGAAATACGGTATATTAGGGGAAGATGGGTGAAAGTTGCTCATCAACACCAATTCCAGCAAGAAAAAAAACTGAAATGGTCTAGAAATCCAAACGTTTCCCAATGCCTTAATACTTACATTTTTCAGCTTCATTATGGCCAACTTACGTGCTCACTCACAAAATGGGTCACAAAGCAAAAATCAGTCGGCTATCACAACCCCAACATCAGCTACAAGTGAGCTTTACTTTGATTTTCAAATTTTCATCGTAATACTCCAGATCAAAACTTTTCACCAACAATGATGCAAAACTTCATGATGAATATAAATCCAATGATGATGTTCGCCGCCCAATCAATGCCATCTGGCCCTCCAGCAAATGGGTTGAGTGCTCTTCAACAAACCGTACCGGGTTTATCCCTATCTGCAAACGGGCACTTGATCCAGTCGAAAAAATGGAGAAACGACGAGAAAAAACAGCGAGAATTGCAAACGAGATTGGCATTAGCTGTATCGTCATCCCATTTGTCGTTTGAAATTCTTCAAAATCAAATGTGGAAGGATCTTTTCGAGTTTGCACAACCGAAGTTTAATCTCAACACGGAGCTTGTGAGCTTCGATCAATCGGTTGCATCGATCAATGGAAGAATGAGTCAAAACCTCAAAAGCATGATGTCAACTGCCAGGAAGCTTAACTTGCTAGTTGATACAGCGAAAGTATCAGCCGATGTTGCGAAAATTTCGATCGCTGTTGCTCTTACATCTGGTGCTGGGAATAGTTACGAAGTAAATTTAACAAAATCAAGGACAGTTTTAAATTTAAATTTTCAGACTCAAGTAATCTTATTGGCGTTCAAAAACCTGGCAATGGTTGATAATGTCGCTGAAGAAGTATCCAAAACGTTGGACATGGTTAAATCTGAATATGGAATCGCTGATGAAGCTGTGAACCGTGTTGTTTGTTCTGGTTTCCGTAATGTGATTGGGGAAGATTCGTCGTGTGTTCTTGAAAAACAGGTGAATTTTTTGGTCAAATCGTTTCATTGGGTCTCGAAGGGAAGAGCTGACGATACCATTTTCGTACATGTTTGTTTTCAATGAGAAAATGGTGTTACCGTAGTGTAAACATGTTTTTTCGTTGTGAGACCACTTATTTCGAAAGAGGCGTGGCTTATGCTTTCACCGTATTTTAAAATCAACATGAGCCGTGATAAACGTATCTGAAATACCGTATTTCCTCGAATAGAGCGGCACTGCAAACCCTGTCGGAGAATGATCATATCTCAGAATCTAAAAGAGCTATCAAAAATTGTTAAAAGCAAACTTGTAGCTGAAGTTATGATCTACAAATTTACAGTCGACCACTTTTTAATAGCTCTTCTAGATTCCGAGATATGAGCATTATACGACAGCGTTTGCAGTGCCGCTCTATTCGAGGAAATACGGTATGTGCATATACAATGCGCATCTCACGAGCCAGCTCAAGAATAAGTGAGGATAGACTTAATCTGTTTTTTTCCAGATCGAATCATTCTCCTCGCGTCTCCTAGCATGCTTCCTCCATTGGATCGATACAAGCGTCGCCGTCGATTCACTTCGAAAAACGCTATTTTCATCAATTTTCTCGATCCTAACCAATCAAGCTGCCGTTCAAATCGCCACAAAATTGAATGGTGGAAAATTCGAGGTTCCATTCGCTGAACCTTTCCCAATTTTGTTGGACTTCGTTATGTCTGCGAAGGAATGTTTTCAAATGAAAACTAATGGACATACCGGATTGGATGAAGAGCATTGGTTAGTGCAAGAAATTATTTACCTGCTAAATATAATTGGTTTAGGCAAAAGCTGACTGGACTTCATAATGTTTGTAACATTTTCAAACCACTTGTCGGATATTCAAATGATATGGCAACTATTGATACTGCTATTCCATCGTTGCTACAGATAAAACAAACTCTTGAGAAGGTTGGTACAAACTACCGTATTTCCTCGAATAGAACGGCACTGCAAACGCTGCCGTATAATGCTCATATCTCAAAATCTAGAAGAGCTATCAAAAAGTGGTCAACTGCAAATTTGTAGATCAAAACTTCAGCTACAATTTTGCTGTTGATAACTTTTTGATAACTATACTAGATTCTGAGATATGATCATTTTCCGAGAAAGTTTTCAGTGCCGTTCTATTCGAGGAAATACGGTAACATCGAAAAATTTAAACAATAAAAATTCAGGATATATATCAAATCGGTGAAATGGCTGCTGAATTATTGGAAGTGTTGAATGACCGTATGGGATTTGCGACAGATATCAATAATGAAGATTTCGATCCGGTGTATATTCAAGCAACAGCATTGAATCCACAACTTGCTGTTACGCTATCACAGGGACAGATAAGCATTGCACGCGAGATAATTGAGAGGGAGGTGTCGAGACGAATGAAAAGGAAGATTGTGTCATCCAAAAGTAGTAGCAACAAGAATATTCTTCCAATTGGTGTTGATTCTTTATTGGCGAATGTTATAAAAGGAGGGGGAGAAGCATGTGAAGCTTTGAGTATGTATGGTGACTTTTTCAATGCGATGGGTCAGGTAAGGAAAATTTTAGTGGATATTTTTGATAAGTGATTCGATTCAGGAAGATTCTGAAAAAGTTGAGGAAAATATCATGAATCAATATTTTGAAGAAATATCGAATTCGGTGAGTTTTTTTTTTTGAAAATCTACAATGAATGGGTATATATATAATATTAATAGTTGATACATCTGATATTTTTTGTGAAGTTTTGTATTTTCTTTATTTGTCGGTTCTGGGATTTAAAATAGTTGGAAACATCTGTATATACCGGTGTGATGACTCAAAACTGACATTTTGATACAGGAGCTGATATTTTTGATAAAAACCTGTTTTAAATGATATTTCCCAATTTTTTTTGTCTCAGCAGAAATAGAATCTTGATTTCCCGAACAAATATCGTTTAAAAAGTACTATATACCGTAATTCCTCGATTAGAGCGGAACGCTGCCGTATAATGCTCATATCTCAAAATCTAGAAGAAGTATCAAAAAGTGGTAAACTGCACATTTGTAGATCAAAATTTCAGCTACAAGTTAGCTGTTAATAACTTTTTGATAACTGTACTAGATTCTGAGATATGATCATTTTCCGAGAAAGTTTCCAGTGCCGTTCTATTCGAGGAAATACGGTAGCTGCAAAGCAATAGTGTGAAAGGCCTTATGAATATTATTTACAGGCACCGGTGGAAAATCTATTCAACCCATTGTTCCGTACCTTTGGAAATCCAATGCAAGCCCCACTTTCCTACTGGAAGACATGCGCTGCAAAATGCCCCATCCTCTCCGAACTGGCCATTGAACTCATCTCCCTTCCAATATTCACACTAACAACGGAACGAGCAATGGCTTTCACCCCAACATTATCCCCATATACTCAACTGAATGTAAATCAAATATTGGCAAATATTGAAAATGCCGATGTTTACGAGAAGCAATTAATTTTACGATTCAATCGTAGTATAGTTCAAAAACTTATTTGAATGTGTATCAGAGTATTTTAGTATACAGCCATTATTTATTACTCCTTGATGCAATTTTTTGGTTTATACGAGGTTTTGCAATTCTTTGATCCTTTTATTCCCTGTCTATATACACTTTTTCCCCCCGTTCTAGTCTCGGTTTCTCTTTCATGCATGCTAATGGAACACAGACTGTCTTCAATTGTAAACCAAATGGTTTAGTTTTACGCTTTAACAAAAAATCAATAACAATCATTTTGAATCATATTATATAACTATTTTGAACAAGATTGAAAGCGGTTACCAACATGTTATTTTGTGCAATTCCTTCTTTTCTGCAACTTCTGCTTTCAGTTTGCATTCCATGTTTTTTCTCAATTCTATTCTAGTTTGATATGCTATTTTTGTGATACATTTATAATCTAGTTTGCTTTTCAAAACTCTCTTTTTTTCTTTTTTCTGCATTTTTTCTCATCTGAATTCAATAAATACTGAATTGGTTCGTTTTTTTTTCAATTGATGAATCTATACCACCTGATAGTGAGGGTAAAAGAGTGCAAAACTGACCCCGTCCAGAGCTTATAGGAATCAACACATTCACACCTAGTCATACAGTATTGAAGGCGATATGGTGAGCGTTTGTCTCCACGTAAACCACAATAACGATGATGTCGGATGGTAAACCGCCTTATCGTTCTAAGCTACAGAGCGGGGACGTCACGTATGAATGAGCTTAACATACGAGGCCGTGAACCCAAACACGGCATGGTCGAGACTCGAACTCGAACCCTTAACTGTACGTATCTGTTCGCTTATTAGACGCGTGTTTATACCACTCGGCCATCATGCACATGTGTGTCCACTCTCTAATTGTGGGTCACATAAACGAGTGGGCCGTTGGTGGCAGGCCATTTGCGGCCGAGTAGATAAAAAGAGCGAGATCAGATGTTTTACTAAACAACATTATAGGTCTAGTTTTTGGTTTTTTTTGAATGAAGACAAAGCTATATCATTCAATAAATATTATCAATCCGTCGATTTTAACGAAGCTGTAGTTTCAGCCATGGCCTAACTTTTTGGACTTTTGCAATGGAGCGCATTTGGCAAAGTTGTGGATTGACAATACACAGGTGCGAAGAAAAAGAGTTTATTCGGAATGTTTATCTATAAATCAAAACTCTTCATGTGCTTGAACTTCTCTAACCATAACACTGAAGTAGCGATCCCAGTCTGGAACAAATGGATTCCATGTTGAACTTTTCTCTTGTACCAATATACTGAATATCTGAACAAGTTCAAATTAGAATCATGAGTCGACAATCAAGGTTTACCGCTCTCTTCGGACCATTGAAATGAACACAGTGGTTTTGTTGAATGGTGTATGCATTTATCTCATATCTCGAGCAATTTGATGTTCCCGCGAGCACTTGCAAATCATATAATACACCCGATACAACTTGTCCATTTCCCGATAATACCTGCGATATGAAAAAAAAGGTTCAAAACGTTTCAACATCAAAATTACTTTCAATGGTACCCACATCATTTCTTCTTCAATTCGTTGATTGATATCTGATTCAAATGCTTTCCAACTAAGACGCTGAAAATGTATGATTATTGGTAATCCACACAACCAAAAAGCGATAGATCAACTTTGGCTGCGTACCCAACACTGAGTATCAAACGATTTTTCGCTGCGTGCCCTTAAGCATTACAACGTTGAATATTCAGAGTTGGCGAGTGGCTAGATAGGGCGAACTTGCATTTTTCTGACGGATCGGTCAAATATAGAATTTTTTCTTACCGTCGCAATTTTTCCATTAAGATCCAATGGTCCTTCATGCCATGTTTCCTCAGTGGTATCAACAACATCTTCAACATGTTTCATAACTTGATACACATTTATTGTTGCTCGCTGGGGTCGCATCATCTTAAAATCGAGAGGAATATATAGTTTAGCGACTCAAATTCTTACAAATCGCGTAGATACTGGTACGACTAGACCATCATTGTCTTGCCTGGAATTGTTATTCAATGATAATATACCGTGTTTCCTCGAATATAGCGGCACTGCCGGAAAATGATAATATCTCGAAATCTAGAAGAGTTATCAAAAAGTGGTCAACTGCAAATTTGTAGATCATAAGTTTTTCTACAACTTTGCAGTTGACAACTTTTTGATAACTGTACTAGATTCCGAGATATGGCCATTCTCCCGACATCATTTGCAGGGCCGCTTTATTCGAGGATATTCTACCTCAAATCAGGATTCAGTAGTTGTTGAGTTGTTGAAACAAGAAAGAGGGTTGATATTATGAGAGGAATCATCTGTCTGAAGAAATTTTACAGTAGCTCAGCAAACGCGCTCTTTTGCAATAGTTCAAAAAGTTAGGCCATGGCTGAAATGATCGCTGAAATGACACTTTTCCTGGTTTTTTATGAGAAATGGTATTAATTCTGCTTTAAAAGCGCTTTTTGAATTCCATTAGCATGAAAAAAATGACGATTTATACTGATAAAATCATAAACAAGCATAAAACCCCTTAAAAAGTGTTAATTTAGCAAAATTTCTGGCTGAAATGGCATAATTTACATATTTTGTGTGAAATAACATTAAAATAATGAGCTGCTACTTCTTTTGAGCTAAAATTTCAGCCATGACCTAACTTTTATGGCACAAATGGCCTAACTTTTCGAAATAATGCAATGGAGCGCATTTGATTGACAAAAAAACAATAAAAAATTCACCTTATTTGCCGAAATTTCTCAAAGTATCAAAAAATGCAATCTAACATGAACAAACTGTTTATATTTATAGGAAATACCCTCGTTTTATAGTCGTTTTTTACCCCAAATTACAATGATGATGGACTACTTTTTAGATGTCGGCGAATCACAAAATTTGATAGATTTGAGCGATAATGAATAAGAAGGAAACTGGAAAAAAATGTATCAAGATGGTTCGATTACATATTTTTTACCGGTGAATGTTACACTTGATGCTAAAAATAGTAAATTTTTGCAAGTGCTTTTGTCCTGTCAAGTATTCGCACAACTTTTTCTTCCACTTTCGGTTTCTTTGTCGATTTTTTAGTTTTTCAACCAGTTTCTTTGAAATTTGAATCCCCGCTTGTTGATATACACTGCGTATTAGTCACGACAACACGCACACTTTGCATTTTAAATGACGCGCATTCAATTTTTTGCATTTTTGAGATTTTTCCGTTTTTCTTATGTAAACTCGATTTTATAGTTAAACTTTCGAATAATAAAAGCTCTGAAAAAATTATAAATGGAAAACCTTTTCAAAAAGCCGTCATATGTCGTTTAAGGCTCTAATTCTCGAGTTTTAGGAGCTGAAACGTTTTGAGAAGCTTTTTGCTCTTTTTCAGTTTCTCTTTCCTATTTATGACGTCAAGTCAATGATTCTTATTCCAGATCATCAAATCAACGGGTATTACAATTCTGATATCACGAAATGTCGGTGGATGAGGTTTCGGATGTTGTAAAAGTTGAACAAAATGAATCTGTAAGAAAATTGGAATATTATGAAACTTTACGTCATTTTTTTGCAGGAGGATGACCTAAAAAATGAAATTTGTCGCTTTACTGTTGCTGTAAATGCATCAAGTGTTCGTGAACACGGAATGTCATATGCATCATTGACGAAAACTATCGAACGAGCTGATAAAATTCCGGAAGCTTTTGTAAAGGGACTGGTCAAAACAAGTGTAACAGCGTCACTTCGAAAGTATATTCAGCCAAAATCTTTTCAAGTTAGTTTCTATTCAAATATAGTGTATATTTAAACGTTTCAGTATGTTTCTCGACTACTATTGGCTTTGGCAAAGCATGATTATCCGACTACAATCAGAACATTGTCACAAACAATTGTATCATCTCTCAAGATTGTGCCCAATTTGAGTGATCCTATTGCAATGACTCAAATTCCAACTACAAAATGGTTGATTTCCTTGCTTGCTTTACCCGACTTGGAAAAAATTTCGAAAACTGATCAAGGACTTGCTGTAAGATTTTATTTGATCCCGAAAATCATATGTAATCTTTTAGATATCCGCTTTATCAGTGTTGTGCTATTATATCTCTGCAAGCTCAATCGGTTGGGAAGTTTTGAGCAAAAAGTTGAGACAGCTTTTGAAACGTTCGAAAACTGTGAAAGTGATTGTTGAAAACGAAGTACAAGAATTGGGAAAAGAAAGTACGGAAAAGGCAGTTTGCCTGCTGTCGGCAATTGCAAAGGCTGATTCGACCGCAATTCACTCGAATGTTTTTACCGATTTGCTATCAAAATCAACACTTTTGACGAAAACTCGACCTGCTCAACACATTGTTGACTGTTGTGCTGATTATGTGAAGCTGATCACGAAGAAGGAGTTTGACGGCGAGATGATGGCAAGCATTAAAAAATCATTACTTCGCAGTCCAGAAGTCGCTGTTTACGGAATTCTGAAAATCGTTGAAAATGTTGCATTTTCTTTGGATGATTCTGCTGCTGACATTCTTAAAGCTACCACAGGTATATTTCAGCTCCAGATAAATCGTTAACTTTTATTTTCAGCCTGTTTGCAATCGTCAGATGAGCCTCT
The DNA here is from genome assembly GCA_963573275.1 of Caenorhabditis uteleia. NCBI lineage: Eukaryota > Metazoa > Nematoda > Chromadorea > Rhabditida > Rhabditidae > Caenorhabditis > Caenorhabditis uteleia. The sequence continues at coordinate 16,727,521 of OY752135.1, forward strand.
TCGGGATGCTGCCATTGATATTTGTGTAGCTCTCACAAAAAATGCTCAATCGCCGGTTATTACAAAAGTTCTAGATGCGTTATTTAATCAATTGAGTGGTATGTAAAATATTCTTTTTGCAAAATTTTATATTTTATTCATTAAGCCGCGAAAGTTGCTGACAACAGAGTTGCTTTTCTTAACGGAATCGGTAAAATCGCATCAGTGACCAAGTTCGACAAAATCGATACTATTGCAAAGGATGTGATTTCAAAGACTGCAAAAGCTGATAAGGATAGTAAGTTTTTTCTGAATTTCAAAATCCACTTCAAAAAATGATTTCAGCTCATGATGGAACCGTTGAAGCTCAATGGAACGCAGCTGGTGCATGGATGAAGCGTTTAGACGATGCAAATCCGGCTATTTCAACAGCTTTCAAGGTTTGTTTAATTGCAACTTGTGGGTCTAAATATTCAACTTTAGGAGGCATCCAAGCTTCAACCCGGAATGAAATCAATCGCCTATAGATGTCTTGCAGATGTTTTAGAAAGCCGTGAGTTATTTGTGATAAATATATGTGTGCAAGAAATAATCATTTCAGGCTCGATTACAGTATTACCTGACAATGTCGATCTCGCATCGCTTGTTGTAGAAGTAGATTCTGGAGCAAAGAACGAGTTGTCTTCGATTAGTCTTGCTCTCATCGTCCTCAAAGCAACAAAGAAAGGAAGTGAAGAACATACGAAAGCGTGGACTCGTGCCGCGCAAGCAGATGCTCTTTTCAAGGTTAGTCTGAAGTTTTTCGGAAAAATGTTGATCTAAAAGTCAAGATAAAAAGAATGTAAAAATGTTTTAGGAGAAGAATATGTCAACAATGAAATGGCAAGAAGCTGGATCATGGGCGAAACTTGTTGAAGTAGTGATTAGTCAACGTACAAAAGATCAGGTTAGTTAACATTTCCTTGATGTCGTAGATCCAACAATATTTGAAGGGATACCCGCCGGCAATTCTGAAAGCATTCTCGTTGTTGTTATTCTGGCCCCATTGGAAAGTGCGTCAACAAGCGGCGAAAAGTCTTCTCAACGTTTTGAAAACCGAAAAAGCACTTTTCGCCGAAGAGCTGGCTGATTTCATCTTTTCGGAAACTGCAAATGGAAGTATTGATGCATCACTCCGTAAAGTTCCTGGTGCATTGAGTGCAGAATGGGAAGTACCTGGTGAATGGTATGTATCAGTTCTCAAGTTATTGCTGACACCAGCTGGACCAGAACTTGATAAATTGGCTATTCATACATTGCTTCTTGCATCTGTTAAGCGTCTTGGTAAGTTATATGTTCTATGAAATAGCATTTTAAACAAATGTTTTGTTTTAGTTGAAGTTGACGGATCAGTGTGGCTTCGTTGGATTCACGAACACAAAGAGTCAAAAACATGGACAGCCAATGCAAATTTCCGAGAGTCTGCAATTGATAGAGTTCTCAATTGTGAACATAAAGTTGTTAGGTATAATGAAAAACTATTCCAAATAATCAAAATGGTTTCCAGAAACACTGCGTTGATTACAATGGTTGCGCTGAATGATGAACAATTGAAGAAAGATCTATGGATACATATTGAGAACGAATTGAAAGAATTGGATGTGGCTTCATATGGCAAAGAAACAGAACGAGATATTGCAGTTTACCGATGCCCAGAGGGACAATTGTTCAATACAGCTGTACTTGATTTGTTAGTTTTTTCTTTGTAATTAGAGATTTTCAAAAAGTCGGTTTTTCAGTGATGAGGCGGCTGGTATCAAAGGACAAAAAGGCGGAAACATCAGTGATCAACTAGCGGAAATTCAATTAATGTAAGTAATACTGTATGAATTCATATATTTATGCATAATTTCAGCCGAGAACTTGCTGAAAAACGACGAAAAGAAGGAAAATTATCGGCGAAACAAAAGCAAGTCATGGATAAAGAATTGGCTGCTGAAAAGGAGATTCGTGATGCACTTCGAAGTTTGTTTGAGTCGGCGGAATCGAAATTGGATAAAGTTCGTGCTCTTGTTAAGGCGGATAACAGCGGTGCATTTGCGAGGTTAGTTTTTTGGAATCAATGCACCTTCAAGTATATCGATTACAGACCGTACATTCTATTCGATATTTGTATGCCACTGACAAGATCTCTATTAGTTTCTGAACAAGCTTCTCAACTGTTCTTAGCATATCGTGATGCCTGTTTCGAACATTCTGATGACTACTTAGGTGCGTTTGTTTCAGAAGTTCATACTTAAAATTGTTTCACTTTTCAGAAGATCTTGTTGGAAGTTGTTGGTTACGCGTCATCGGAGCTCATCATAAGATCAACGGATGGAACGATGAACCACTTGTCAACGCTCTCAAAAGAATGTTCTCCCTGCTCAACGAGCGAGCATTCTTGGTCGATTCTGGTGATGACGATGGTGATGATACAATTCTTTTCGACGATGAAATTGTTGGAGCATCACACTTGACACTCCTCTTCCCAATGATTCGAATCATTTTGAAAAGCTTGAAGTTCAGCGAAGCGACCAGAAATGATGCACTTCAACTTCTCTCAAACGCATTCAATAAGAAGTTCCTCAGAGATCGTGACGTTCTCAATTTGCCCATGGAACGTTATGCATCCATGCTCTTTGAGTACTATTCAGAACAAACAGTTCAATCAGCATTCAAAGCGGTCAAGCAGCTATTCCGTCTAGCGAATGATACAAATGATATTGGTGATCGTGTGCTTGGAATGGTCAGAGAAATTCTCGCCTATACAACTCATGAGAATCACGATGTTCGTATTTCGGCTCTCGAAATCTTGTCGGCACCACAATTGCTCATGAGAATCGTTGTGGAATGTGGTTTGGAGAATCCGATTTCAACGGAAATTCTTGTTAGAATATATGTTGCTCGATGTGATCCAATCGAACAAGTGGCATCAGTCGCAGACACTCTCTGGGCGGATAATCACTTCCAAGTGAAAACGATCATGGGACTACCTTTAGTTGGTGAGTTTTGTGTTATAAGAGTTCTTGGAATATTGAATTCATTTGCATCAAGTCGCTATACTTCTGGTTATTCAGTATTCTTGGTACTACTAATATTCAAATTATGTCAGTTATGACACTTAAGCTAGTTCTGATGAGATTGTTTGAATCAGAGTAGCTCAAGTTTCATTGCTGGCTGAAATTTTTTTCATTATCATCAAATATCATTTCAGACGAATGTGTATCACCAACGGAGCTTACACGATCATCGGGTGCTAGAGCATTATATAACTATATCGGTGAGCATCCAGATGAAATGAAGAATGTATTGACCAAATTTAAAACGGTATGTTATTTGAAAAATATCAAAAACACAAAGTTACATATAATATTCCTCAGCTCTATGATGATCTTGTAATCGTTCGTGGCGCAGTTTTCGATGATGTTGGTCGTCTACAACGTGATGCAGTTGATGAATACGATCGTCGATCTGGAATTGGTAAAGCACTCGTTCTTCTATCAAATATAGTCGAAGAAAGTGATGCGGAACAACTTATCAGAATTGCGGCTCCAGAAGGATTGTCGGATCGTAATGCGGAATGTAGAAATGAATTGAGAAATTCGGCCGTTGAAACTATTCGGAGACACGGAGCTTCTGTTATGATTCGTCTTTTGCCATTTTTAGGTTTGGAGATCTGCTAAGAATTTTATAAATGTTTTATTATTCAGAAAAACTATCGGATGAGACTCCAGCACATGCTGATCATGATAATCGTCGTCAAGGATTGGTTGTCTTACTTGGAACACTCGCTCAATATATCGATTCCACTGAAAAAGTCAAAAGCATTGTCTCGAGACTCATCGAAGCACTTTCAACACCGAGTCAAACCGTTCAAGAATCAGTTTCTCGTTGTTTGGCACCACTTGTACCCAAAATTCGGCAAGATGCGAAGGATCTTGTCAGCAAGCTTCAATGGACACTTTTCGAAGGAGAAACGTATGGTGCACGAAGAGGTGCCGCATATGGAATTGCTGGTTTGATGAAAGGAATGGGAATCATCGCATTGAAAGATTGTGATTTGCTTGCTTCAATTCAAAAGAATATGAGTGACAAGAAAGTGGCGAAACATCGGGAAGGAGGATTGCTTGCATTGGAGATTTTGTGCAGCACAATTGGAAAGCTTTTTGAGCCATACATTATTAAGACGATTCCGGCGTTGTTGCTCACTTTCGGAGATTCTGATGCGGATGTGAGACAAGCTGCAGAAGATACAGCTAAAGCAATGATGGCGTCAATGACTGTTTATGGTACGAAGTTGGTAATGCCATTACTGTTGGCTGCATTGGATGATGACTCATGGAGAACAAAATGTGCTGCAGTAAGTTTTCATATCTCAAAAAATCCTTACTTTTTTCTCTTCAGACCGAATTACTCGGATCAATGGCATTCTGTGCTCCACGACAACTTTCTTCATGCCTTCCAAACACTGTGCCGAAACTCATTGAAGTTCTTGCTGACTCGTCATCGAAAGTACAGAAAAGTGGAGAGAAAGCTCTCCAGCAAATCGCAAAGGTCGTTAGAAATCCGGAAATTCTTGGTGTTACTAATCAACTGATGACCGGATTGTTGGATCCAGCTAATAAGACTAGCTCCGCACTTCAAGCTGTGCTCAATACCAAGTTTATCCATTACATTGATGCACCATCGCTTGCTCTTATGATGCCAATTGTACGACGAGCATTTGAAGATCGTAACAGTGAAACACGTCGTGTTGCTGCACAAATTATCTCCAATATTTATTCGCTCACCGAAAACAAAGATATGGAACCATATCTTGCTCATATGGTGCCTGGATTGCAAAGATCATTGTTGGATCCTGTTCCGGAAATTCGTGCGGTTTCAGCGAGAGCACTTGGAGCAGTTGTGTCGAAGTCTGGAGGATCTACTAGCGAAAATTTGAGATCTATGGTTATTCCATGGCTCAAAGAGAAACTTGTGTCTGAAAACTCGACGGTTGATCGCTCTGGTGCAGCTCAGGGATTGTGTGAAGTTTTGGCTGGAGCTGGTACCGAACAGTTGGAGCATGTCATGCCAGAAATTATTGCAGCGACGGAGAGTACAGAAGTAAGTCAAAGCTTTAATCTTGCATTCATAGATTTTCTTGAAGGTGTCTGCTGAAACTCGTGATGGTTACATTCTCATGTATATTTATCTCCCAATGACATTTGGCGATCGATTTGTTCCGTATTTGCCACAAGTTGTTCCTCCAATTTTGAAAGCTCTCGCTGATGAGAATGAGTAAGAGTTCGAAACTCAATTATTTATTAATCAATTGGTTCAGATATGTTCGAGCATCAGCCCTCAAAGCTGGTCAGCGTCTCATTTCACAATACTGTTCGCATGCTCGTAAACTTCTTCTGCCACAACTTCAACTTGCACTCATGGATGAGAATTGGCGAATTCGTTATGCATCAGTTCAGCTTATTGGTGATTTCTTGTTCAATATTTCTGGAATTTCTGGAAAATCAACATCGTCGACTGCTGATGAAGATGATACGATGGGAATGGAGCAAGCTGGAAAAACGATTATTCGTGCTTTAGGTCAGAAAGACAGAGACCGTGTTTTGGCTGGACTTTACTTGGCTAGGTGAGATTTTGTGAAAATTTGTTTTCATTAAAAGTACAATAACAGATCTGATGTTGCTCTTGTTGTTCGACAAGCTGCTGGACACGTGTGGAAGATGGTTGTAGCAAACACACCAAGAACGCTTAAAGAAGTTACAAAGATACTTTTCGAGATGGTATGTTCAGCTAAATGTACAATTATAATGTCGAAACTCAGGTTGTCGACTCCTTGGCTTCATCTTGCGAAGAACGCCAACAAATGGGTGCTCGTTGTCTTGGAGAGTTGGTTCGCAAAATGGGTGACAAAGTTATCCACGAAATCTTGCCAGTTTTGGACAATAATCAACAATCTGAAGAAGTTGCTAAACGTGTCGGTGTCGCGCTCGCACTTCATGAGATTATTGGAAATATGAGCAAGGAAGTGATGAACCATCATCTCACTGCTATCACCAATCCAGTACGAAAAGCGATTTGTGATGAGGATGAGAGTGTACGTGAAGCTGCAGCTGATACATTCACTGTTCTCTACCATGTGGTTGGTAACGAAGCACTTGATGAGATCATCACACCATTGTTGGAACAACTCACTCCTGAACAAGATCACATTCTTGCTGGTCTCTGTGACGTGATGAAACAGAACAGTCGATCAATGCTTCCGTATTTGTTGCCGAAACTCACAAAACCACCAGTCAATGTACATGCATTGTGTAGTTTAGCATCGGTCTCTGGTGACTCATTGAGCAGACAATTGCCGAAGGTTTTGGATGCACTATTGGCATCATGTGAAACAAATGATGAGAATGATCCGGTAAGATAATTATTAACAATATTTTGATGTATTTGTTCTTTAGATGATCGAGTCATGCGAGAAGGTTGTAATTGCTGTAACAGATGAAGATGGTGTACCCGTTTTGATTGATTATTTGATTGAAAGGGCTGGAAACGATGATAATGTACCAGCTTCTGTGTTACTCAATACTTTCATCTCGAAAAGCGGAGTGAGTCATGAATTATTATGTTTCACTATATATTTTGATTCAGGTGTCATTAGCTGAAATGTCAGAACAAGTTTTGCCAGGAATTTTGAATTTGTACACATCTGAAAATAGTCAAATCATTGATAATGCAATCGGAGCTGCTATTTCGTTGACTCAAACTATGGATCAAAGGGATCTACTGGCCGTTCTACCAACAGTCAAAAAAACAATCAACATTATGGTTGCTGGGGCGAAGGGAAGTCAAATTCCAGGATTCGAACACCCGAAAAGTCTTCAACCGCTTTTGGCGATGCTCAGAGAGAGCATTCTACAAGGTTCGACTGAAACGAAGGCAATGGCTGCGGAAGCATTAGGAATGGTTGTGAAAGTATCACAAGTTGCTGCCCTGAAGTCTCATGTTGTTAACATCACTGGACCACTGATCCGTGTTCTTGGAGACAGGTTAAAAAGTATCAGGAACTGAAAAGTAGTTTTTATTTTACAGATATCCACCTAATGTCAAATTGCCAATCATCGAAACGCTCAGCAAACTTCTGGACAAGGTTGATGTCATGCTACGTCCGTTCCTGCCACAATTACAATCTACCTTCCTCAAAGCGATCCAGGAACCAACATCTCGACCGGTTCGACTTGCTGCTGGTGGTGCTTTAGCGAGATTGTTGAAACTTCATCCAAAACCAGAAACAACAATGACTGAAATTTTGAAGTTACTTGCAACATCTCAAGATCAACAACTTCTGTAAGTTATATTTAGTGATAAAGTTATATGATTATTGATTTTCAGTGAATCCACATTAGCAACGGCTTGTGCTTTGGTATCAACGTGCGCTGATAAACTTTCAGAAGCCACGGTGAACGAGATTTATCGAGTTACTGAGATTCTCTCGTCGCAACCAATTGAAAATCCGACGGAGCTTGAAGTTTCCTTGACGGTTTGTAGTGGTGCTTTGCTGGGTGAGACTATTGCGCGGAAGAACGACTGGAAAACTGCTGAAAACAATGTGTTAGGAGGTATGTTTTGAATCACAAGTAAAAAACTAAACAATTTCATATTATTGTAGCTCTTGAATCAAACTCTGGTAACGTTCGATCGCGACAATCGACAGCAGCAGCGCTTCAACAACTCTGTGAATCAAACGCCGATGGATTATGGTCATCGGAAGCAAATGGCGCTTGTCGAAGAGCATTGACGGCTGCATTTGTATCAACTGACCCGCTTGTTGCATCTTCTGCACTTCGAGCCGCCGCCTATATTCTTCAAGAATCTATTGACAGAGAACTATTGTCATCTGTCGCAAGAGCAATGAATCATATTTCGACTGATGTTCGGAAAACAGCAGCTATTGTGATTGGTCATGTTGGTGATGTCAATCATTTGTCCGATGATTTGTTGAAGGTATGTATATAACTCTTGAAATGTTTCTGAAGTTTTAGTTACAGATCGTTGTTCCACAACTAGTAAATGGTTGCAAAGAAAGCAACACAACTGTACGTTGTTCATCCGAATGTGCGCTTATTCACATTTTGAAAATGCAAACAAATGAAGACACTTTTGAGGTATACATCTGAAAATTTTCGTGTTAATAGTAAATATTTCAGAAATATCGTGCAACACTCGAGGGAATTGTTCAAAAGAATCTTGATGAAGTTCGAGTTTCACTAGCAAGAGCGGTTCGATCTGGAGATTATGGATTGGACAGTTTGAAGACTATTCTGACCGTTACATAAGAATTTGTTGCATTTTTTTTGCTTGTTTTAATATACCCTGTTAGTCATCTACAATCGGTTTTGTTTATTCATTAATTATCGTTTTTTGTTGTGATTCCTTCATTGAATAATATATCTTTTGCACTATTCGTTGTTTTATTTGAAAAAATAATGAACACAGTTTAAAACGCCCGCATTACTTTTCAACATTTCATCGTGAAAACGATAATGACTTGCATTTAGATGATCAAAAGACTCCTATCATCATCTTGTCAGAATCTCAAATTGGATAAATCACAATACCGGCCGTTGATTGGTTTAGAAGTACACGTTCAACTCAAAACTCGAACCAAACTATTCAGTAGATCAGGGAATCGTGATGGTCCACCGAATCGATTAGTATCGGCATTTGATATGGCAACACCTGGAGTATTACCAGCATTGAACAATGAATGCATACATCAAGCGATTAAAATTGGGCTTTTGATGAAATGCGATTTTCTGGAGAGGTCGAAATTTGAACGAAAGCATTATTATTATGCTGATATGCCTGCTGGTTATCAAATCACACAGAATGAGAGGCCGTATGCGAGAAAAGGAGTTTTTGGTTTTCATGTTTTTCGAGAGAATATGGATACATATTGGAAAGAGGTCAGTGCACTAAACAAAAGTTTGCCATAAGAATTTTCCAGGTAAAAATCCATCAACTACAACTCGAGCAAGATAGTGGAAAAACAATTCATATGGATCACGAATCATTAATTGATTATAATAGAGCGGGATGTGCATTAGTTGAAGTCGTAACGACGCCATGTTTCTCAACAGCAATTGAGGCAGTTTGTTTCGTTCAACATCTTCGATTATTATTGATGCATCATGGTGTATGTGGTGGTGAATTGCACAAAGGTCATTTACGGGTTGATGCGAATGTTTCGTTGTCATATGATAGTGATATGGGTGTGAGAACTGAGGTTTGTTTGATTTAAGGCTCGATTCGTATATAGCTATTTCAGATCAAAAACATGAACAGTATACGGTGTATTCATACAGCAATCAATTTCGAAATCGCCCGCCAGTTTGAAATCATTTCAAATAATGGAACGGTTTTGAATGAAACTAGAGCTGCGGATAGTGAAGGGAGAACGGTGTCGATGAGGGATAAAGAACAGGAAACCGATTATAGGTTTATGAGTGAACCGAATTTACCTTTATTAACGGTACGTTTAACTATAAGGGAGAGTTCCAATGTTGTTTTTTTAAGATTCATCAAAATCGAATAGATAAAGCTGAATTCGATATCCGTAATCGTGGAAAAGCGACATTCGAGATTCTCAGGGATGACATTGGTTTTGAACCAAAATCTGCAATCCACATAGCGGAGGATACAGCTTTGCTGAAATTTGTAGAAGCATGTTTGAGATATAAAGACGATTCTGTTAGTGCGGCAAATATTCTGACATGGATGAAAGAGTTGAAGACAATCATGCAACGGTGCAAAGCTAACTATCCACCATTGAGGTATTTCGGACGATATTTGTAATGAAAAACGTTTTTTTCAGCGATTTCTTCGCCTCACAGTTCATGAGCCTTATCAGTATGTTCAACCAGGAAAAGTTGACCCGCCTTCGTATGATGGATTTGTTAAGAGTTTACGCCACTTCTGATGAAACTATTCCAGCTCGAAAGGTGAGTATTCAAACGATCTGTAAAAAAAACAAGTCCGCCCTATCTAACTATTCTGGCAGCTCCCCAACTCTGAATATTCAACGTTGTAATGCTTAAAGGTACGCAGCGAAAAGGTCTTTACATCGTTTGATACTCAGTGTTTGGTACGCAGCCAAAGTTGATCGGACGATTTTGAATGGGGAATATGTCATCTGTTTCTTTTTTCAGCTCATCGAAGATAATAAGTATTTCCGAATCAACGATATATCAGTGATTGAGAAGACGATTGAGAATATATTGCAGCAAAATATTCAAACTGTTGAGAAAGCTCGAAACGGTATGTACTGAGTTTAAAGAAAATATTGAGATAGATATTTAAGATCACGCGAAGAGTTTCACCAAACTTAGGAATTTGGTTATTAATGGTACAAACAAATGTGTAGAAGTGGAGGATGTAGAACGGATATTGAAGGATGTTATAAAACGATTTAATAAAACTGAATAATAAACTATTTGTTCATAGTCACATGTCCTGATTCAAGTGAAGGAATTACAAAAATAATGTCATTTTCACTATTCTAAGCTGTCATCAACTGATGGTAAAAAAATGATACTCTTCGGCATCCAACAAAGCAAAAATGATTTAACATTGCATGAGACTCGAACTTATGTCATCCAAAAACTGCCGCATGCACCCTTTGCTCTCAGGATGGTATTGAAATCGGCGGGCCCACCATCATCCAATATCACTAGCGGGGGACGTTCAGTTGAAAATACCGTAGTAAAATCAACCTAGCCGCGAACCCAAACACGGCGAGAACGCTGTCCAGCGAACTCTTAACTTATACTACACCAGTTTATTAGACAGACGTGTTAACCACAAGGCTATACATGTACGTGAAATTAATGATTGATATCAGAGATGATATTCTTCACGGGAAATTGGAAATTTTTTTTTAATTTTGATAGAATTGATTGTTCGATTTCGACGTGAACAGAAGATTCATGAAAAAGTTTCATGATCAGAAGAAGATTTCCTATCAAATGATACTAGTTTCAGCCACACCGGTACAAAGTCTCGTCCGGAACACAATAAATTCTTATCAATCGCTTTTATTTTCACGACTCTGATAACTAACAATATTGTGAAATTCCAATGTTGGAAAATATATGAATCATTCTTTCATTTCCCCGCAAAAAGTGTTCTACACAAATACATTGTAAACATTCATAACTTTTTTTCAATCGGTTTTTGCATATCATATTCTTTTTTTATTTTTCAACAATTGATTTTCCACAAAATATTTCCATCAAGAAAGACGATTATATTGTTAGAATTTCATGCTTCGATAAACTTCCCATATTTGTGTTATCGATTGACTTTTTTTTGCACAATAACACAAGACCTCATGATTTTATTGTCACCTCGCTTTTTATGAATCTAAAGAATCTATGGATCTATATATTTTCAGCCATGACAGCATCAGAAACAAAACGTTCAAAATCAATCGGTAGGCGGTCGAAAAATGAGCAACTCAATGAAGAACAAGGCTAGTTTTTTCTACTACCCCTGCTTGCTGCGATTATAAACATTTAATAAATGCCATAGGTCACCAAACAGTTGGTTAGTTCCTTTTAAAAGGCCGGGGAGGAAAATTTTCCTCCCCAGTTACATCCCTCATCCGTTTACTGCAGTCTCTTCCACTGCCAATCACATCTGTCGCCTATTTATACTCAATCATTTAGCCTTCACCAAATGTTTGGTGGTAGAATTGACCAAAATTTTGAATATGACCATTCTTATGAAGATTCGGTTAAATAATTCGGCTATTTATTAAGTTTTCATGAGAATATTCACGTTTTTGAGAATATGAAATTTCTACTTATCAAAAAAAGCTCAAAAATCGGTTTAAACTACTTTCTTCCAATTTTCAAGCCATATTTCGTTACGAAAATGAATGAATCTATATTCTATAACTCTATATTACCCCATGCATTGTTAATATATTAATTTACCACGGATTTCCATGATTTTCTATAGTTTTCGACTCATTAACGCGCGCGCTAGGTGAAAATTTCGGTATAATTAGCATTAGAGCGTACTTGTTAACCCCTAATTTGAAGGGCCTCAAGCGCTTAAGCTTAAGCCGATTGGTTTCAATTTTTTATTGTTTTTCTTCGTTTATTTAAAGTCTTAGGTTTAACTTCGAGTTCCAACTAAGATAAATAGACGGTTTTATTTCTTAAAAGCAGTTATGCTCTCGTTTCAAGCATCCGTGAATAGTTTACTGAATTGACCCTGTTTTCTTTTCGAATCGAATCAACCGTATTCTCATGGATATTCGTGAAAAAATATTGTGTGTTTCCGCGTCATTTAACTAATATCTGTATCCGTACCGTTATTATGAATGTACTGTTTGACATAGTTTCCACCAAATCACTTTTTGTTGGAAGTGTAGATGATTTTTAGTTGCTTCGTATTCTCAATTATTCACCAAAACATTTGTTATTATAAACAATGGAATTAAGTCGCTCAGTTTTCTTAATTTCTATATTTTGCTGTTTTTAGTGTTGAAAACATGGAAGATGCAAAAAAACAACATCTTTCCCTTTCCCTATGTTTATATTGGACATCGAAGAGCCCACAAAAACTAGAGAGTAAGACTATGCTCCAAAAGCAGCACACTTCCATTGCCCACTCCTTCTCCCCTCCCGTTTTTCGTTTCAAAGCCATGCTTTACTATGTTTTAATCGATTTTCATAGTAGCCTTTCCTCCTGATTTTTGAAAATACTGCGAATTTCCGTAAATCTTTAGTGTGATACTTATAAAAAAAATAGGTAAAACCAACTGACGAAATGAATCATCACATTTCACCTGTCTCAATTGTATTTCCACTTCTCTCACCCCTCTGATCATTATGTTTTTCGGCCGCATCTCTTGTTTTGTTGTGAAACAGGTGAAATGTTTGATCAGACGGTGCTTGAGTCATACGGATTCCTTTCTACCTGTACGAAAAAAAAAATAGTTTTTTTTTGAAAAGATGTTTAGAGGTCTTTTGAATGAAACTGTTTCGCAGAATTCTATCATAAAAATATTTTGTTTTTCTCTTCTCACTTCAGTTTACAAATAGTTCTCGTTTATTGATATTCTGTTTGGTTGTACTAATCATAAAAATGTAGTTGCTAGAATAACAAAGAAAAAGATCTCTTGAGGAAGCTATTTTCGTACCGATATGGATGAAACTTGTCACATCTGATAGGAAATCTTCTCCTGATCATAAAATTGTTATCTTTTCTGCTAAAAAATTAACTGAAACTGCTCGAAATTCGTTTGAGACGAAAAAACAAAACCTTTCATGTTAATTGGCTCTGTTGCAGTTGTAAAGCGATTATTTTTATAGAAATATCCTCAAGTTTTCCTAATCCTTCATATTTACCACTTAAAAATAATATAATAATGTCAAGTTTATCGAGACAATGGTTATTCGTTAGTAGGAATCGTGCTAATCTTTGATCTAAATAGTTAGTGACCAGCAATATATCTTTCCTTGTGATTTCACACGCATTGCAATGTTAATTCCTTGATAAAATCTTTTTCAGACAGTTTTCATCGAACTCGTTTCCGACGAACATTTGGTATTGAAGAAAATCGACGTCGTACAAAACAGAAAGCATTAATCGGTTTGTTTTATTCTTTTTTCAAAATAAAACATTTACTTTTAGGATTGGCACCGCAAAGATCGAATTCAATTTCATCCAGTGTACGCTCCTCTTTCAGTATGATTGACCCAAGTGAGTAAAATACATTAAATTTGGCAATAAGAGCTAATTTCAGCGTCAACGCCACCGATACCACCGCAAGACCAACTGGAAAAGATGTTTGACGATGTTTTAGTATGTTTTAAATTGGTTAATCTACTTTATTTAATTTTTTAGAAGCATATGGACTTGCCGGTAGATAAAATTCGAATATTGCGTAGCTACGACAATGAAAAGAAATGGAAGTTGATTAACAATCAACAGCAACAAGTTGCAAAAGTGATCACACCGCCAGCAAAGTATTTGGAAAAGTTGTCGTATTTTCTGGATAAGAAAATGCTGAAAAAGGCGTTGAAGAATAAGGAAATACAGAATGATGAGAATTCGACAAGTGTATTGCGACATATTGAAATTAGCTTGAGGACGAATAGTGTTGAGTGAGTGGTTTTAGCCTTAAACGATGGAAAATGATGTTTTTAGCTGGGTGTTCGAGTTTTTGGATGAGCCAAATGTTGGTCTACGAAAACTTGTGAATTATATGCAACATCTTCTTGCTGATTGTGCAACATCATCTGGATTACCTTTAGTGACGAGTACATCAGGAAACAACTCGGTACATGAATCGCCATCACATAATTCGTCATCGGATATGAGCGCGAATACATCGGCGTTTAGTTCCAGTTTTGATGCAACTATTAATTTGTTGAAAAAAGGTTAGTATTCTTTTTATAAAAGTTTGTATATCAAGTTTTTGCAGGACCACTAACAATTTCAAAAGGAAAGGTTAGCAAATCACACGGTGAAGCTGAAGACGACATTCATATTTGTATGATGTGTTTGAGAGCGATTATGAATAATAAGGTTTGTTATTTGATAGTTTTGAAAACTCGGCTCATTTTTCCATTTTCAGCAAGGTTTCCAACAAGTTTTCGGTGATACTGAGGCGATTTATTGCGTTGTTAGAAGTATTTTACATCAAAATTTGAGGTAAGCTATTCTCTTTTTCCGAGGTTTTTTGCAGTTCTGCTCGAAAATGTGTCGGGAATAATTTTCCTGAACAATCCTGTTTTATGCTTAAAACTATATTATACTCTACATTTCAGAACAAAAACACTCGTCATACAAATGTTGTCATCAATTTGTATGGTTCAAGGTGGCCAGGAAATCGTTAGCGACGCGTTCGATCGATTTGAGAAAGATTTTCGAGAACCGAAACGATTTTGGACTCTTATTCAGTTTGTTACTAATTTGCCAGGTACTGATTATTTCAAATATTTGAATTACCATTAAGATTCAGAGTTCAATGTGGAATTTCTCTCCTCTGCCGTACAATTCTTCGACTATTTCACTAACAATGTCGATGATTTGAACTTTCGAGTACATTTGCAGTATGAAATGCACTTATTAGGATTGGATGGATATATTGAGGTGAATAATAGTGTTTTTCAAACATATATTGTAGTTTTTGTAGACAATGGCTGATTGCGAATCAGATGAGCTGCAAGAAAGAATGATCAGCTATGCGAATAGTGCAATTGATGTAGCACAACTGTTAGAAGATTCGAATCGAAAAAATGAGCTTCTTGACGAACAAGAGTCTCTAAAACTGCGTCTTTCTCATGCAAATGAACGAGTCCAGGAAGTTGAGGCGAAATGGATCACGGATAAAGCGGCGTTGGATAGAAGGTTATTGGATTTGGTAAGGGAACGGGAGTCGATGGAGAAGGAGCATGTGGAACAGAAAGGAACTTGGACGAGAACAATGAGTGAGTGTCGAGTTTCTAGGTTTTTTATAAGTCGGGTTTATTTTAGATGAGAAGGATAGGCAGGCTAGAGAAGATCGGAAAAGATTGGAACAAAAAATAACGGAATTGGAAGCGATTCAAAAGACAATGCAAGCCGGGTTGCAAGTACAGAAAGAGCAGAAAGCGAAATCACCTCCAACACCTCCACCACCAGCTCCAGGACCACATCGTGAATCAACTGTTGATACTTTCTCAGAATCGAGCCAAAAAGTGACACCACCGCCTGTTGCTTCAATACCTCCGCCGCCTCCAATTGCGGGTCTAATAGCTTCGAATGGATCATCAGTTAAAATTCCACCACCTCCACCAATTCTAGGTTTGGTGACAAATGGTGGACCACCACCTGCACCACCACCACCACCGCTTGCTGGATTTGGAGGCGGTGGACCTCCTCCTCCACCTCCACCACCGCCTGGTGCATTTGCACCACCTAGCAATGATGTGAAAACGATCAAGAAAATTTATCAGACAAAGTAGGTTTATAGAAAATGAATTTTTGTTACCGATACATTTTCAGAAATAAACTACCGCAACTAAACTGGACTGCCATGAAACCGAATCAAGCGAAAAACACAGTTTTCGAGAAATTGAATGATGAATTGATTATTGAAAAAATCGATTTTTCAAAGTTGGAAGAAAAGTTTAAAATGACGCCGATGGGGCTGGCAGAACCGAAAAACGATGTCACTTTAATGGGACAAGTTAGTCCGGGATCGACAAGTTCCGCCAGTAGTACTGCAAGAAAGAACACTTTACTGGATACGAAACGTTTGCAGAACGTTGGTAAGCTTGCTCTTCTTCATTATCACGACAAAAATTGACTTTTCCAGCAATTACTCGTCGAAAAGTTGCGATGGATGCAAAATCGATAATGGCAGCTGTTCATCAGCTGGATTTGAATTCGTTATCAGCTGAGAAAGTGGATATTCTATCACGAATTTTGCCGACGGATGAGGAACGGAAAATGTATGCGGAGAAAAAAGGAGAACTTGACGGATTATCGGAAGAAGATGTGTTTGTTGCTGCACTTTGTGAAATTGAACGATTGGAGCATAAGTTGACTGTTATGCGTGTTATGGCTGATTTCGATGATACTGCAACACTGCTTCAACCGGTATCTTTTTCGAGTTTTTACGTTATAAAATGAATGATTTCAGCAACTTATGCATGTCACAGCCGCTTCGAAATGTGCAAGAGAAGCGACGGATTTTCATGGAGTTCTCGAGGTTATCCTCGCTTATGGTAACTATATGAACAGTGGAAAACGAGGTGGTGCATATGGTTTCAAATTGTCATCACTCGATTCATTGGCGATTCTCAAATCACCCACTGATCGAACATTAACGCTGCTTCATATGATTGTCACTTCAATTGAGCAATCTTTGCCACATTTATCCAATTTTTCACAACAACTCAAGTTCATTGATAAGGCGACTACTGTACAATGGGATAGTATATCAAGTGATATCAAGGAATTGGAGAATGGATTTATGATGGCTCGAAAAGAAAAAACACTAAAAGGCGCGGATTGTCCAGAATCGCTAGTCAAATTTCTTGATTCTCGACAGGAGAAAATGGATGAATTGATTGAGTCACATCGATTGGCTGCTGTAAACGTTTTTTAGTAGCATAACATTATCAATTTTTTTGCAGAAAACATTCGCTGATTGTGTTGAGTTTTATGGTGAAAGCGCACAATCGACAGCTCCGAATACGTTTTTCCAAAAACTAACGCACTTTGTGAATAATTACAATAAGTGTAAAGCGGAGAATGAAGCGAAGATTTTACAAGAAAAGGTAATGAGAAGCTTAGGTCTACAGTCTATATTCCAATATTTTACAGCGACAGAAAGAAGACGCGGATCGACGTGCGAGAGTTCAATCAAGAACCGATGAACAACAAGAACTGATTAGTGAATTGACGGAGAAAGTGAGCGGTGGAGCAAGGCGACAGCGAGCGAAGATTGATAGTACACGAATGGATCATGGGGATTTTGAAAAGTTGATGAGCGGTATGTTTTATTTTGTAAAATGTGACCCACCCTTATTGCAATGCGTTCCATATTGGTGCACCCTTTTCATTTTTTCCACCATTTTTCTAGCAAAAGTAATTTTTCAGGTCTCAAACATATGACTGGAGCACCACAACGTCGACCATTATCAAAATCACCATCACCAGCACCTCGAAGCTCTGTTCCACCCCCAGTTGCTCCGAAAACTCGGGTAGTAAGTGTCGAAAGAGATCGACAATAAGTAGTAATTTTTAATAAGTTTTCTTAATAATAATGATTGTATGACGATTCGATAGGTTTACGAGGTGTTTTTTTTTGTATAATTGTACAATCGAAGAACGTTATAATATGAAATACGATGAATTTAATACGGGAATTTATATCAAAATTTGGCATTCTCTTGCATTTTTTTTTCTCTTTCTTATTTCCCGGTGCATTTTTGTTTTTTCAATTGATGAACAAATAAAGATATTAAATATTAATAAATTCTTCATTTGAATGTTTTATGTTCGGTCGTTTTGTATACTTTACACACTTTTTGTGGAGAAAAACATGAATGAGAGACGGAAAATTAGCGAGAAAATAGTATTAGATGATGAGAGACGTCAGGGAGAGTGAAAGAAGTGTTGATATGGTGGTTTGGTCGTTGTATTCTTATTAATTTCATCATTGAATAATATATACTTTCATTCCCTTCGAAATATTGATCAATTTCAGGAATTGAACTACGTTAAATCAGAACTATCTCGATTTTGTGGATAATGACGCAGGTATGTATTCTTTTTTAGCAATTATATATGCCAAAAACGGCTAAAAGGGTCTTGAAGCGAAGCTGGCATCGTATATTTCGAAACAAACAAAAACTAGACCTATAGTGTTATTTAGTAAAATCTTTGATCTCGCTTTTTATCTACTCGGCCGCAAAAGGCCTGGCACCAACGGCCCACACACTGTTGTCACTAACAATTAGACAGTGGACACACATGTGCATGATGGCCGAGTGGTATAAACACGCGTCTAATAAGCGAACAGATACGTACAGTTAAGGGTTCGAGTTCGAGTCTCGACCATGCCGTGTTTGGGTTCACGGCCTCGTATGTTAAGCTCATTCATACGTGACGTCCCCGCTCTGTAGCTTAGAAGATGGCGGTTTACCATCCGACATCATCGTTATTGTGGTTTACGTGGAGACAAACGCTCACCATATCGCCTTCAATACTGTATGACTAGGTGTGAATGTGTTGATTCCTATAAGCTCTGGACGGGGTCAGTTTTGCTGTAGATTCATAGATCATTTAGTCGCTGAGTTGTTTGGGTACTGTATTTAAGTTCAAAATGCACTTTCAAAATGCAAAAACGTGTTGAGAACAAATGGCGTTTTTTTTCTTTAAACCTAGTCATATTTAATTCAACTATTCTATTTTACAGTACGTATTCGAAATGGGAATGACTTGCGGTGGATGTGCAAACGCTGCTCGGCGAGTTCTAGGAAAATTGGGCGAAGGCAAAGTAATAATCGACGATATCAATGTCGAGGCGAAAACTGTCACAGTTACTACTGATCTACCAGCAAGTGAAGTATGTTATTTATACATTTTTTATCAACTAATTATCTCTTTTTCAGATTCTCCAAGCATTACAAAAAACTGGGAAAGAGATCAAACAAATTCAATAAGTTTTCAAGATTCATCTCGTTTGACATTCTTGGTTGTGTTGCCGTCGGAATATTTTAATGTTGTACTCGTATTCATGTAAATTATTTGTAATAAACTTTTCCAGTTACGTTTTGAAATAACTTATCTAAAATAACAATATTTTTAAATTGTCAGAAGAGTAGCATGAGTAGTTGAAAGACTCCCAACTGAACGAACACATACTATTCATATTATCGTTTTGCGAAAGTTTTATGAATTTCAGTAAATTGTTTCTCCAGAAGTTTCAGAAAAACTAAATAAAGAAAAATCCATTTATCACGAAGCTGCCTTGGAGCCATTGCTTTTCGGTAGTTATACTGTATACTGAATTATGACTTATCTGAAAACATTCTTCCAGATTTATATCCCCTACTAATTCACACTCCAATCCTTTTCACACATTACATTTACAATCACAGATTTATCATTTTGCGCGCCTATTCCTAATTTGTTTATCTGACCTATCCTTCACACACATTGCTCATTTCTAACCGATTTTTTCTTTCCTCTCCTTTATTTTTCTTCCTTGTTTCTCTCTATAAACCTAGGATTTGACGAGTTTTGCGTTATTTTAATTTTGCATATTGCATAGATACTTGATACTCGATACTTAATTTTGTTTAGTTTAGAGTCGAAACGATATGCCCCTTACTCTAAGATAACTAAATAATATTTTCTTCTTTGATATACTTCTCTATTTGCTACTGTATTTCTAACTTTATCCTTTTTATTATTACAGTCTATATTATGGTAAATTCAGGGTTAGCTCCATATATCAATGAAACGGAAGATGTGAAAATGAGTTTTTTGAAGCTTTTTCAGTCTGGTTCCATATAACAAAACTAAACGTATATCTAGCAGGTATTGTCTTTCAAAAAGTATATCTTCGAATAGGGCGGCACTGCTAAGATTGATAATACCTCAGAATCTAGTGTAGTTATCAAAAAGTTGTCAACAGCAAATTTGTAGAGAAAGTTATGATCTGCAAATTTGCAGTTGATCACTTTTTCATAGCTCTTCTAGATTTCGAGATATTGTCATTCTTTACAGTGCCGCTATATTCGAGGGAATACGGTATGGTCAACAAAATGATTGTCTATGTTCCCTCATGATATCATAATTTCGAGAATCAACCCAATATGAGCCAAACCCTGTTTCAAAACCCCAATGTCGTATGATGTATGATGATGTGTTGCTTCTTGAAATTTATTTTTAACCAGCTACAATAAATCATCATTTTGCTATTTTATATTTAGCTTGCGTCATGTCAATGCTATGACACAACAAAATGCACCAGTTTTTTTTGTTCATCAGTTGGGAAAAGTTAATATAAAGATGCTCAATAACCAGATTTTAATGATGTTTTGACAGTGGGAATTTACAGTTCT
The DNA here is from genome assembly GCA_963573275.1 of Caenorhabditis uteleia. Lineage (NCBI taxonomy): Eukaryota > Metazoa > Nematoda > Chromadorea > Rhabditida > Rhabditidae > Caenorhabditis > Caenorhabditis uteleia. The sequence continues at coordinate 16,748,157 of OY752135.1, forward strand.
CTCGAGTTGGTTTTTTCAGCAAACAACTTTTTGGAGTGTTTTGACTTCAAAGTAACTGGAAAGTTGAAAAGTTGAATTTCTTCAATAAATGGAGTCAAATGCGCCCTATTGTAATACTTTAAAAGTTTGGCCATTTTTGCAGAAAAGTTAGGCCATGTCTGAAATTTCAGCAAAAATTGGAATTTTCCTTCGTTTTTTTGTGAAAATTTGCTCTCTACGCATATATTTGAATTTCAAAAAACTCAAAAAAAAGCATTTTATGGCGATTTACACTGATAAAATCATAAAATGACATAAAAACTGATAATTTCTCAATTGTTTGAGGCTAAAATGGCTTAATAAACTTTTTTTGTGGGAAAAAAAGTTGAAAAAAAAGCTAACATTTTTTGAGCTGAAAATTCAGCCATGTCCTAGCTTTTACGTCACAAATGGCCTAACTTTTCGAAAAATTGCAATGGAGCGCACTTGGCTGGAAATCAAGATATAAGCTTTTCCCAGTATACACGACATCTCGATCTGGAATTTTTTCAGGACAGGCTATCCCAAAAAAAACATGTTTTTTTTCTTACAGTAACCTTAGGAGAAACACCATGTAAGTCTGAAAATTTCGTGGTATATCTCCTTTATTTGTTGGTCAATAATTTCCGTGAAATATACAAAATAAACAATATTATATATGCGATTTCCGTTCCTCCTTCCCATCCGACAAAAAAAGATAGTTAGCCATCGAAATCCCCGCCTCCTTCGGGGCCGTTCAACCTACACAAAAAGCGAGGGACATGGGCGGGACCGGGCGGATTCTAGAGGAGAGAGTGAGAAGGACAAGAAACACTTTCCATTTATTTGCTGTTTTGCTATTTTGCTTTTTCAATAGTTATTTATGATACAAGTACACAATAAACCCGAGCCACTTTTAATTGTTCTTCCCAGTGGAACATCTGATAATAATAATCCTAATATTAATAACAATAATAAAAATGAAGTAGTATCAGAAACTATCGAGGTATGTTTCTTAACAATATCACGACTGGAAAAGTTCCAAAATCAACTTTGGCTGCGTACCAAACTCTGAGTATCAAACGATGTAATTTCGCTGCGTACCCTTATAACATCGTTTGATACTCAGAGCTGCCAGAATTGTTAGATAGGGCGAATTTGGTTTTGAATATGGAATTTTTCCGGTCGTGATAAATCAAAAGAGGTATAAAAATTTCCAGGATGATATTCAAATGGAGCCGTCTCAACATCAATGGCCTAGAATTGAGCGTCCAACGCCGAAATATGCAGATGGTCGACGTATATCGGCACCTGCAATATTGGCTCATAATTTTTTGAATATTGTGAGTTTATTTTGTACCAAATGCGCGTGAGGCATGTACGCAAACTAACAAAATGACGACAAGATGCACAATTTTTTAACTTTTTTACTTCTTCAATTCTACAGTAGTATTCTTAAGAAATTCGAAAGTTGTGCATTTTGTCGTAAAAGTGTACCGTACGCAAATGCACTTTATTCCACGCGCATTCATTCCTCGACAAAAAATGTGTAAAACGAATGGAGTTTGATGTCATGCGTCAACTCGACCTTCGGACCGAAAGTTGTTATCAATTATGATGATCACTGGGGAGTTGAGGAAAAAAGATAATATCAAGGAAACGCTTTTTCTGAATTTATTTGCTCTTACTAAAAGTATTCTTCCTTCCTGCTTCCTTATTATTATGTTGGCGACAACATTCTCGATTCAGCCGACATCATGCTCCGTGCAAATCACAATATTACAACAGTTGCTGGATAAACAAACTGCCTTGAATCTTGAGGCAACACCGAATACAAATAGTCCGGATTCTGGATTGGGTTAGTTACATAGATTCATAGATTCTTGATTATCACATTCATAGAATTTGATTCTACGTCATAGATTCTACCTTTTGTACTCTCTTTGTATCATAGATTTTCATAGAACCATAGATACCTGAAACATCGTTCTATGCATAGAACCGCACCACACACATACCATTCTATGAAATTCTATGCCCATAGAGCCTCAACAGCCCCCATAGATTCACGAGTTCTATGATTCATAGACTCCTAGATCCTCAAGTTCTATGAATCCTAGACTCATAGAATCTCGAGTTCTATGGCTCATAGATTCATAGATCCTTGAGTCCTTGATTCATAGATTCCCTTGTGGTTTGTTGTGACGATTGAAACATTATTAAATTCTTTCAAAAGTTTGCACTATCAGTTCTTTCCTGTTTCCGTAATCTAAAAAAGTCCAAAGGTCAATTCGCAAACAATACACTATTTCAGGTGCTGACTCGACACCCGAAACGTCACCATCATCATCACGCCTTCACGCCTTCGCGCCACCAATTCAAAAACAATCGTCACCCTGGCCACCACCAACAATTGGTGCGACACCATTAGTATGGCCATGGATAAATGCAAATTGTAAGTTTTGTCTGAAATTTCAGTAGAGTATTTCTCACATTAATATGGTCTCTTCCGCGCCGTGGTTTCGACGCGGCGGACGGACATGCGCAAATAATATATGTTCAGCGGCCTGCGGGCGTGCGCGGAAGAGGACGCGGAAAATGGGCAAACACACGGGGTCACGCATAAACGGAATACGAGCGGGTGGAGAGGGAGGGAGGACTGTTGGTTTCGGAAAAACGACGCATTTTTGGAAAAATGAACAGAAAACCTGAGCGAAATGGGGATTTGCGTGTTATATTGTACAAGCCATTGACCCTGCGCCTTTAAACCGTAGCCTATCTAAAATTACTGTACTATTTAAAGGCACACATCTTAAAACACATTCCAAATTCAAAAACCTTCCGTGATATAAAAGTTCGGCCATGTCTGAAATTTCAGCTAAAAAGAATTTTAACTTTATTTCACACAAAATATGTCTATGCCATTTTAGCCTCAAAAAGTTGATATTATCACTTTTTTGGGATTTTATCAGTTTTTTTTATTTTGTATCAAATATGTGCGGATATAGCAGAATTTAGTCAAAATGTTTTTAAAAAAAAAACTAAGAAGATCCCCACTTTAGCTGGAATTTCAGTCATGGTCTAATGGTGATTGACAATACAATACACAAAACCTATGAGTGTTCTCATATTCCGATCATAATTCATCCGCGGTCATTCGCCTTTTCCCCCGGATGCGCGATTCCAAAGCTAACAAGCGACGCCGGGGTGGTTTTCAACGATGCTTAAAGCTTAATCTTCTTTCATGATTCTTTCACTTTTTTGCCGATTCAATCATCTGGTACATCCGCAAATCGAAGTGGAAATATGTCCAAAAAAAGGCGAGAATAATTACCACTTCAGTCGTTTTTGTCGCCCCGCAAAAACAATTCCTCTTCTTGTGTTCGTGAACGCGACAAGAATGACACTTTTGAGTTTGTTAGCTTCTAAAAAAGGAAAATTCTTATTAAACTACCAAATTTTTGTGTTTTGGTTTCTTCTGATAAAATTGTAAATAAGTATACAATCCCATAAAAAGTGATAATCTTGGTTTTTTGAGACTAAAATGGCATAATAGACATACCGTATTTCCTCGAATAGAGCGGCACTGCAAACTCTGTCGAAGAATGATCATATCTCAGAATCTAGTACAGTTATCAGAAAGTTGTCAACAGCAAACTTGTAGCTGAAGTTATGATCTACAAATTTGCAATTGACCACTTTTTGATAGCTCTTCTAGATTCCGAGATATGAGCATTATACGACAGTGTATGCAGTGCCGCTCTATTCGAGGAAATACGGTATTTTGTGTGACGTAAAGTTAAAATAATGGGCTGAAATTTCTTGAAATCTCAGCCATGACCTAACTTTTATGGGCAGAAAAAGCCTAACTTTTCGAATAATTGCAATAGAGCGCACTTACATTAGTGAAAATATTTCATACAATTATCACTTTCTCCAGCTATTTTTATCGATTAAAAAACCATCAATTCATCGGCGAGACCAATCAATTATTTCCTAGATCCGTTGCCCGGGTTTCACTTTTAAAACTAACAATCGAAAATGATATGACAAAGTCCGTCACCAGACGAGAAAACCGGCGGCGCCTAAAAAGTAAAAGGAGGGAAAAGAACGCGCACTTTTTGCCCTCCTTGTCCGAATGACGAACCAGTCGGAAAACAATATGTTCCGGATGGATTGGGGAACCGCATTGGAAATCAGGGGGATTGATCACACATGGACTATTGAGGCTTACAGAGCCTGTTGAAAACAGAAGTGTAACAAATGCGCTCTAATGATAATGTATATGAGTGCCTATTTATTGTCATTTTCAGAGAGACGTGTTCATGAACCTTATATGTTGGGTAATAAAATCGTCTGAATGATTTTTTTTGGAAAATTTTGAAGTTGGGTTTTTTTGATGCAGGTTATTTGAAAGATTTAAAAAAATACTACATGGCTGGAAAAGTTGCATATCCCCCTTTAAAATGCCGTGCAGAAAACAATCAGCTTTGGCTGCGTACCAAACGCTGAGTATCAAACGATAATGAGAAATACTTTTCGTAACCATTACAAAATGTTATATAACTTAAAATTCCAATCATTTCGTTTTCAGAAAATTCAAAAAACCTTGATTTTCAGTCAGGAATACTGAAAATGCAGGCGCGCTCTATTGGGAATATCTATAACTTGGCTAAAATTTGAATATTTAAAAAAAATTAAAGCATAGATTTGTAGCTTTAACAATTTTCTATTTTTTAACGTTTAGAATTTGTAAAAATACCCGTTCGGAGTTAAGTTGATATGCTGCAAACGCGCTCTATCGAACTTTCTATGAAAAGTGTCAAAAAATTCTCAACCAACGCAAGAGTGATCAATTCGATGCTGGAAAACACTGAGAAACCAACATTCCATGCTTTCAGCTGATTCAACAACTGGCTCCAACACTTGGCTCCAGTCTGCTCTATTATGCCCAACAACTTCAGCATCGCATCCGAGTCTCCTAGCAGTTCCAAGAATCATTCCCCCAACATCACAACTATCCCAAAGTCTACTCACAACTGCACCACTTATAGGGACATCAGTTTTCACACCAACATGTGGTGACTTGCTCACCACTTGTCCACCATCCAACTCGACACTTTTCCATCCATATATCCTTGATAGTTCTCGCCGATTTTCGGAACCGGTTCGACCACCAACTACACCAGTTACAGCGCCAAAAAAGAAGGCGAAGGATGGTAAGTGGAGGATGGTACTGTACCAGAAACATGTTTATTTTAGGCCAAGTCACATATTTGTGGGAATTCCTACTTCGTCTGCTTCAGGACAAAAATTTTTCCCCAAAATTCATAAAATGGATCGATCAGCCGACTGGTGTTTTCAAGTTGGTTGACTCAAAGGCGGTTTCACGGCTTTGGGGTATGCATAAGAACAAGCCTGGGATGAATTATGAGACAATGGGAAGAGCATTGAGGTTTGTTTCACATGGTCTTTCCATTTACTTCCTCGAATAGAGCGGCATTGCGCCGGAGAATGATCATATCTCAAAATCTAATACAGTTATCAAAAAGTTGTCAACAGCAAACTTGTAGAGAAAGTTATGATCTACAAATTTGCAGTTGACAACTTTTTGATAGCTCTTCTAGATTCCGAGATATTATCATTCTCCGGCAGTGCCGTTATATTCGAGGAAGTACGGTAGTCTATGTTGTAGAGCATGGTCTCAAACTAAGAAATCGGTTTTCATTATCTAAGTGAACTACAGTAAACTACAGTACGCTGTGTTCAAACTACAGTATCTCACACTTCCATTTTTGCGGGTTCCGAGAATTGAGGTGTATTTCAAAACTTCAGAATGTCTTGAGCTTCAAAAAACGTATATTGCTCATACAATGAATGATTTTCAAAGTATTTTGGGGTACTGTAGTTTTAGCTGATCCTACTGTAGTTGACTGTAGATCATTTCGTATTAGCAGCTCCACACCAATGATCCGTTCGCAAGAAAAGAAGTTTTCGGTCGAAAAACCACGATTTTGTAGAATTAGTCTCTCTTACCGGCTTCCAAATAAACAATCCAACCGCCTGATTTCAGATATTATTATCAAAGAGGAATCCTACAAAAAGTTGATGGTCAACGTCTCGTCTATAAATTTATCAGTTTACCAAATGATATGGCAAGTCTCCATAGTATATATGAAAAGTGAATGTGAATTTCAGGAAAGCGATTCTTGGGAAAGTTCCGAATCCTGTCATGGCGATTCACCAAAAGTCTCACCCACAAAGATTGGAGCATACAATGAAATTTGAGCTTTGGTGTAAATTTGATACATTTTAATAGTTCTAAATGCTTTAAATTCGAATAGAACCGTCTTTCCAAATACGATTATTATTATATTTCTTTACTAATCCGAGTATCACTGCCTTTGTATCGCTGTTTCTGCACTTTAATAACAAATTATTGCGAATACGAAGTTTCACTTTTTGGTGAGATATTGTCTAATAAATTTTCAACAATTTATTCATTAACGAAACGATTTTGAACACGTAAAAAGAAGGGGGTGAGAAAAAAACTACACATTGTGAATTCAGGATGATGATATTGAAATGATGTAAGATAATAAAGATGGGGTGCAACGTAAGGAAAGTGTTTAAAACTTGAAAATTGTATGATTCATATGATATCTTAATAGAAAAAGAAAAGATTATAATTTCCTGCGATTGGTGGAATTTCGACTTAAAGTTTCTGAGAGAACAAATTTATGTTTATTTTGACGTCGTTGAAAATCTGCCATTCTGGGAATTTCGGTTCTTTCGAATGTCAAACTTGATTGTGAAATGCTTTCCATCGCATCCAACCGTTTACAGGTGTCTTTGACATATTTCGAATCTTTCGCCAGTCGACAACTTTCAGCAATTTCCTCTGGTTTCATGGTACTCTGAAAGTAAAATTTCAATTTTAGACAAAAAAAGACAATAAATACCTCTAACATCTCCACCAAACTCTCAATATTTCTAAATGATATCAAATGTTTAGCTGCATTTTCAGCTATTGATAGTGTCATCATTCGATCCGCTTGAAGCATGTTTCGTTTCATTTTCTCTCGCCTTTGCACCATCGTTAGAATATTGCGATCTTTGTCGAGCGATTCCCGAAGCTTTGCAAATTGTGATTTTGGAGCTGTCGGTGGTGGAGTGCATCGAATTCTTCGTGTCCGTTGAGGAGCAGAAGAAGTTGTGGGCAATGCTAACGATATATATTCAAGGTTTAGTAGAATCTTATCCTGTGGATTTGCAATTAGTGGTTTCCCATTAATATTCATTCTTTTCTGTTTCCAATATTCATAGACATCAGAAACCAAAACCTTCGGAAGTTTACATCTGTAAAATACAAATTCTATGAATATTGTTCGATAAAAACATACGATTCTGAAATCTTCTCATAATCTGCATGCAAGTAGAAAAACTTTTCAAGCTCATTGAGCTCGTCATTCCCATCGATCGAACTTTCGTTTGACTTATCACTAGGAAAACCAATATGAGTTGAGTGTTTTTTACAAAATGAATTCATCACGACGTCTTCATCATCAGGATCCAGCGGATTCTAAAACTTTTGATGAAAAATTAACAAAAATCAGTATGTTTACCGGATCTATCCTCATAGTGAACGCGGAACGAAGTGCACATGTAACATGAAAAGCAGTGTTGCAACTTTTTTCACAGCATTGAATGCATGCTCCTTGACGTGTGTCACATACTGAGCACCTGAAAATACGATTTTCATACACTTTTTCTAATAGTTTTACTCACTTTAGCTGCCATCTCTCATCCGGAATTTCATCAATTGCAAGCACCGGCTCACGTCTTTCAGCATCCCCGAATCGACATTCTGGAAGCCAGAGTGCGCATACCACATGAGCCCATCTATCTTGATGTTTTGTACATTTCATAGCGCCTCCCATTGTTGGACAGAACACACATGGTGGATTCGTACCATTACAAAGTAGACATTTATGACATAGCCAGTCCCCTTCTGGCAGCTCGGTTAGTCCATAACACGACATGTGCACACATACATTACACCCTTCACAGAATACCATCTCGTCTTCCATATCACAATCGGTCTGGATAACCTTGTATAGAGAAGTTTAATACATATTATTGTTACCATTCTACAAACATCACATGGCGCCTCATCATCTGCTTCATTCAAAGGACGGGATGATGGCGAATGAAGAGGTTTCAACAGTGCTTCATGAATATTCTGGAACATATAAGCTCAAATACACATATTTCATGGATATATTACCTTGTAAGCTTCAATTTCTAGCGAGTTCATTATTGACAAGAACGTGCGCTCGGATAACCATGGTTTGTTACTGACAGTTGGTCGTTTCTGAAATCACAAGAAGGTTAAAAATATATATTCAGCAATACATACCGAGTTCAATTTCTTAACAAATATCATATCTAAATCATCTCCCTGATAGAAGTTCAACTGTGGAACGGCAAGAATTTCATGTGAGTTGTCGGCGTCAAGTGTTGGTTTGACAGAAATCAACTTTTTTGGTATTACAAACTCTGATTTCTTTGTTGGACAAAAATCGGAATTTTTCGTGTAGAACTTTGGCAATTCAGTTGGATTAACAAGCATTTGAACACCATTATTATACTCTGGTTTCCACCTTAATCAACAAACTAATTTGAAAAAAAAACTCGAAAATCATACTTGTCAGACATCATAAGTTGAGATGAAGTTCCAGGTAGAATCTCGTCACCACTATCGTCGTCTATATCATCATAATTGTGGAGTAGATTGGTACGGTAGACCATACTGTACTTCTCAGTTGCAACACCATCAGCTGAAGAAATTCACTAATTTAAAAAGTAAAACTATACATACCATTTTCAACATAGTACTCCCCACGATTTGCCACCTTTTTCGAGCTTTTACCAGTTCCTGTTGCTTTCGCGCATTTTGAGACCTCACTAGTCGAAGGTCTGCAAATTTGTATAAATTTCAATCAAAAAAAATTCAACTTACGTTTCTTGAATATCATTTTGCATTGTGTTATCATTATCTTCATACTCTTCTTCATCATCTTCGTCATCTTCTTGAACTAAATTTTCATCAGCCGGCAGCCGACCTAGAAAACATCATTTCTTCTAAATTTTCAAAAAATATCTTACGAATATACGGCCAATCCGATTTCATCGTTTTCCGTTTTCTGTTGTTCAACGACGTCGGCGAAATATTCGCAATCGACAGTCCTTCTTTGTGAGCAAGATCTATATCTATAGAAGAATATATGATTTCATAACATATATAAAATCTTACTCTTTCTCCTTTTTTTGAATTCAGCGTTAATATGACGTTTCGAAGCATTCATATTTCGTATCGGTGTCTCATTACGTAACTCACGAATATCTGGAATTTTTTCCAATTAAAATTATTAATAATACGAAAACGAACCAGGTCGTCCGTAAGGTCCTCCAGGAGGCATGACCAATAAACATGAATTCTACAAAAAAATTGTGAAATTTAATAGAATTTTTTCGAAAAGACGTTTAGAAATAGGGAGAATTATGTCGTTTGTGTGCAAGGACGCGGGAAAATCGTTGATTTTGGAATGGCCTAGCGAAAAAAACCGGGAGATTAAAATTTTAGGCCACGGCCACGGGAGCTTCAAGGTATTCTTTATGGTTTGATATCATGATTTGTCGCTATTGCAGTGAAATTTTTCTTATGAAGCGCGTTATTAACCTTTTCCGAATCTATGCAAACATTTTTTTTTTCTTATCTCATATCCGCGTGCATAGTCGAACAGCGGGGATATTCAATAAATGCTCTAAATAACTCCCACTTGCAAATTTCCTATATACCGTCAAGAAATCATTGTTCAGCTTTAATTTGCGAGGTAATTCAAACATTAATATAAAGAAAAAGTGTCTTGCTAGGGCATACAACGGCTATTACCGCGGCAACGCGTCACATCCAACAGCGGCCGAGTTTTTCTACGCACGCGACGCGAGCACGCAGCGCGTACAATATACTAATAATTATTTGGTTAAACGGCTTTGATTTAATGTCGGCGTTTATAACCTCTCTTAAAATACTATATAAATCCTATATAAAAGATAAAATTGTTAATATATTTTTTGAAACTGAGTGCGGTGCTCATCAGCAAGTTTTTGGGCGAGATAAGTTCGTTCTTTTGTTGTTTTAAGGGTCGCGCTTTCGAATTTTCTTGTTAACTTCTCGAAGATGTTTAGTTTTTTGTGAATAATTGATATACTGAATAACATGAGAATTTCTGATATTCTACATTTATTTGAAACAAATCAACCCGGTTTTAAGGTTTTAAAAACCTTCTATTCATGCTGCGCCCAATTTTCTTTATCAATTAATCACTTTTTTAAAATCGATAGTTGCTTTTTGCTTTCATGTATTCTTACTGATTGTCATTATTTTCAGATGACCGACCACGAGAATGGTGAAGTAAAAGTTCTTAGTGAGCCGCCACTCGATTATGCACCACAAGCACCACCGATTCGCCATGATGACTCACATCGGGATGATGTTTGCCGTGACTATCTCAAAAATATTTGCAACCGCGGCTCGCGCTGTAAATTCTATCATCCAACTGATGCGCAAACAACCAGCGATCAAGATTACAATTTCTGCATAGACTATCAGGTGCGTAGGGGTGACAATTATGAATGATTTTTCTACTTTTTTTTCGGAGAGAAAATGACATGGGTCTGTTCAGTGATTAACAAAATTTTCGGCAGTTTCATATAGTAAAAGTACTTGCTCGCCATGTTTTAATCGTTGCTGAACAGACCCATTCGTTTATTCGCATAGAAAATTCGAAATTTGCACATCCCAGCTTTTTAATGCAGCGAATTCGGCTACATTCCCCCCTTATATATCATTCACGTCTAGGTGTAAGAATGCACTATTATGAATTTTAGAATCGAGGCTGCATGCGCGACAATTGCCGATTTGTGCACGCGCCACGCGAAGAGGTCGAACGGTACAAGCAAACGCGCGAGTTGACGCTAATCTTGGCGCGAGCAATCGCTGCAGTCGGTCACGGTGACACCATCGGCGGAATTCCTATATGCAAAGAGTTTCAAACTGGTCGATGTGCTCGCGGAGTCAATCGTTGTCGCTACTGGCACGTGAACGTGGATGTGGAGAGAGAACGTCGGAGTCGTGGCTTACCGCCTTCCAATGAGTTTGCTCCACGATTCCCACCACCGCCACCACCTCCAGGACCAGGATATTCAGGACCTGGTGGTATGAGTGGAAGTGGTGGTCGACGAAGACCACAAGGAGGATATGATGATTATGATGAGATTGGCCCAAAACGACCGCGTTATTCCGATGATCGAATGTTATTGCTGGAAAAACGCAATGCAGAGCTTGAGAAGGAAGTGGATTCATTGAAACGAGAAATTCAACGCGAACACGATCGATATGAAGACCTCTACGCATTGTTCAGACAACAAAGTGGTGGAGCACCAGCACCACCGAAACCGAATGCAAGTGGGCAAGGATCCGAATATTACGCTTCTTGGGGTAGTAATTTAACTGGTAGTTGGTAAAACATTATTTAATAATTTTCGCATGATTTGCAAATCAAATTCATAGAAACTTCTTTTCATAAGCGATATAACTGTATTGAACTTTGAAAAGGTGTATTATATTTGTTGAAACTGTCTGGTTTCACCACTATTTCCAAAAACCGATCTGTCTCTTCGTTTTAATCACTTGCCTTCCATGTTTTCTAGTTTCAGCTTTTTGTATAAGTTATTTTAAAACATCTCGGTTATTTATTCAATTCCTTATTCCATTTATACGGACATGATTCCAAAATCGTGATAATAGTTTTATTTCTCTTCATTTCATCGAAACCAATAATTTTTCTACCCTGTTCGGTTTTTTTCTGTATTAATTATTAAATATCATTTCAATGAAACGTAATAAAATTTTCATTCAGCAGGAATATATGAATGTGCTCAAAAATTAGTTAAACGGATTACATCACGAAGAAAGAGTTAGCGACCCGATATGACAAAAATATATCGATTTACAAAAAAAAGTTCGTGAAATAAAAGGGCTCATGACGAAGCGCATTAGATAAGGAAATAAGGGGGTTGGTGGGTGAGAGGGAGCTTGTATATAATAAGAAAAATCAGGACTCGGCAGAAAAACTGAGCAAGTGACCACTATTTCGTCTGCATTTACAAGATCACACAATGCTTCTTGATTCCTGATCGCTTTTTACGATTTCCAGTATTTGGGGCGTCAATTCCAACGGCTGTTTGACTTCCACCCTTTCGTCGTTTCATTTCTCTCATCAAGTCGTAGAAAACCTACAATCAACTAATAAATAAACCAGATTTCGATGCAAATATACCTTATCAACGTTTTCACGTCGCTTCGCAGATGTTTCAACGTAATGAGCTCCCCATTGCTCAGCTCTACAAGAATGAAATTGTTTATAAAATACTTATTATAGAAAACATACCGTTGTCTAGCCAACTCCAATGGAACACTTCGCTGATCACGCATATCACCTTTATTTCCAACTAACACGATGGGAACAGAATTATCAGAGTTTTTGACACGAAGGATTTGCTCTCTGTAAAATTACTTGTTAAAATAGTTGATAAAAGGCTAAAATTACCTGAAATCGTTGGTCGCTTCGAATGATTCCATATCCAAAATTGAGAATACACAGATAAATCCTTCGCCGCTTCGATAATAATTGTCACTGAAAACATTGCATGAAAATCATCGCTTTTTGTAAGACTTACCGAATCGCCGAATAGTCTTCCTGCCCAGCAGTATCAAGAATATCTATCGAACATTCTTCGCCATCTAGAACGACTTTTTTGCGGTATGAATCAGCCTTTGTTGGCTCATATTCTTCGACAAACTTAAAATCATTCATGAAAATTGATAATAAAGACTATATATACCTCATCATACATAAACTGGAGGGTTAACGCCGATTTTCCAACACCTCCACTTCCAACCATGATGACCTTGTGAACAACTGGCTGCTGAGTTGGAAGTGTCCCACTAGCTTTCTTAGACGTCATTACTGAATGAATAAAATTATTATTTGAATTTCAAAACGTTCTATGTAGAGTCGATTTCATAATTTTCCCGATCGGGAAACGAGGTGAATAAAATAAAATGTTACGAAATATTATGAACGCATTTAGTGTAAGTAGCACTTCAATACGGGCAAAAGTAGGTTGAGTATAATAAGGCAGATGAAATATTATATAACAATATTCGAACAATTCAATGTAGACTAGTCAAACTGATAAGAAAATCGATGATTCAGTTGCTCGGTGAGTCACTGCGTGACTAAACATGATGCACAATGTTATTTTTCAATAAATATGAATATATCAAGTTTTAATTATGTACATATTATAAAATGTGATTTTCGATGCAGGTTTACAGTACCGATGGAACACTTTACAGAAGAAAAAACGTTCTCCGTCCGTGTCCGCAAACACTGGACAGTTCTTTGCGAAGCGGAACTTTTCTGCTGGACCCTTCGAAAAGAAAGAAGAACGCGAGAGAGCTCCAGATAGAATCGAGCGAAAACTCGAAAAACTAGGAAATTGGCAAAACTTAAGCGATGATTAGACTTAAATTAAAGAACAATAAACATCTTTATCAGTATTTTTTAAAAGTATAACTGTTATCGTTTCAATACGAATCGAGGCATAGAAAACCGCAAATGTTCCTTGAAACGAAGAAATGTTTTGGGATGTGTGCCTTTAAACAGTAGTTTTAGTCAGGATACGGTTTAAAGGCGCACAAAGAGCCAGGGCTCGATTTGTAAGAAAAATATAATCGTTTTAAAGTTGAAAAAGCAAAGTAACATACCCTCCGGATTGAAACTATCTTCATGCCTCTCTTTGCCAGTAATAAAATACCAAAAAGTCAAAACTTTCAATTTCAACCATTTCCAAATAGAATTCGCAACGTGTTTGAATTTTTCCATGTGTTAGCCTTTTTCTTTGAAATAGAAAGAAAAAAGCGTTGGTAGATAGAGATTAGACGATGAGAGCCGAAATGGTATCCAATAGCAACGTTTGGTGTTCAAACTTCCAACACAAAGTAGTGGTGACGTTTTTATTCTGGATTGGTTTCGTGCCTATTACGAGAGAGAGAGGACAGTTTTGGGCGTCGTCGAGGCAAGAGGAAAATGTTTCCCCCCTCTTTCCCTTGATTCTCTTCATTTTTGGCGTTGTATAGGTTTGGAAAGGCTCCACCCCTGGTCGTCTCTTCTAATTATGCATACACAACCTTCCGAAACCTCTATTATTATTTCTATTTTGTTTCGATTAGCCTTTCTGTAGTTGGTATTGAAAACACATCCAATTTCGAATTACTTTATGTCGCTTGCCACTTCTCTTTCAAATCCTTTTGATTGAAATCATGTGTTTTCTCAACTATTTCAAATCTCGGCGCGAAAACTGTCACTTTTCTATTGAAAACCGTGTTTAGTTCGGCTTTAGTTCAATTAATGATCTAAAAAAGATAACGAACACGATCGTAAACGTTTTACCGATAAGAATAACAATTTTGTTACTCTCTTCGTATGAAAAATAAACAATATAACGCTACAAGTGAGAAAACGTTGCTAAAAACGATGCGGGTAAGGAAATCAAGTAAGACGAGACACTTGTTGTTCGCCAATTTCGTTGGGCCACCCTAATTAATCAAAAATTGAAGTGAAACGTCCTAAAAATCGATAAATACGGCGGAATCGATGCACAAAATAGTTTGAATCGATTCTTGGCGAAGAAAATGAGACCGACTAACCTCGAAATGTTTGTTTATTTTAAACTACTGCGGAAAGAAAACCAAGAATTGAGAGCATCTGCTGCCAATTGGAGACGGAATAGTAGCAAATTTATAAACAAATTCGCTAGTATCGATTTTCTATCAAAAAATATATCCTAAAAATCGATAAAATGAGTCATTTAATCTTTTCCGTATTATGCAAATCATTGGAATTATGAAATCGGCATCAATAATATGTTTGAATAAACAGTACGGTAGACAGTATAATGTAAATAAAAGAGGAGGGAACGGAAAACTGATGAGCAATACATACGTATGTTTCTATAACATCAGTTTTGTGTTATGACAGTTCTGTCAAAGTTTTTACGAGGGTGATTATGCGATTGATCCTCTCAAAAACCAACGAAATACAGAGGAAGTTATTTACGAGGGAGGGATTTTAGTGATCATTTTGGAATTTTCTACAAAAATCTGTCAGAGGTTCGTGTAAAAATTTCATTCAGCTGGTTGAAACTATTTATAGCCTGAAATATGGTCAAAAATAGGATTAAAAACATGATTTTGACGCTTTGAGAATTTTAGGCCTATTTTCGACCATATTTCAGTTCATAACTCGCTTCAAACTTCCCAATGATGACTGAAACTTTTTTTCGTAGATTTCAGACCTTTACAAACCTCTGGAACACTTTTTTTTTAAAATTTCACAATGGTCACCAAAAAACAACACCGAATCGATATTCCTGTTTAGAAAAAACTATCCGCATATCGTCGAAAGATCACGGTGAAGAATTACGAACTTCTGACAGAAAAAAGGTTGAATCGCTTACGAAATTGAAAAATGTTGAAGATGACACGGGGAGTGGTCAAACACGGGCGGGTTTTTTGTTTGATCGCGGAAGGTGGAGAAGGGATAGTGTAAATTGTTGAGAGAGGAATGAGAAGTATGGATGATATGCATTTCGCATTCTTCGAATTTTTAGTGAATGGATATGAGTTTCGATTATTTACGATAAATTGGTTCAAAAAACAACAGAAAATGTAATAAATGATTTATTCAATGCAATATAACCGGATAAAACTACTCGTCACCGCGGCCAGATGTGTCAATGAAAAATTGCCTATTTTTTCTATCCTCTTCAATATCAATAATTCCGCCTCGTTTTTTCTGTTTCTCGAAAATTTTTTGCAGTCGAGATTGCTCTTTTCTCCATCTGAATAAAAACTTCGGTTAAATTTTTTAAATATCGAATCGAAACCTTTTGAGTTCTTGATTCACATCATCGATAGCTTTACTTTCTTCAGTTTTGGCATGCAATACTTTTTGATGTGCTTCACAATCTGTGAGTAAATTAGAAATTTCCTCCTCGTAATTATCTCCATCACTGAGCTGTTCTCGACAAACTGGGCAGTAAACCGTCTGAAAAAACATTTATGTTTTGAAAATTGTCATAAATAAATACTTTATCAACGTTATCCTTTAAATGCACTTGTTCTTCCTCAATCGTCTTTCTAATCGAATCTCGTGTTACAATCAAGTACTTCGCAAAACATCGAAAGTGCATAAAATGATCACAAGAAGTTACAATGATTGGGTCAGCAGAAAGTAGTCGCAGACAAATTGAGCAATCCAACTCAGCTGAATGTGCACGTTGTGTGAGAAAGTCGCAGCATTCCTGAAAAACGTCGTATTGTCAATTTAAAACGATTAATCACCTGGAAAAGAGTGCAAATCATCGGCATCCCTCTGTTATCAACCAGGCAGGCTTGAATATTCTGAACAAGATCACTGAAATCGTGCTCACTTATTCCTCGTGGATGCGATAATTGAACCAGTGGATCGATGTTAGGATACTGAAAGTTTTAGGTTCAGGAAAAGTTGAAAAGATAGACATACCCCTTCCGGAATTCTACAAACAATCCGTACACTCGCAGATGTTTCTTCGTTTTCCATTGATTTCATTTTATGGAAAATGACAATTTCGTGATCAGACCTTAATCATAGTTTGATTATACTTCCAACGTTAGAAACACTTGCTTTTCAATCTTAACTTCAGCCCAAATACTTGAAAGCGCCTCGATTTCGCAATTTGCATCGTCCATTTGCAGCGAATGAAGTTTTTTGATATTTCGTTGACTAACTGAAACAGTATGTATGTTTAGATAGGACTGAATCGCACAAAAATCGAGAA
Source organism: Caenorhabditis uteleia (assembly GCA_963573275.1). Classification (NCBI taxonomy): domain Eukaryota; kingdom Metazoa; phylum Nematoda; class Chromadorea; order Rhabditida; family Rhabditidae; genus Caenorhabditis; species Caenorhabditis uteleia. Next base: position 16,765,164 of record OY752135.1, read on the forward strand.
ATTTCGCGACAAAATCTTTCGAAGCAAATTATTTTCTTTAATTGCAACAGGTACTTTCATAACTTCATGACGTGATCAGAACATATTGACAGAAACAACAATGATTGTGATGAAATATTTTTATTTTTAAAATATATATGAGACACAACGAGCGTTTGAAAGAGAATAAATGGAAATTCATGAAACGAGGAGTAATTCATTTTTAGATTGATTATCAAGCCTGGGCCACAAGTTTTGGTAGGAATAAATTAAAAATTATTGAAATTTTCCGTTGAGAATGTTTTACATTCAGTGAAAAAGTCAAATTATGGATTTATCTTTCATGCGTTTGAAAATCGAGCTAATCTTGCTTGTTTTTTCGCTTCAACTTCGCTATCATCAGCAACAGCTCCTCCGAATCTTTTGGCTCTTGCGGCAAGTTTCTCCTTCTCTTCGTCGGTTAGCCCAGCTGATTTCCTCTTATTATTTTCGTTCATTGGAATTCCGAATCTAGCTGCACGTTCAGCCCTTTTGTCGTTTGTGGTTTGCTCTGATGAAGTGATACCGAAACGTTCCGCGCGTTTTGCTTTTGCTTCATCAGATGCTAGAAGTGTTGGATTGCTGTTCACTCCAAACCGTTGTGCTCTAGATAACTTGGCATCATTCGAACCAAGAGCCGCTGCTGTTCCGACAATTGGCAATCCAAATCGAGCTGCCCTGTTGAGTTTGGCATCATCAGTAGACTGAAAAAATCGGGAAATTTTAGCAAAAATCATTTTCAAAACTCACTTTTCGTTCTTCTTTCTTTGTTGAAACAACCTTCGGTTCGTCTTTGACGTCCGAAACAGATGAATCTTGTCTGTTGAGAAGTGGATCAGCGTCTCCATCAACACTCGGGGCATCAAGAAGAAGGTCATCATTCAAAATATCATCATGTACACCACTAATATTGTCTATGAGCGCATCATCAAGAATAGCTGCTTCCGCCTGACGAAAAAAAATAGAAAACGAAAAAAAAAGAATGGCAAACCTTCTCGATGGATTCTGAGAGTCTTGCTAACAACTCCGGCTTATTTCCAGCAGAGTCGAGTCCACGCTTGGTCAATTCTTCTTTCAGACGTGGAACTGTGAGCTTTTTAGCTTCACTGACCGTCAAAACCATCGCTGAAATTTAATCATTAGTCAAAACATATACATTATATAAAAACAAAAATTACGGAAATGCTATTTTCAAAATTTATTCCTTCAGTTTCTAAAGCATCTTGGGCAATTATTCGCTACTTAAATTTGACAATTTTCACAGAGAATCAATAAACGAACGTTTCAATTGAAATTTGTTTTAAAAAAGATTTAAAAGTGAATAAAAATGCTGAAAAATGCACATTTTTCCTCGATTTCCCGTTGACGCGTCGGCGTCTCTCAAAAACGCGTTGTGTTTCTCACGCGTTGTGAGACCCAAGGCACCCTCATGCTTTTGCGCCTTTAATGCACTACAAAAATTAAATGAAGAAACAAAGTTGACTGCCAAAATTCTTAAACTTTTGACGTATGAATCCGCTCAACAATGCAGTGAGGAGCTTCACTACTAGTCCAATCTCAAATGGTTGGATTCACAAGTGGCCGAGGTTCAAAAGATGGCAAGAATTGGAAAAGGAATATGTTAGTTGAAACATTATAAAACTTACATCATTATGTTTCCAGATTGATTATGCAAAAGACAAGCAAGCTCAGCAAAACTTCATTAAACTTCCGACTGGAATGTATATAACTCCTGAAAGGCCTGACGATCGTGAGTGAGCCATTTTAACATTGAAATTATAAAACTGAAATTTGAAGTTGCACTAAAAAAGAATCTAGCTGATATGACACGTCGAGAAACCGGACAACTTCCCATGGAACTTCTCACCTGGCATACACAAATGAGATATGTGGATCACTCTTTCGATAATATTCGAAGGCATAAAAGATACACAAATTTTCAGCACATGCAATATGATCAAAGGTAAGTATTTTTCTGATAATTCCTCAGAAATATTACGTAATTTAGAGTAATCGCAGAACGTCTTCTATTTCTTGGCGCTGATTTGTCGGCTGCTCACTTCCTAGTTCATCGCGGTGCATCTGTCAAGTTTCTAGATGATGACAGCTGGTACAGAAAGGACAAATATAATGTGAAGCGATCATTGCCTTGTAAACGTTTGAATCTTAATTTCAGAGCTATAGTCTGCCAGGCAGAAAAGTCGATAATTTGTTCATCGAAGCTATTGATGCAAGCGGAACAGAAATAATGTTTGAAGGACTTGAAAATCTTGAAGGATTGCAAAATCTACGACTGCTGAGACTTGCCAATTGTGAATATATTGATGATTGGTCTCTAGGCCGCATTGGTGGTATTTTACCTGGACTGGAAATGCTAGATTTGTCCGGTTGTCACAGAATATCCGCGAAAGGTTTGATGGGGTTGAAGAATTTGAAGAACTTGAAGTATTTGAGATTAGAAGGATTAGATTGTAAAGTGAGTTATAATTTAAAAAAAAGATAACACTACTTTTCAAGGAAACGGGAAAAGCTGCTTTATTGTTAGAAGAAACACTGCCAAATTTGAAGGTGCTTGGAGTTGATTATGAGGATGCGTTCCGCCGTATCGAAGCAGAAGTCAGACTGCTTCAAAATGAAAACGTTTTGCAAGATGCCAAAGGTTTTTTCATAGTTTTGTTGATCATTAGAACCGAAATTACAGGAAACGCTTTCGTGGAAGATGATAATTCACGACTATTCCAAGTATTGTCTACTAGCAGCGAAAAAGCAGTCACAGATGATTGTGATAATCCGATTATGACCTCAACAGTTCGTCGGTACGTTCCTAAATTGATATGCCTATCTCAATCTTTAAAATATTTAGAGAAATTCCAAAAATGTCAGATTTCGAGTTTGAAAAACTGAATGCATTGAGTGGTGGCAAACTGCGGCATCTGTTGACGGGATCGCCCAGTGGATATGAGTGGAATGCAACGGTTTGTTGAGAATTGACCCAAGTTTTTAGTTTATGCTATATTTTCAGACAGAGACAATTCTCGAGCATGAAGCCGAATTAGCAATGAAAGATAATGTCAAGATCAATCCGAAAATGCTTCCAAAATCGAAGAGACCTGAGGTAAAAACTTTTAAATTCATATTTATAAGAAACAAGTTGTGTTTAGTTTGATTTGGAGCCTCAACCAAGTCAACTGGAATCAGCCAGAATCAATTTTCTGCAACAATTCGCAGCTTCCGATGATTATGAATCGAAAGAAGAGAAGAAAAAGCAAATAGTTTAATATTATATAGTTTAGGGTAGATGTTGAGATCTTTATTTCTTTAAAAATTTGTTTCAAAATCTAATAAAAAATTTGTTTTTTCCCATGGTTTTTGTTTTTGTTCTAATGATGCATCGCTTGAAAATAAACTAAATCCTATATCGAACTCCTTTAGCATAATGGAAATGATCATATGGATCCAGTTTCGGATTCGATTCGAGTGGGTTCATTCGCCGGTAGTATATCACCCAGCACAAGGCGGTTCCGGAAAGTACGAGGATCTGAAATTGAGTTAGTAGAAAAGTACTATCGTTTTGACATCACCGTGGAACAAGTGTCGGCTCCTAGGCCATGTCGACATACGAGGAAAAAGTTTGATTCGCCCTAAACTAAAACTAGACCTATAATATACGCTGTATCTACTCGGCCGCAAAAGGTCATCCACCAATGGGGCCACACACTGCTGTCATTGCCATTTAGACAGTGGACACACATGTGCATGATGGCCGAGTGGTATAAACACGCGTCTAATAAGCGAACAGATACGTACAGTTAAGGGTTCGAGTTCGAGTCTCGACCATGCCGTGTTTGGGTTCACGGCCTCGTATGTTAAGCTCATTCATACGTGACGTCCCCGCTCTGTAGCTTAGAACGATGGCGGTTTACCATCCGACATCATCGTTATTGTGGTTTACGTGGAGACAAACGCTCACCATATCGCCTTCAATACTGTATGACTAGGTGTGAATGTGTTGATTCCTATAAGCTCTGGACGGAGTCAGTTTTGCACTCTTTTTCAAAAACTACTATTAATCCGTTAGTATTCCAATGCATTTGAAAAATGATCATGAACACGGATTCCAGCAAGAAAAATCATGAATTGTTGTCTTATAAAAAACTTTTTCCTCGGCATCGCCTAGAAACCGACACGGCCATCACTCGTCAAAACGAAAATTGATAATTTTTGTCCTACCTCAAGACCCCAAATCGGTTCAGGACCCCATTCTTGAAATATCCATGACACCAACATTGGCCCAACCGTTCTAGCCAAACTTCCTGACATCAGCATTATCCCTTGCATTGTTCCTTGCCTTCTAGCTCCTAATATTTTACTAAACAGTGTGTTCATCGAAATATTGACAATCGGGAAACACGCAGCTAGAACGACACCATACATTGAAGCATACACCCAAAAATTAACATCTTTGGTGTAGTGACACCATCGATAGGTGGCTGGGTTACATCCAAGCTCTTCAGTTGTGTTTTTACCATGGATTGTAACATCTAGAAACATAGTTTTGTAATTTTTTGTTGGATAAAGGTTAAACTTCGTAGCTCGAATGGCAAATCTTTTCCCCATGGATACGGAAAAGTTACAACATGGTAAAAAACGCCCAATAAAAGTCCAAAAATTGTGAAGATTCTTTCACGGGCTTGCGAAATGCTGAATATTTCCTTTGTTGATATCGTCTGTTGAAAAACTCACTAATCGCCGAGTTTGACAGCAAAAAGAGCATATACTAATACACCAACAAGACCATTAACTGCTTGTAGAATACCGGTGTATTCGACTGCTTGTGCATTCGTCCATCCCCACATTAGTTTTGCGTAGAGTGATCCGATTCTGGAATTTTTCGTTAAAAGGGGTGTCAAACTGAGTTTATGAGTTTTTTTTTTCAGTTTTCAGTAGCCAAAAAACCGTTTTGTCACCAAAAATGACACAAGCGGACTCTTTTTGGTACAGTAAGATTTAAACATGTTTAGTTCAGTGAACTATCCTTTGAAAACTGTCGAAAATCTCTTTGAGCGAGTTTTAGAGGTTTAATTCCAGTTTTCGAAAATACTCACGTCTCTAAATTAGTAATAATGAACATCAATGTAAATTGGGTCAACACACAAACTGATACCGATGGTAGATCGAATTTCGGCATTGCTGTGTATGGATCTACAAATTTTTATTTACTTTTTACACCAAATCAGCGGATTGATCACCTTCATCATCCTCCTCATGATCGACACCAGCATAATTTTCTTCAAGAAAAATAAAAATGAATAAAACTGATAAGCATGAAACGATTGTGGCGAACCATGCAGGTGCTGTATACATATCAACGTGTACCGGTCCAGCGACTAATCCAGGGTAGTTGATTGGAGTGAATGCTACCTGTGTTTCAAGTGATTACTTTTCCATTCTGAACTGACACACGAATGCAAAAAGTGCATATCAATCTATGTTTTCGGCTAGAAAACTGTAGTTTTCAGTGGCCTAGAAACCCAAATTCTGCCGTCAGCCATGACTAACCAATATCATGGATTGATAACAATTTGAATCACCAATCCGGTTTCACCCGGATGCCCGTCAATATATCATCATTTCTCGTCAAACCGAAGTGTCAAAGTTGAACCGACTCTCCGGTTCGAACGGAAAATTCGAATATTATAACTTGTTTTGATCCTGATAAAATGATAAAAACAAATTAATTTCCGTGTTTACACCTAATACGTAATACACCACCCTTATCAGTTACTCACCTGTATACCAGGTCCAAGTGTCATTCCAATAACATATGATGCTTGTATGAATGTAATAGCTCTAGCCCGATCCTTCAAACTACTTGCCGTTGCTGCATATGCTCTCATTACACCAACAGTTCCGGCGCCAAGACCGATGAAGAATCTGGCAGCCATCATCACCCAACGACGGTCTTTTTCAGGGAAGGCTTCCACGAAGCAGAAGATTATGTTGGATAGGATCATTACAACTATTCCGAATAGTAGCGGTTGTCGTACTGAAACGTTTTTTCTAAGATTTTTCAAAAAGAAGGGAGATTCTGAAATTTTTTTCTTTCAAAAATTTAGTTTTCATGACGACGCAAAAGTTCTTTTTTTTTGTTCCTCCTTTTTTAAATAGTCTCAAATCTCACCTGACTTAGCTCGATTCATCCAGTAACCAAAAGCAGGAGACGCCAATCCCTGACCAACTGAAAACGCGGCAGTGATAAAACCGAAGAAAGAAGCCGATGCAGTCGGATCAACTGTATTCAAGAATGGCCATAATGTTGGAAAAAATATTGAGAATTGGATTCCACAAAACATTCCAATTGCTGTTAATAAATATATAGATTGCCATGATGTCGTTCGCTCATCAATTGATCTGAAGGATAAGAAATTAGAACGGCACTCTGAAGAATGATAATATCTCGAAATCTAAAAGAGCTATCAAAAAGTTGTCAACTGCAAATTTGTAGATCATAACTTTTTCTACAACTTTGCTGTTGACTACTTTTTGATAACTGTACTAGATTCCGAGATATAAGCATTCACCGGCAGGTAGTCACATTGTTACACTTACAGTTCTTTGTCCTTTCCAGAAATTGAGGATCGTGTCGACGAAGCCGGTTTCTTCTCCTCATAGTTTTCCTCATTTCCATCAGCCATTACTTATTATCAATGACTGCGGTAATGACGGAGCAAATATTTTTCCTCTTTCTTTTCAACAAATGTCACCAGTCATACAATCAATCATAGATAGAAACAGGAGAGGGAGAGGCGTAAATTATTTATTCGAGAGAAAAAATTGATAAAATTTTTGTTCAGCGCACCCATTGTTGGCGTAGACCATGCTCTTTTTTGTTATCACCATACTTTATCACCAGGCTTATCATCTTAAGCATTATAAAGAATTAGGATGTTTCCGTTGGAATACATTACAATTTTGTCAAATGCGCTCCATTGAATTTGTTCAAAAAGTTAGGCCATGGTTGAAATTAATAGACATATTTTGTGTGCAATAAAGTTTCAATAGAGCACATTTGCTGCAAGTTTGTTGAGCAGCATATTTTCCTGTCTTTCATCTTCAACATTCCGTGATTTGAGGAATTGTAACAGTCACAAGCGCATTACTGTAATGTTACGGAAGTCACTGTTTGATACGAGATAGAAAAACCATATGTTAGATGTATATGTATGAAATGTTTTTTTTCAGATAATGAAGCGGGGAAGAAGGCAGTTTTTTTGAAAAAAGTGTTGCAGGTATCAGATTTGTTTGTAGAATGCTCAAATTTTGATAACACCTTATCTAATTGTAATTCGAGTTTCCCAATTTTTCAAAGATTGTATTATCGTTCTCAAAACAGTCAGCTTTAAAATATTACACATCAACCAAAAAACGGAAAAAAACGCTATCAAGGAATCGAACATCTGGCCTTCCGCTCGGAACGATATCCCCCTGCCTGCTGCTTGGTTCCCGTGAGGAGCGAGCGCTCTGAATTGGTCGATCTGAAATCTGAAAGTCACTTATAAACTTGTTCGGGTTCTACCTCATAATGATAGTAACCTATGGTACTTATAAAGATTAACAAAAGCTCAAATGGGCCAATACTTGTCAGAAAAATCGAGCCTAGTGGAATAGAAAACCCCAAAAAAATCCTAGAAGCAAAGAGCTGTTATGAGATGTGTGCCTTTAAAAACTACAGTACTTCCGTTAGGCTACGGTTTAAAGGCACATAGAAGGTTAATGGTTTCGTAAATCTAGAAGGCTCAATTCGTATCAATCGGATAATAAGAGCACCTCATGTGTTTTCAGGTTATATAATTCATTCGTTTTTCATCAGTGTGTCAAACAATCCCCATCGCGTAGGTTACGCATTTCTCTCAATCCATCCAAAAAACACATACATACATGTATCACATATAAGAGAGGGAGTAGAGAAAGAGAGAGAGAGAGAGGATGAGTTCTTTACCTTATCTAATACTCTTTCTTCCCTCTTTTCATCTTTACTTTTCCAAAAATAACAGGAGAGGGAGAGAGAGAGAGAGACCGAAATTCTGGCCTTTTCCCTCTCTCTCTCTCTTTCTCCAAATAAAAATCGAAAAAAGGGAGAGAGAGAGAGAGAAAGGGACACAGGTCTCTCCCTCCCCTCTCTCTCTCTCTCTCCCCCTCTTTCTGTCTCTCTCTCCCTCTCTCTCTGTCCTCGATTCTCCTTGTGTCTCATTATTAAAGAGGGAGAGAGATGCCTTCATCTTCTTATTGTCTTCTTTTTTCCCTTCTTCCTTCTTCTTCTTTCTTCCTCCCAACAATTTATTGAATACTATTTTTCTCATCTCCTTTTTTATAGTATCTAACTGTTTTTCCTGTTTTTCACAGCCTATGCATCATCTTGAGTATTATTGGTTTCATATGAATCGAGCCTAGATTTACAGCTTGTGTGCGCCTTTAAACCGTATCCTAACTAAAGTTACTGTACTATTTAGAGGCACATATCTCAAAAAAGTTTTTCGCTTTAAAACGACTATATTCAAACTGACTATATCAATTTCAGTACGGCAAACTCGCATCATCCCATCAAAAGTTGAATCGGAAGACATTTGCTTCCATTCCTCCCGAATCAATCGTGAAACGTCAAAATCAGTGGTTTCATCAGGAAGCCAACCCCGCTGCAACAATTGGTTCGATAATGAGACCCCGTAATAAGGTGATTTATTTAGTTTTTTTCACAGCCGTGAATATTTTGCCAAACTTTTCGAACCTTTTGATAAACTTGTATAATGACAATATCAACCATAATATCTTCATTTTCAGATCAGAAGGACACATTATGTGGACCTAAACAAAGCAATATGGGAACATTTCAAAAAATGTCAAGAAAGTGGACAGCAAATCAATGGGAAATATTTGAAGGATAAGGCAATGGATTATGCTAGAGCGATGGGTATGAATAATGTATCGACTAATATTTCAAGTATCATAATTTAGGATTAGAAAGCTTCCGTGGATCCGAAGGATGGTTGGATGCATTTAAACGCCGTCATCGGATTGATCTGAAGACCATGACTGGATATCCAGTATGTTATGAAAACGAGGGAATGGATGGGGATGCTGGATCTTTGAATGAAGATGGTGATCCTCCACCAATGATATTCCCTCAAGCTCAAGAGGTTGATATGTGCACAACATTCTTCAATACATTGAATAGCCTTGTTGAAAATCGGTCCCCACCATTATTCAATCCATTCATGAACACCCCTCCTTCCACATCAACAGCAATTGTGGAAGATGGTCGCCCGGTTAACCTAACTGTTCAAAATGCACCAGAGCCAAGTTTTGACAATAGCACAATTATGAGTGTTGTCAGAAGTTGTGCACTTCGATCTTTGGATAGAGATGTATCACATGCTTTTGATGTTTTACGGGCTCATATTCTTGCCAATGATCCGGATGCAATGGGCTTGCTAGTCTCACTTCAAGAACGATTTATGGTATAATTAGTTGATATTAACGTCCCAAAGACTCTTTTTCAGCATAATTCCAATACCAATGATCAACAACCATCAACTTCAAACAGTAATATACCTACAACCAATGCACAATAAACTTGCGTTGTTTTTTGAGATCTCAAGGATTTAGTATATGTTTTTTTTGGGAATAAATGCATAATCTTATCTTTTCAACAGAATCAACGGTGCATGCATGCACTGAAAAATTACAAAAGTTCAAGGGAAACCAATCGCTCTATCGGATTCTCCGAATTTTTCTCGTTCAGAATGGTTATATCAGAACTTGAAAAAGCTGAGATATTTCTTCGCAAAACTATTGTGAACAAGTATTGTTATGCTCCTTTAAACCGTAGATTTTAGATATGAGAGCCCGTCTTCTGTCATATTTTGACATGTTTCTGCATAAATGTTGATTTACAAGGTATGATGTACGCCCTTAAACCGTACCCTAGCTAGGAATACTGTACTGTTTAAAGGCACACATCTCAAAACATCTCTTCGCTTCGAGGGAGTTTTGCGAACTTCTGGGCTACATTGTACGATTCATCCAAAAGTTCTGCACAACGCGAACTCTGAAGTTCCGCCTCGCGTTTAAATCAAAAAACATTGACATAATTCGAAAATGGTCATAAGCAAACACGTGCCAACCAACTTTTCAACTCACAATCAGTGCTGATAACTCCCCCAATTTTGTGCTCTTTTTCCATCAATACCTCCATCCCTCGAAACTGCCTTATTACAAGCAAAGATCATGTCGTTTCGAAGTATATTTTGTTCTATGTACCTTGAAATATTTGCTATAATTTATAATTTGAACACAAATAGTTTGCATTATTTTAAAATATGTTAATTGTGCTGATGCATTAATCTTTTGCTTTGCGCCTTGTCTCTTTGTATCCTACACCTAAAAACTAGACCTATAGTATCATTAAAAAATTTGATCTCGCTCACCCTCACCAGGCCGCATCCAACGGACCACACACTGTTGTCACTAACAATTAGACAGTGGACACACATGTGCATGATGGCCGAGTGGTATAAACACGCGTCTAATAAGCGAACAGATACGTACAGTTAAGGGTTCGAGTTCGAGTCTCGACCATGCCGTGTTTGGGTTCACGGCCTCGTATGTTAAGCTCATTCATACGTGACGTCCCCGCTCTGTAGCTTAGAAGATGGCGGTTTACCATCCGACATCATCGTTATTGTGGTTTACGTGGAGACAAACGCTCACCATATCGCCTTCAATACTGTATGACTAGGTGTGAATGTGTTGATTCCGATAAGCTCTGGACGGGGTCAGTTTTGCACTGGTTTTTGATGAAGCTCCTTAGATGTTTTGTTTTGTGCCCTTGTTTCTTTTTATCCTGAAAACTTTTTATTAAGGATTGGTGCAATGGTTGAGGACAGATGTGGATCCAACTTTGGTGGTAAGCTATTGTTAAAATTTCCCAAAAAATCATTTAATAGTTTCCAAAATTGTACACCAATTTCCTCGTCAGAAAAAGAAGGTTTTCTGTCTCCAAAGCGTTGATTGACACACAGCTGACGCTTTTTGCTACAGTATGATTTCAAAATTAGTCATTCCAGAGTGGTCAGATCCAGCTCAAGCGATTGCCAACAAGGAATGCACAATATGTGGTGCTCCTTCAAATGGATATCATTTCAATGCTCCATCATGTTCAGCATGTGCCGCATTTTTCAGACGAACTGTAACGCTTAATAGAAACTTTGTTTGTAACCAACAGAATAAGTGTCGAGTTAACTATGGTAAGAAATATTTGGTGTCATCGGTTTCAAACGAATCGAGCCTTGTATATTTATCAAGTCATTAACCATTTGTGTGCCTTTAGACCGTAGTTTAACTGAAATGACCGTATTATTTAAAGGCACACATCTCAAAACAAGGCTCGATTCTTATTAGTGTGATAATATCATCCGATACTGTTTCTTTCAGCAATGCGAGTGATATGTCGATCATGCCGTTATTTCAAGTGCGTTCAGATGGGAATGGATCGGTATGACTTATTTTTGAAAGTTCTAATTGTAAGTTAAATACAGATCAGCAGTGCAACCAAGAAGAGATTGTAATGCTGGAAGAAGAAAAATTATGTATCAGGAAATCAAGCAGTTTTCCATCCCAGCTACACCATGTCAAAACACAGTGAGATCAGAGGTCCAAAGTTTATGACTTGAGTTTATTTTTTTTAGGAAATCGACATCAAACCGCCCATCTCGCAATTTCCTACTCATCTCGAGACCCCTTCATTCTCCCACGAATCAACATCGGATCAATCGCCAGATGTTCATTATGCTCAATCATATTCGTCGTCGATTTCGGAAGATGTTCCATCACCAAAACTTTCACTATGCTCCAATCCAGTCATGTAAAAGATGTACGCTTTACAAAAAAGTTACATTATTTTTTTAGAAAAGACTTTGAAAGTGAGCAAGTGTTGGAAGATTTACTACGAGAGGAGCGATTGTTCAATGAGAGAAGGAAACTGTTGTATTGTTCACAAAGCTCTATCACAAAGTTGTTGACGATTGAGAATGTTAATGATTTTGTAATGATTGGTAGAAAAAAAATTGAAAAAAAAACTCCTTATTCAGCCTTTCTCACAAACGGATATTCAACCATTGACATTTTCGGGTATTCAAAAACATATTCGACCACAGATACTGCTCATTTATGAATGGTTACGTGGTTGGCGACATTTTGATATCATAAATACTCACGATAGAGTAAGTTCGCTCCATTGCAGAAGTTTGAAAAGATAGGCCGTGGATAATATACATATTTTATGTGAAATAAAATTAAAAAAAGAAGCTGACATTTTTTCATGGAATTTCTAAGTTTATGTCACAGATGACCTAACTTTTCGGAATATCGCAATGGAGCGCACTTGTAAAATAAACTTCCAGCAAATCTTCTTGAGACGATGTGTTCTATATCACACAATCCTTGATCCATCCTATATGTCCTACAAAATGGGTTTACCAAATAGGTTTGACGTGTTTTCCATTATTTATGACAACCGGAAAAACTGTCAGATTCATCATGTTCAACGGAATGTACGTAGGTGTTAAGGATAATACAGGATGGGAAGACGAACCCCATTGCATTTCAGCAGAGCTTAAAACCAAGTAAGAAGCTTGAAATGAATCGATATTTATATAATCCAGATTATACCGCCCATTGATGGATAGACTAATAAATGAGGTGTGTTCATCGATGCATTCTATCAAGTTATCATTCGTCGAGTTTGTACTTCTAAAAGCGTTGGTCTGCTTCAAAGCGTCTGGTAAACATACAGTTCATCTAGTATTCAGTTTCCATCTTTTTCAGCATGTTGTGATGTTTCCCTCGAACTGAAAAAGTTTGTAAACAATTACATGAATGGTATTCTACGAGCGTTGAATGTGTATTATCAACAGCTTGGAATGAATAAGGATGCAATCGCTGAAAGAACCGGCAATGTTGTTCTTATGATGTCCAGTATTTTTGTGAGATTTTGATGCTACAAAAGCCAGAAATTTCTCATATTTCAGGCTGTCGGAATGGAATGTTTGGAGTCCCACCAAAAAATCCAATTCTTCGATCTTTGGCAATTGGATGATCTACTCATCAAACTGATTCAAAGAGGATGACACACAAATTATTTATGAATAGAATTAATGAAATATCACATTTTATATTATTGAAAATAGGAAAAAAAAGGGGAAAAGGAAGAACACCCGGGAGAGGGAGAACATACATAATGAACAAACGGGAAAGGAGCCAAGTTCTAAAGATCATGTTTTTATAAAAAACGGGATGATGCGAATGAACACTATTACAACTCCAGTAAAGTCTGATTTTGAAGGTTTACAGAAAAATTGACATCTTGCATATTCAAAAGATCTATCAAACTTGCATTACTAGGCATACTGTAGTTGCCCACAACAATAGATGAATTGGATTGTTGTACCAATGTGGTGCTAAATTGTTCAATTCGCATTAATAAATTTGAGACACACACACAAAAAAGCGGAATGAATTATCACAATTAATTGGTGAGAAAAAAGACGAACTTAGAAAAAGCTCAACAGACAATAAAAAAAGTTGGGAGAAAGAAGCAATAATGTTATTGAATCGCATTTTATTCTTCTTCTACTTACGAATCCACAGCTGACTCGATATCATTGATGAATAAAGCTGATAGGGCAAAGAGAAGGAATACCACTCCACCGATCAGGGTAACTGAAATGATATTGGTTAATTTTAAACATTTCTTAAAAGTTATAATTGAAAATTTCGCCAAGTGAAACTTTTGGAAAGTTAGGCCCTGCCCGAAATTTCAGCTAAAAATCATGCTGCGATTGTTATTTTTTATTTCGTTTTCTTTCTTTTCATTTTTCATTTATTAGGGATCTTTGAGGCATTTTAATTACAAATAAATTCGTAATTATCGCTTTTAGGTCGGATTGACAATATATCGACATATTTAAAAAATGATCTACCTGTTCTCACAGAGATTCGTTGGGCTACAATCTTTCCTCCAATAACAGCAATACCAGTGCACAAAGCGTGTCCGAGAATTCCACCACCGATAACTCCAGCTGAAATTACAAATACTTATTTTGGTTTGGAAACTATAACCCTACCAATATTCTCACGAGCTCCAAGAATGATTGTTGTCAATTGTGAACGATCACCCCATTCAGCAACAAATGTCAGTGTGAATGCTTCGATGAAAATTCGTGATGTGAATAGGAAAATTTTCTTTGTTTCACTTCTAAATATCATTGGTTTTTCGGGTTTTTTCTACACAAATTCACTCACGGTTGCTGCGTTCCGGATTCGAGCATATCGAATTTACTTGCATCCAGTTCTCCCTCTCTTTTCAAAACTTCCGCTTGAGCTTCTTCATATTCTTCCTGACCTTCATTTGGAGACATATTCCATCCTTCATGCAACATTTTCAAGCCGAAAAGTGCAAATAAAGCAGTTGACAAGTAGTAGGTTACAGCTCTTGGAATTACTTGCGTGATCCATCCAAGGCATGCTGAATAATAAAGATATTACAAAATTTAACGCTCTCTTACCTGATAAAACAGTCATAAGAGCAAGAGCACCCATGGCTCCGGAGAAAACAGTAATCCTAGAATGTCTCATCGACATAATAACAGCGATAAACCATGTTTTGTCACCAAGTTCGGATACAACAATAACTGAGAATGAAGCGAAGAACCCGTGATAAAATGAGATGTCTTTTTGTGATAATTTCTAAAATTTTTGGTTCAGAGTAATTGTTCAAGAGCAAAACTCACATTTGTTTCAACCGACTTCTCATTAGCCTCGTAAAGCTTGACATCTTCTTTGTCAATTTTGACATCGACCGTATCTACATCTTTCTAAAATGAAAAACACTAATTTTTCTGACATTCGTTTAATTGAATTACCACTTCGTTTTCTGACCGTGATGTTTGGACAAGGATGAGGAGGCAGAATAATATGATTTTTGAAGTTCGCATCACCTGAAATTGCGAAATATGACGTATTCAAAAACAAAGCGTTGAAGTGAAACAATTGGGTGAAAAATATCTTGGTAAATTTTGAGAAATAACGATAAAAGCGTATTTATACTCCTTGAAAGTGCAAAAAATGGTAATGTGCGTCAACTTAAATGCAAGATGTGCATTCCCACGCATTGCGTACAGAGCTCAGCGAAATTTTGTTGAAAGCTCTTCTGGGAATTCACATTGAATACAGTAGCAAGAAATTAAGCAAATGCATACTGTACTTAAAGGCGCACATCTCAAAAGAGGTTTCGTTGCGAGTGCCTATGAAGTAATCAATATTTTGAAGGTATTTGCTAGCTTCAAATTCGTGGATTCTCTTCATTCCACAAAAGACAGACATTCAAAGATGCTTATCGTTTTCGTTATCGTTACCGGAAATCTTCATGTGAACACATTCCAGTTTCATTTAAAAGGTGAAAATTTTTTGAAGAAGACGAAATGGCAAAAATTGATTTAGTTAGACTGTTAAAATCAAAGAGATACTTTCCTTATCACTGTTAAAGGTCATATGATCACTGTTTTTTGATGAAACAAGACAGAAAACTATCATTTTTATACAATGAATAACTCAAAATGCACATTTTAAAGGAAACATATAATATTGCGAAAACAATAAAGAAACAATCTAAGCTAGATAGAGATAGTTAGAGCAATGTACCGATCATCGAGTGAGTTGAATAGAAAAATTAATAGGACACTTGCGAAAAATGTTAAATTAGCCTTCCTAGGCGGGAAATTTGTGAAAAATCTCAACATTTCCCGCAAAGGCAGGTCTTTCTCGTAAGTGATAATATATTTGATGAAAATTACAAGTCCGCCCAAAGTTTGAATTGCTGAACATGTCGACATGGAATATTTTTGCTAATCGCCTTGATTGTCAATCCACGATCTTCGGTTAGAAGTACACAATTCCGATAAATTGCGTTTTCGGCAGATGATGGAATGGTATTTGTGTTGGGTACTGCGTAGTTTTCCACGTATTGAGTACAACTTTCCAGGATCATATCATCATTTACCTGAAATTAAATTAACATTGTAAAACTGCAAGTTAAACTAACCTTATTATTTTGTTTGTGAACAGATGTGTCTTCTGTGGCAACAACAAGACCTATCTTCTTTCCTTGTGTCGTCAAAGTTGAAATCTTCGAGTTCTTGTTCCTCGCCATTTCTTTCAGCCAGGCAAGTGCAACTTTCGAGTTCTCCCGAACATATTCCTCTTGATCACCAACTTCACTCCGAGAAGTGGCGGGAAGACATAAGCCAGATATTTCGGCCATGACTAAACATCGGAAATTGGTGATTTTTGACACAAAATGAATATTCACCTGTAGTTGGTACAACCAACTGATAATCCTTGGACTCAACGATACTTTTGAGAATATTCAAGTGGTCGATGAAGACATTTGTGTCAGCAATCACATTTTCCGGACGAACCTGGAAAAATAAGTTCGAAGTTCTATGAGAATTAAAATACCAAACTAACCAAAAACGTTAATGATCCTTTTTTACGTTCCATATCAACAATTTTTTCGTGTGAAAACGTATCATCATCATTCACATCATCCTCCTGTGTCATTTTCTGACTTATTCGTTCTCTCCAAAAATCACAGCTCTCCACAACGTTCGAAATTTTGCCTCTCACAGCTTTCAAACAAGTTGATGAATTCTCATGTGATGATTGTTTTGATGCGATTGGATACGAGCCGAATGATTTGAAAAATGACGAAATGAAGACAACTTCTGGATGAACTGATTCTTGAACTGCAAATAATGATTTTTAAATTCAAAGGAGAACTGTTTCTAAACCTTCCATAGTCCCGACAATCTCTCCAAATGTGGCAACAAAAGATTCAAAAGTCGTTCGCGAAGATAAATGTAATATAGTTGATGGTAGTGCATCGAAACAATCTAGCTGGCTGATAGCTGACTTTCCTTCCTCACTAGACATCCATAATGCAACCAAGTTAGCAGCCGGTAGAATAATGAGAGCCTGAAACGAACAAGATCATAAAGTAACAAAAATTGAATTACTTTTCTCTCAATTTCCAACTTTTCCTCTGTTGAACTAAGTGCACTAATGATATTTTCCTTGCTCGATGACACAATATCTAACAAGATCGTTTGAAATGTAGTTAGAGCTCGAACGGCTGCTAGTAATTGCGTAGAATCTGAAGTCAAAGACTATTTATTTGATAAATACAAAAATCCTCACTTATTGATACATTCACAGCATACAAAAACAGTGTTGCAATTTGAACAAGATGTCTCGCAGAAAAATCTGATTGTTTTTTCGAAAGTGATGCAAATAATAGTGCAAACGCTCGTTCCGAAACACTGGAAACTTCAAAATTCAGTGATATCTTAAAAGTAAGGCCTACCTTTGAAAATGATCCATTCCAACTTTAGTGATAAGCATTCCAAATGTATCAATCAGATACGATACAGCTCGTCGATGCAATTTACTAGAAGATTGATTCATAAAACTTTGCAGCACATCTTCAATGACTCGACCACCACTGTCATCACGTGCTTCACCTGTTTTCAGATTTACCCAAATCTTAAAAAGAACTAATTTTGTAAGAAGCCACCTAAAGTCATACCTCTTTAACTTTCTCCATCTTCTTCATCATCTGCACCTCATCGCGAATCTTTCCACATTCCGAATCAAGAAGTGGCTCGTATTTCGACACTTTTGCACGCATCGCAGAAATCCGTTGCGAAAGTCGATCTTTCGATGCTTCGTATGGATGGGAACATGCCATTGCTCGTGTCAAGAAGAATATTTCATCAATAACAAGAGTCTGCAAAATTGAGAAACTTGATGAAGGAAAGTTGGAATGGAAAAAGTGGATAGGAAACTTTGAAGCACGCAGGTTATATGTCATGTAAAATGGGTAAAACCGCCCCCTTCCCAATAGAAACCGTGTTAGGTGAGTGACAAAAACGTGACATGTTATAAAGCGTTCCATGAAACCTTCGGACGTTTAGATTAAACAAACAAACAAAAAAGGATATGATGGTTAAATGTATATTGTATTCTAACGTCACCTGTCTCTGCCTCGACAATACTTCAATCGGAATGAGGCGAGCCCGGCGGGCGCTTCGATACAGCATCTACAACATTATCTAGATATCATACCGAGACGATTTTACCCTTTTTTGGTGGTATAAACTTGTTTCATTGTTAGGAATCCTAACTAAGGATGGAAGACTTACAGAATAAAACGACACGACTCCAAGTTGGTTGTATGGATGACCGGAGGATGGCCATAATTGCGTAGATTTGAGGTAGAAACTGAATTGGAACGAGATGTTTTTATTAACTGACAAGTATTATAATACCTTTGAGAAATAGAATAGTTTTCTGATCCATCAACAAGTGTTTTGTACCTATGTAGATCTCCAAGTGAGACTAGGTGCCGAGATAATGATTTGACAGCGATCTGTAAGACTCAAGTTAGTAATAACTTAACCTTTTCAACTTACTTTTTGAGTCGGAGAAGAAAGCTTTTGAATTCCACATGGTAAATCGATCAGCAGAGTTGTTAAATCAACATCTGTTGGGAAACCAGACTTCCAGAATAAAATATCATTCAGCACGATTTCATAGTTTTCTTCATACTTTTTAATGAGACTCTCATAAAATGTGATTCCCTGAAATAATTTTAGTTGCCTCGCTTGCTCTCACTATACTCTTACATCTAACAGTAACCGTTGTAAAGCTGCGCGAATCAATTTCGCGTTCGAGGAAGGTGAGTTGGAGCCGGTTCGTAGAGCATCAATTGGCTGAAATTTCCAAGATACGTTTACTTATGTAATGTCCATTCACTATTTCACACAAAATATGTATATTATGCCATTTCAGCCACAAGTAATTGCGAAGTTATCACTTTTATAAGATTCTATGCTTATTTTTTTTCTGACTGGAATGCTCATTTTAGCAGACATTTTAACTTATTGAACATTTGCATTGTGCCTTATTTGGCAAAATCATGAATTTAAAATAGAAATCTTACCTTATGGAATGCTTGCTTGAAAAGTTGTTGTTCTAATCCTGTAGTAAATGAGAACTTGATATCGGGAAGTAACGCATCCAAAAACACTTGCGCAAGATCCAGACTAAATCCACATCTTTTGGAAATTCACGATTTTCAGCCTACCTGGCTATAACAATTTTCTTCGCTGCTTCAACATCCCTCTTTTTCGCAACATGGGGTGCGATTTTTGTAATTTGATCAGCAATATCTTTGATTTTCGGACTGTCAAACTTCTCAAATCTCTCCCTTCTTTCTTGCTCTCTATTCATTTCATCCGCCGTTTCTGATGCTGTTAATTCCTCTTTTTCTTCACTGAAAACACTGTTATAAAAAGAGACAAATTCTGAAACACCCGCAAGCAACATTTAGGAAAACCAAAACAACCCAGCATGTAAACCAAACAAAAAACGCTGATTTTCGAGTAAAATCATTTTTATTAGTGTAGTGAATGTGTGTTAATAAATGTTTAGACAGGAATATTTTTAGGATAAGACGATGGTTGATTTATAATATACATTAATAAGGCAGAATATGATAAAAGTACAAGGAAAATTAAAGAACAATTAAATAAAACTATTTCATGTGAAAGTTTTTGGATTAAGTGAGCTTAGGCTATTTTATTAAGAGAAACTATAAATTTGCATGGGATTGAAACACAGGAGAAGGACGAGTGAGATCAAGATAATGTTAATTTAAAAGTGGTTAGATAAGGGAAAAAAACTGCAAACTTCATTGAAAGCGGTTGGGTGAGGAATAGAGGGGCGAGTCGATGGAATTCACCTGCGTTTCATAATAACCCGCTCTGTTCCGTTTTGCTGATGTTGTGCTCGACGATCTTCGACATCAGGACGATCACGTTTTACAATTGATAATCGGCCGGCAAGACGTTCAGAGTTTTGATGTGTTGTGATTGGATCATATTGTATCTCTTCATCATCTCGATCGTCATGTTCGCCACGGTATTTTCGTTCCGGCTTTTCATTTCGTCGATTTTGGAGAGCTGAAGATTGAAATTTTGCTTAACGAATGCTCAAAATTCTTACCATTACTCTCATTTGGATGTTTATAATTAACATTTCCCTGTCGATGACCATTCTCATTGTTTCTACGATGATTCTTTGGTTGATTTAACTGACGTTGTTGATAGTGTTGGCGAGGATGATAAGCAGCTGAAAAACGAAAAACATATATAAAACTATTTCAAAACGTACTGTAGCTTTCTCTAGTTGATGTCGGTGTTCTTTCTCCACTTTTCGGAACTTCATCATCGTCTTCATCTTCTTCTGCAATGCTTCCTCCGAATGATGATTCTCTATCACTATCATCTCTTCCTCTATTTCGACGATTTCTTCCTCTAGGCGAATGTGAGCTATGATAAACATTTGGGTCTTGAAACCGATTCTGATTCGGCCTCAACATTCCACGTGGCAATGGTTTTTCAACATTTTTCGGTTGAGCTTTCTCGTCGCTTTCTTCGACATTTGTCTGTTCTTGTTGTGCGAGCCAATCGTTCTCAACTTCTTTACTCCAATCCATTGATGTGAACGATTGCAACGATTGACACATTTCCTCAAATGAAAAACCTTCTCCAATCGAACCTGCACATTGTGATGCTGATTCATATGATGTGTCGATTTGAAGATCGCCATCTCTCTGAAATAAGCTTTCGAGTGAGGAAAATAAAAAAAATACTTACCGTAGACTGCGGCATTTCACTCTGTGTACTGTTGATCGAATCATTACGCCTTCTACCACCACCGGTTCGTTTTGAAATTGCTCCATCACCACGCATCGAAGACCGCTCATTGTAATTACGATGCTGTAGATAAAACCGGCTAGGATGTTTTAACTTTTGAAAAAATTTACCTGTGATCTTTCGAAAGGCTGCCTCTGACTTCGAAAGTTATCTCCGCCTCGTCTATAATTTCCATTACTATGATCCACATAACCACCAGCTTTTCGTGTATCGTACAGCGATTGAGTCGAGTTCTATAACAAATTTCCTTTTTAAACGTTTCAAATAAAAAAAACTTACATATGACGATCCTTGTGATTCTCTTTTATCATTTTCACCTCCAAATCGTCGATATTTGTCGTTCATTGCATTTGCATCTGGTGTTGTACTGCCAGATCCACCCTCTAAATTAATAATTGGTTTAAAAACTGAAAATTGGACATACTTATTGAATCTCTATCATTGCTCAGTCGACGGTTTTGTACACTTTCCGGCCGATCACCGCGTGGTGGTTTTTCATCGTTCGCTAAACTTTTCGTGCTTTCTCCTTTTCGAAGCATACCTGCAAAATGACACATTTTAGTGAAGAATGTGTTGTTTTTCGATCAATAACTGATTATCAAAGAGCTAAATTTAAAAAGTGAAGGTATCTATTTAACTTACCAGGTCGATAAAGTTGAATTTCAGGCCTGGGCTGTTTTCGATTTTTTGGTAGTGTCGTCGCTCCTCCGGACTCGCTCGCTGTTTCGGTATCGGCCATTTTGTGCCTGAAAAAAAGGGTTTGATGATAATTGCTAAGAGAAAGAAACATGATAATAAAACGGAGAACAAGAAGATTGTGTTAGGATGGAGGGACTGTGTTCTTTTCTTCATTTTCTGTGTACTTTTAGTGCTAATCAAACATACGGCATGGTAAGATTTTCCTGGTGCACACACACACATAAATACATTCAACTGAACGAAATTGAAATGATAAAGTGGGTTGATAAAACTAATTTTAAAAATTACATTGATTTTTGTAGTCAAAAAGGTTCAATTTTTTGAAATATGTAGTTTTGAAAACAAACAATAGCGTAAAAAGTATCATAAAATGAAAGAAATGATTTTGAAACATGTTAAACATTAATCTTATGCAAACAAACGGTCTTTTTGTAATTATTTGATATAAAGAGGAAGAAGAGATGATTTCTCAGCAAGAAACTGAACTAACTTTTTTAGTTTTACAACTGATTAACTGATATGTGGCCGATTTCCACCAAACAGCAATATAATTTTTTGAATTTTTGAAATTTAGTATGACAAATAAAGAAAAAACGGTTTTTTTTCAAAGAGCTCCTCAACTATTTCGAAACAAAATAATTTTAGAGTATAATGAAATTAGTGATAAACATTACACTAATAAGAGAACTAACAATCTATCTATGAAAAATCACACTCTGTAACAACACAAAAAAAACGAAAGAAAAAAGGGAGAGAAAGAGAGTGTGTGTGTCTGTGTGTCTGTTGTTCTTCCTCACCATCCCATGCGAATGGCATTGTATTAGAGATATTAGAGGGTTAGACGGCCAGAAAAAATGAGGGTCATTTAATTGAGGAATGATTTTTTGAGTGAGAAAGGTAGAAAAGTACAAATTTTATAGGATACGAGGTGCGTTTGTTGGTAAAAAGCTTTGTAAGGCCGCAAGATATGTGATTATGTTGTTTTCTACTTCTTTTAGTGTAATAGAAATAACACAATCTTGGGTAAAATGAAGAAATCGAGAAGAAAATAAAATTATTTTAAAAAATAATGCCGCTGTAAATCCACACGATAATTGTCGTGAGTTGTGGTGCACAGGTGCAAACATGCCACGCGCATAGTGAACCAAAAACAAAAACATGTTGAAAAATCCAACATAATCGTCTTGAACTTGAATTTCAAAAGTTCAGGTGATAAATTGTAGAACCATATTGTGTGAACGTGTGAATTTAGAGAACAGTAGAGGCGTTTTTCGTTCACACTCTCACAATCACAGAATTAGTCAACATTTAATGGCATGTGATAATGAAACGAGAATTGGGTCAAGACAAATTTATTCATGAAAGTGTTGTTTGAGAAGCAAAGTGATTAAATGAAGAAAACACCCGTACTGGCTTTTTAATTTTTGAAATGATTATTATGGCATCAAAAGAAAAGTGTGGTTGAAGAGATGTTTGTCACGGGTAGAGTATGTCAAAGTTACAATTCTACATGCAAAGAAGTGTGGATCCAATTGAGAACCCGTGTAAAAAATTGACTCGATTGTTTTACAAAGCTGGGGAGAAATGAAGACAATAAAAAAGATGTGAATACCTGTAGATCAGAAACGGGGAAAAGCGTAAAACTTATGGGGGATTTTCTTGAAATGGGTTGTGTTGGGAGATGAAGTATTTACAATAAAACTATCAAAAACTACGTCACCGGTTATGGAAATATGCATAACTGTGTATATCACGAATGGGATATACAGATATAATCGGTTTTTAGAGAAAAATACATAAAATATCCTATAATTATTATGTTGAGCAACTTGGGCCATGCGAGAAGCATGCCTGCTGCGATTCGAGTTCGTTTTCGTCATGGACTGTTTCGAATGAAGTTTGACTTCTGTAAAAGAACAATAGTTTAGGAAAACTTTGCGAAAGAAACCTTAAAGACGGTGAATGACATGTACTTGTTCTTGACTGGAATCCGCTTGATCCAGCTTTATCACTACTTGATTCTCCTTTATGGTGACTGTCACATGGAGCTTCAGCGTCCTAAATAAAATAATTTCATGTTGATCACTATTGGGAAAGTTACCTGAATAGTGATGCTTCTTGATGATAATATACTTGTGCATTCTTTATTCACTAATTTCTTCCACTTTGGTCCAACATGTTCATCTAGTGTAGCATCAAGGAATGTCGATAGTGTGTAAACATGCCAGTATTCTCCGATCCATAATAATACACCGCACACAACACAAAGTATTCCAATTGCAAATATCAAGTAGAAACAAAATGATACTGATGCAGTCAGATCAACGCGTTCGAGATTTTCGCCAGTGAACGCGATTCGAAGTTCGCAGGGGGATATTATGAAGTATAGAAGATTGGCAACTAGACATGAGATTCCAGTAGCAATTATAGACTGAAAAATAACTATGTTTCGTGGAAAAACTGTATCAACCTACTTTGTAAGCATCGTGTGGAAGCACCAATAGTAATACAATAGTCAACAACCAACAAGCAAATGCGAACCATATCACAGCATTTGTATAATGACCAGCAACACGATAATGTCGACCCCAATCAAATGCGTCTTGATTCAAAGAAAAATATTCAAGAACTGATAGCATTGGATATGGCAATCCTTGTTGGAGGGCATGTTGCAATGCTTCAGACATTGATGATACTCCCGATATATCGAATCCTTCGTTGTAGTATAATTGTGTCATATCAATGCCAGGGAGAATATCACTTGATGATAACAGGCGTTCGACTGAAAATTGTTTGTATATGTTTGATTTTCAGAAGAACAGTGCTTTTCGGTTTTGTGATGTTCCCAGGAAATTACGGTACCATTTATCAATAGAGCGCGGTTTCCTACTCTTGAACTCATACACAATGATCTTTGTGTCTTTTTTTATGTTCACTGCACATATTCGTTTGAGTTTGTGCACACTTACATTTCAACGTCACATTGACTTTTTGTAGCCCAATCTCAACACCAATTTTGGCAAGTATCCTTTCATTCGAGTGTGCTCGAAACTGTGTGTAGATCATTTGAGATCCTGTCGCCCATCGTGGTAGATATAGTGATGCTGAACAATTAGATTTGAAAATTATCTAGGTTGGAATAGGATATACCAGTTAAGGATGCTCCAACCACTAACATAAGGATATACACTATTGTTGTGATGACCCGTTTCTGTCGCACACCAGGTAAAATTACAATATAAGCAATAAGGAATACTAGAAATACTGAAAACAGCTGAAAAATGATTGAATTGTTGATAAGTTTGAGTTATAGATAGTATTTACCACAAAAGCCATCATATTGAAGTTCGGAATTTCGGCATTAGGATAATCAGAAGGGCTCGGATTGTTGCCGAACCACCACATCTTTCGTCTGAAATGTTTGACTCTTTTAATAATTATTGCGCAAAAATGCACGTCTTATATATATATACGGACCCCGCAATTGGGTAAACAACATGAAAAGGCGGAGCATGTTTGACGGGAAGGGGGAGGACAACAAAAAAAGAGTAGGAGTTCAAATTTATTCGAAGAGTCAATAGTATCAATAGAGTTGGATGAAAAATACAAATATCATATTTTGATAGGAGGGACGGGTATCAAGGAATGAATATAACTGGAAAAAAGTTGGGGGAGTAGGTTTATGATGAGCAAACATATGAAAATAGTAACTAGAAACCGGAATAGTTTATTTGAAGGAGGAGAAAGGACGGGATGTGCTAAATTTTAGTAAATATTTGTAATATCGAATATTTATTTTTCAATATGAAAAATTGATGGTAATGTACTTCATTGAGGTGTGAACTTGTTGGGGTACTTTCGAGCAATTTGTAAATGAACAGTCTTTAACCAAATCAACGAAACCAAAAAGCGAGAATTGTAAAAGTCTATCATATGATAATAAACAAAAAGAAGATGATGATGAAGCGTCTAACCACTATCACCTTTTGTTTTGGTTTTTGGGCAAGTGAAACTGGACTGATATTACATATGAAAATTCTTTTGATACCTTATAGTATTGATTCTTGTGGCCTAGAAAGTCCCTCGAAGAGCTGTTTTGAGATGTGTGACTTTAAACATTACTGTAATACGGTTTAAAGGCACACGAAGGGTGATGGCAAATCTACAGCGAAGGCAATTTGAACGGTTTCAATACTAAGTAGTCAATGATCATCCTTCAATCAACTAACTTTTATCGTTCTGAACCAACAATAACAACAAGAGAAATGATACACGAATTAGTGAAGAACTAATAGTTTTTTTGTCGAGTAAAGACTATTGAACAACCAATGGGGCTACCACAGATAGCCATCATTTCAGAAACACTTGCTCGATTCTTGTCAAGATTCTAATCTTTCAGAATTCCTTAGATACACAAGTCAAGGTCGAGCGGGCAGGCAGCCAAAAAAAACGTAGAAGGGGACAGAAATTTTGTCTTGATGCGCATTTGGCGAAATAGGAAGCTAGACGGTGTAAATGACGCAAGTAGCATCAGTTCCGAAATTCGGCCGAAAATGGAGAGAAACGAGAGATTTTTATCACTGAAATCTTTTTTTTCAACTCGATTTCAATTTTGACAATAACATGTGAGTAACACAGTTAGCTATGGTTTCTATCTTTTTCGGGTTTCGGGTCGAAACGATTCAACGCGACAATAGTGAATTGATCAAAACATTTGGCATTTGGATTGCCAGAGATTTTGAACATTCTGCCTTCTAAGCCTCAAAAGTTTTTTGATCTACAAATACACACAGCTGATGCTGATTGCTACAGTATGCTCTAAACATGTTTATTATAGTTTTCATACAAACCGAGCCGTAATCCGTGGAAAATGTGTTTTTTGGGTTACTGTAGTTTTCGGAAAGTGTGCATTATTGTTTCACACAGTTCTAAAGCTTTCTCAACTTTTTTGGGTTACTGTAGGTGGGAAAACTGTAAAAAAGGACTAGAAAAGCTCAAAAATATCTCGAAACGAAAAGCTGTGTTGAGATGTGCGCCTTTAAGTAAGTCTAGGCTTGATTTGTAAGGAACTGATAATATTTCTGGGCATTTATTTAAAATTTCAAGGTACTGTAGCTCAATTTCAGCTGTGGCACAGTATGACTCTAGTTAAAGAAAGTGCTATCCTAACTGTTTGCTTCACCGGTTCAACTATCCATTTATACTATTATCATCGAAACAAAAATTCCACAAATACTCATGGTGGCAAAATATGACTCGTCCGCCCCCATAAGAACAGTTGCAATACCCGACAAATTTTTCGACCTCGCGTCATTTCATCAACCAAACTATAGTTGCACATAGAATGGCGGCACAAAAAACAGCAACCTACGGTCGAAATGTGTCAACAAAAAGTCATGTAGACATTTATTTATTTGTTTTTTAGTGTTTTCACTTCATAAGGCGCTAATGCGATGAGAAATTGACCGGCACTAATGGTCAGGAAGTTGATAAAAAGGATTAGATACTTTTTTGGGGTAAGGAAAATCTATTCAAAAACAACAATTTGTTTGTTTTACTTGTTAGCAGCTACTGTACAAAAAAGTGTAAAAAGTTGTAAAATGCAGTTTTGGGGAACATGTCAATAGTTTTTTGAACCAAAAAATTTGAAGGTAACGCATTTTTTTGACTCACATGGAACTCAAACTTTCTCAGGAATTCGTAAATCAGGAAAATTCCAATTACCAACAAAAAAGTGATGCGTTTTTTGGGTGACCAATTGATTTGTGATCGTCATGTAGTGGACGGAAGGGGTATTCGAGGTCGAACTTGCGGGTTTCTCTCTATTGGCTTGTTAATTATTGTTGAAAAGAATTCCAAACTATTTGCTGAGAAGAATTTCAAACAAAACGGTTGAATCATCAGTCAATTATTTGGGGAGGTGTGGTGATTGGATTCGTTCCTTCTGGCCGAATAGACAGATAGGAGCCGTTGGAAAACGTCTTCTAAATCTTAACCTAAAGTCGTTCTAGAATATATGGAAACTTTAAAAACACTACAAACGCGTTGATATGCAAATTTTAGTGCAAAGCTTCAAAATAAGCCTAAAACTGCTGAAAAAGTGACAATTACTAAATTATTTGTAGCTGAAATACCTCAAAGAACTCTAATAATTAAATTTGGAATAGAAAAATAACAATCGGAGCAAGATTTTGAGCTGAAGTTTTAGACATGGCCTAACTTTCCAGCCATGGCCTAAAATTCCAAAGGTTGCGATTATAGCGCACTTGGCAAAGCTTAAATATTGTCAATCCATGATTTTGACCGATCATGGTCGCGAGCAGAGTTTGGGTTTCTAGACCATTTGCCAAAGTCGACCACCAAAAACTAGGCTGTAGTGGCCTAGAAACCCAAACTCAGCCAGCGGTCATGGTCGGCCAAAATCATGGACAAATTTTCGCCATTGCTAATATACGGGCGTGTCTATCCCAGAAATTTCAAAGATAACAAAATGACATTCTTTGTAAAATGTTCTCTAACCTTCAAAATTAGCATGATCGATCTCCCATTGAGAGTAAAATGTGAAAAGTACAATAATGACCAAAATGATGGAAAGTTTGGAATTGACCTCAATCAAGAAAAAGTAGGAGAATTGTGGAAAGTAGTGATTGCGAGATCAAGGGAATAAAATTTGATGATCAGTAGAAACAATTGTTGTTATAGTTATATCAACGAGGAAAAACAAGTTGGTAGATGGAAAGTTGGGATATGTTACTTCATCAGTAGATGCACTTGTGCACGTAGAATCTGATTTATGAATCACTTTTGTTGAAAATCTAGGGAAGATCGAAAAAAAAAGTTTGAAAATTTTCAAAAAAAAAATTGTCAGAGTTAGTAGCTCACTTTTTTCAAAAGACTTAAAATTCAAATCAGTATTGCGCTCTAGTGCAAATTTTGTGATACAGTATTTTTTTTCAAATTTTGGAAAAAAAAAACTTTTTTCATCAATTTTGGCTTAAGATGTGTCTTCTGCCGTACGCATACTGTACTATTTCGCACAAAAAAGTTGTTCTGATTTGTGAGAATTTTTTTCAGCAAGTTTTGATTGGGAATTTTTAAACAAAGTAACCCGCTGGCCGAAAAATTTCGAAGTGAATTCGGATTTACAAGGAACAAGGAAGTTTTTAACCTAGTAACCTTCGTATTTCTCTATAAACGAATGAACTGAAGAAACAAATATGACAAAAGAGATGAAATAAGGGGAAAACCGACGTAAGAGAGATGGGGTGCGATTCACAAAAAAAAACTGATAAACAGTTTTTGGTTGATTTTTCTCAGTAAGAAATGATCTGATTTTTGAATTTATGGTACTTCTCTGTGGTAAAATGTACTTAAATATTAGAATAGATATTGTGAGATAACAATTACAAATACTTGATACATTAGGCTTATGATCGATTAGCGATGGATGGGTGTAGGAGAGGGATGCGATGGCAAAACGATATCATTTGGGTGAAGAAGAAGAAGAAGGAGGAAGCGGAAAAGAAGAAGGACGAACGATTGGAAGAGAAAATGAGAAAGAGAAAGAACAAAACCAGGAAATTAAGAAGGGGTGTTGCGCAACTTTATCAGTTTTTTCGTTGATGTTGAACGGTTTAGACTTTGCGCAATTGTTTATTTCTTCGAAAAAAACAACAGTTTTGAAAACTTTAGGTTTACTGTAGAAACGCACTGTAGGATACTTTGTGTGTCAGAAAACTTGCACAAAAATCTGTTTTGTTATGCGGTTCCCGATGGTTTATATAAAATTTCTTATCAGTATCCATGAAGGAATGTATATATACATATATATTTGTCGATAATTAGTCATTATTCCTTCCTTTACTCAAAAAAAGTAAACAACACTGAAACAGACGAAACGCTATTTTGATCTATTTATGATGTTATATACCTATGAATGAATGTCAAATGAAAATGAAAAAGATTTACGAAGATTATTCGAGTATCTCTTGATATGGTATACTATTTCAATGTTGGTGGGGTGAAAGTCGTATTAGTCAAGGGTAAGCGGGAGAGCGGGGCAGCTAAAAAAAAGTGAAACAGTACATTTGAGATAACGGTTCGCGTTTTACTAGTAATGTTTTAGTAGAGGTTTAGTTCCATCCAAAGTTGAAAAAAAAACCTTTTTTGTCACACAGCTGATGTTTTTTGCTACAGTAAGATTTGAAAATGTTTTTGGTCTGGAAAACCTCAAAAGTCGTTCGAAGCGGAGAGCTGTTTTGAGATATGTGCCTTTAAACAGTACAGTAATCTTAGACGTGTTTTAGGCTACGGTTTAAAGGCGCACAATGGTTGACGCCTTCGTAAGTCTACAACGAAGCGCTCGAAGTTCTGTGAAATTAAATGAAATCCTTCGAAATTTTTCGAAATTCTCGGAAGTTCTACGATCACTTTCATGATGATCAAAGCGATAAAACCACACATTTCAGTAGTGAAGTTGTTTAATGAAGTCAAAAAATCTGGAATTCAAAAATTTGTAGATGCCGAAAAAGTCAAACAGTAATGAAATCGAATGGTATAGAGCGAGAGAATGAAGATGTCGAAAAGCCAGATAAACAGGAGGGGCAAAGAGAAAATTACAACGAAAAAGTGCGTATGTATATGTGTATGTATCTATATTACCCTCCTGCCATTTCCCCCCACATTGCCCCCTTCTCCTTGCATTTTGCCATTGGTATTAATTGGAACGGGAAACCCGAATCGAAAGGCTTTTCGCCTTTCTTTTTACCAAATAGACAGTGTCAGACATGCTAATTGCAACACTTTTTTTTATTGAGATGACATCTCTCTCATATTATTATTATTATTTGCGAGTGGATGATCTCGTGACGTTTTCTAATATGCAGATAACTAGCTTTTTGTATAATGACCTTATGGATTCTACCAAAATTTTCGTAAGGTGACAAAAAGTGGAACCGTTTTGGAGTGTTACAATTTTTTGGCCAAATACTGAAACTAATTGACCGATTTTTAATCCAATTAGTCAATAGGAAAAGTTCGTAATTTTCGAGAAACAAGTTGTTTGGGTGAAGAACATGGAGCTTCTGCCAAATGCGCTCTATGGAGACTGCCGGAAAGTTAGGCCATCTTTGATGTAAAACTTAGGCCATGGCTGAAAATTCAGGTTTTTCAAAAAATTGGGGTTATTCTTTAAAAAAAAGCTCTTTCTGAATATATTTGAATTTCATAGA
Source organism: Caenorhabditis uteleia (assembly GCA_963573275.1). Taxonomy (NCBI): domain Eukaryota; kingdom Metazoa; phylum Nematoda; class Chromadorea; order Rhabditida; family Rhabditidae; genus Caenorhabditis; species Caenorhabditis uteleia. The sequence continues at coordinate 16,796,002 of OY752135.1, forward strand.
CACGAAAAAATGCTTTTTGTGGTGATTTTTTAAAAGATAAATTCAAATATAAGCAAAAAAATCCTATAATAATTTTTCAATTATTTGTATTTCTGAGAGTTTAAATATATCTATTTTGTACGAAATAAAATTAAAATAATGAGCAGATTTGGACTGAAATTTCAGCCATGGCCTAACTTTAATGTCACAAATGGCCTAGCTTTTCACAATTGATCTGACAAGAGAAAGTTTGAACCTACCGTAAGATGACCTACCGGGCGGAAATCAAGTACAAGACGAAATGAAAAGTTGAGAATAAAGTACAAAGTGAAAGAATATATACTGAACCGGTTCAAACAATAGAACAAGTGCGAAAAAATGAGGATTTTTTTGAGGAATACTTTTGAATAGAACTTTATGGGATTTTTAATGATGTTTCTAATATTGATATGTCAAACAACAAAAAAGCTGGTCGAGGTGACCAATAAATTCTGGAATTTCCATCATTCGAAAAAAGTGACTGGTTCTATGAGTGTCAATCGACGGGGGGGGGGGGGGCTTAAATCGAGAAGCGCACGTTTGATTTTGTTTATCATATGCATATTACACTATTTGTGATTTCCTACTGATCAACCATTTTGACATTTTAATCCGTTACGTGGAATGATGCAATTTGGCGGGAAAACCTAAGGATTCAAAAGTATATAGGTTAATCTTAATAGTTTCAAAATCATGGATACAGATCCTAAAATGGGATTTAGGATTTCGTAATTTTTCGAAAAATGGAGAGTTGATTGTGTAGATTTGAAATGAGTGAAAAAAGTTTCAGCCAGAACAGCCGTTGGACAAAAATAAGTCTAAAAACGTCTCAAATTACAGGTCTATTTTCGACCACATTTCAGACCTACACGAAAGATTTCACCTAAACTTAACCTAAGGATGGACCAGTCTAGATGAACTTAAACCTCAATAACATGACAAGTAACAATTTCAATGCTTGCATAAACGAAAAAAAAACTAGTGAATTCGAAGGTCAGAATTAGGAAACGAATAATTTATAATATAATAATCTTGCCTTCGTTTTCTAGTGAAGTGTAATAATATGTATAACATTTGTGTATACTATCTAAAATGAAATATGGGTCCAGTTGATATAGACGCAAAAAGAAACTACAACCCGCCCCAATACCGCCAAAAGTATAGGAAATTTTTCGTACATATGCTTTACACAGGGGTTTCGTTGGGGCGACTTCCTCTCTCGCTCAATCACTGTTTGGGGGCAAAAGAAGAGAAAAAAACGTATACTGTTGTATTTAGTTTCAGAATTCATCAAACAGATGTGTTCCACAGAATGTTATTTCATAATCAAGCAGTCTGGCAAGTGCGCCCTGGCGCAATATTTCGAAAAGTTAAGCCATTGTTGCTGTATCAGCCGGATTTTTTTTGCTTATATTTGAGTTTATCATTCAAAATCATCACAATTCGCTTTTTTGGTTTTTGTGAAACTCAAATATATGCAAAAAGAACTGAATATTCACAAATTTTTACGAAAAACCAAAGAAAATTTCCAGCATTCTCCGCCATGGCCTAACTTTCCAGATGTTGCGGTAGAGCGCATTTGGAAAATTTTGGATTTTCAATACATGTAGTGAACTCAAGATAGAAGAACAGTTGAGAAAAGTAAACAAAACAAATAAACTTGCAACAAAAGTTCGTTGAAAAATCGGCAGAAATCTAACTTTTGAAAGTTCTCAAACATATCGAAAAAATCAAAATTTCAAGTGAGATCAAATTCGAAAAAATCTAACTTTAAAATTTTTCCAACACCAAAACTACAAAGATATGATTTTCACCGAAAAGTAATAAGTCGATCATTTGCAACAAATAATCCGCCACCTATTGTGACCGTTGTGGGTCATTGGTTTCAAATGTAATATGATAAGCTTCTTCTTCTTCTTTTCTTCTTTTTTCCCTCTTCAGATAAATTTGAAAGAACACAACAATACATATGAAGAATGTTACACAGGGCCACTCATCATCATTTAATTTTGTAAAGGTCATTGCGGCGGTTTTTTTCACGAGAAAAAGCTAGTATGGTCAAATCATATTATACGAAGAAGAAAAAACTGGAATGTGCTGGTTGTTGGACTTTTACTGAACGAGCAAAGAAAGGGCAACACATGATTGGTGAATGTATGTCTCAAATGTCTCAAAAGATTGTTTTGACACACAAAAAAACAATAACAACAATAAAGTTGTTGAAGTACATACTTGAACAAATTCCGGATATTAGCGAGAAATGTTGCATCTCACATTTGGATGGGAAAACATTTCAACCTAGTTTTTGTCAATCTACAACTTTGGCAAGTGCGCTCTATTGCGAAAGTTCAAAATGGCTGAAACTAGAATACATTCTGACAGATCATTCGGGCTGAAATTTTAGTCATGGCCGAACTTTCGCGACATAAGTGGCCTAACTTTTCGAGGTTTAAAAAACTAGGCCATGGTGGAAATTTCAGTTAAAATGAGGATTTTTCTAGGTTTTTTTCTGTTGAAACTTGACAAAACGTGACGATATCCTGCTCTTTTCAAAATATTGCAATGGAGCGCACTTGCCACTATTGGCAATAGTTCAAAAAATAACCTTGGCCGAAAAAATGCGACCTCAAAAGTTAGGTCATAAAGCGAATTCAATACGAAAAAACAAATCAATTAGAAAACTATGAGAGACGAAAAAGGGCTAACGAAAAAAAGTGCGACGACACACACACACAAAATGAGATATGCATCTGTAATATAGATATGTGAATCTTCAATGAAAATCTTAAGGGGAGGTGGAGGAAAAGAAGAAGAAGAAGATTTTTATGTATTTATATATCGTTTTGATTTAATGTTTCGGTTGAGGATTTGACAAGGGAAACTGGCAGTGAAATTATTCCTTTCTATCTCTTTCTGATAGATTTATGCACGGTTTCTCCCCTCTTTTTGCCACCAATTCATCACTTTTCCCTTGAATGAATTACGGAAATTAAATGTTGTACTGGATTTTTTGAATGATTAATGACATCATTTTGAACGAGAATTGAGATTTTTATTACTCATCGATTATGAGAAATGGAAGATGAATTTTGAAAAAGGGAAGACAGATATGGATTCTTCAAGGCTTAACTACTGTATCACTTTATCTCTTGTGAAATCTGATAGTGAACCTTTAAGATGGATAGTCGTTCCAGGGGTCATGGCCGTTAGTTCTAAACCTATTTTGGGATTCTAGACTATATACCAAACTAATTCATCAAAAATGTACGAAAATGGTCTAGAACCCCAAAAAAGGTTTAGTTTCTTCTATTTATTCAGTTTTTAAAAAGAATATTCAACTTTTTTTTGTTGAGAAAATTGCAATTCCTTTTGTGGAAAAACACCATTTGAACATCGCGGGTATTTCAAAAATGTGCATTTTTGCGTGAGCGTGATTGCACACCCTGCATTTTACATGACGACAATTGCCGTAAATCAACACCGTAAATATTGTTAGGCTCCAATTTAAGCAGATTTTTTTGGAATTTTCGAGAAGTCATATGAATTCTCTAAAGCTTTTTGATAAAATTGTTATAAAGAAAAAATGAAAAATTATTTTAAAAATCTAAAAGGGGATGCTTCAAAAATATCTGAAATTTCCCTATCACAAAATATTTTGGAATCATAATAGGATGACAGTGAAAAAAAATTATAAGTCAGTCAGAAAAGAATAGTTGGTCATTCAATGTTTAGTGTCATTGTAAAAGTAAGAAGTCGGCCACCTACAAACAATCGAAAGTCATCATAATATGCGTATTATTAGGGGACATTATGACAATGACTAGTATCATTGGAGGGGGGGGAAGAAGGAAGCAAAAGATACCCAACAGTTTTTTTTTCATCTGTGTTGCCATGCTCATCGAACATTTCTGCGTTTCGGCAATTTTCAATGCACTCTAATTGACATAGTACTTGTAAATTTTAAGTGGCGTACTAAACTATTTGCACATTTTGGGGTGGGGGAGTGATCATTTATACCGTATGCTTTGCCACGTTGGATTTTAAGTGATATTGGGATTGAAGATCAGTATCAAATGACAAATATTTGTTTGGATAAATCAAAATGTTGTAGTGATGTTCTTCAAATACATTCTACTGATAAAATTACAAAAGTATAGAAAAATGGGATGCGCTCAAATTTCATTATCTCAATTGCGATATAGTATCGAACAATAAAATATCATATTTTAGATTTTCAGCTCCTTCTTGCTATATTTAGCCGTTTGTTCTAAACTTGTCCGTAGAGCTGTTGAAAAATCAGTTGACAATGACCCTCAAAAACTTTTCTAAAGCAAGTTGAAGAATTGCGGCTTGTCCGAGAGTTCGAAAAGTGAAAATTTCTGCTGAAAGATTTTCACAAATCTTGAAAAACAGTAGCGACAGTTGACAATGTTGATTTCTAGCTCAAAAGCTTCATGGCCGACTCAAAAACGCGAAAAATGAAATATTTTTGTCCGATACTGTATCTGATTGGCTCCAAAAAGCGCTCTTTTACCTTTTAAATTCTAAGATTGAATAATCATATGTTTTAACTAAATACAGGAAAAACAAAGGTATTGTCATAATTCAAAAAGCTATATCTCATGCTTTTTATACTTTCTCACGTTCACAAAAATAATAAATGTAAGTTTATTTTCCCATCAACCGGTTTTACCACTTGGAGGTGTATTTATCACACGAACAAACAATTTCTTTGCGGCTCATCATTTCATTGTGCAAATATGACCCCCAACAAATTGACACATTTTGTGTATTGGGTCAATTACCAGTTTTTCGATTACCAGTTTTTTGTGCTCTTTTTACTTCGAAAAAATATATTTATTGTGTAGCTGGGGACTAATTCAAATACTACAATTATTTCGTCTCGATTGATTTTTATGGATAATTTGCATCATGACTTCATCGCAGCCGGCACCAATTGAGAATATTCGGAAATCACGGAATGCTCGTGAAATGCTGTTGTCGTTCAAATAACCACTTCCACCCCAAATCTGAAATTTGTAGAGATATATAGATGCTACAGTATCTTTTTACTAAATTTTGAGTTTGCAGTTAACTTTTGCTTAAACGTGTAATAAATTTGGGACGTGTTGAAAAAAGTTTGATAACTTTACATGTTTCAAAAATTTTCAAAAAAATTTCATGCTTGATAAAAGTTTTCAGCCAAGTTGTGATCAAAAATTGTATCCGATACTGCATACACACTCACCTGTAAACACTGATCCGTAACTTTTCTGGCCAACCTGCCAATCTTCAACTTCGCCATTGCTGTCAACATACTAACATCTTCACCTTGACAACGTGCCTGTACAGTTCTGTACAACAAACTTCTAGTCGCTTCCAACTCTGCTTCAAGCTCAGCTAATCGAAATTGTATATATTGTTGGTCTAACAACGTCTTCCCAAAGATCGATCTTCCTCGAGCATATTCAATTGTTTCGTTTATACATTTTTGTAACGGCATCAGTCCTAAACATGCTCATTATAATAGCGAATTTCACAATTTTTTACCGACTGCCACTGTTACCAATCTTTCATCATTAAATTGTTTCATTTGATACAAAAAGCCGTGGCCTTCTTCACCAATTATGTAAGATGCGGGGATTCGAACATCGTCGAAATACAATTGAACTGTGTCTGAACTTCTCATTCCGAGTTTATCAAGTGGAATTGAACGGTGAACTCCTGAAAATGACAAGTTAGTTCTAAATTTTGGTTCATATGTCTTGCCTTCCAAGTTCAAAGGCACACAAACCAAACTTTTGTTTTTGTGATGATTCGGATTGTTAGAAGTGTTCATAAGCACACACGCCCAATCTGCCTATGAACAAATTTAATTAAACAAAATTAATTTTAAAACTTATTTTTGTTAGCTCATTGTGTATCCTTACCTGCAAACCATTGGTAATCCACATTTTCGAACCATTAATAATCAAATCATCACCATGCCGTCTTGCAGTGGTACGTATTGCTGATACATCAGATCCAGCATGTGGTTCAGATACAGCAATTGAAGATACTAAGTCGCCGGATATGGAAGAGCGAAGAAACGTTTCCCGCAAGTTAGAGGAGCCTGATTCAAAACATACTTTTATATTTTATGATTAATCATACCAAATTGGGCTAGTGCCGGTGTTGACATATCAGTTTGTACCATCACTGACATTGGAATCGAGCCGCAATCTACTGAACCAATTTGTTCAGCTATTGCGATTGACATTGAGAAATCATAACCCATTCCTCCGAATTCTAAAGGATAAACAAATTGTTTTTATTTTTTAAACTCTTACCAATCGGTTTATTCGCAGCAAAAACGCCAATTTCACCCAATAGTTTGAAAACATGATGAGCCGGATATGGACCATTTTTCTCCCATTGAGCCACATTTGGATTTATTTTCTCCTTTATCAACTATAATAAAAAATTTGTATTGGAAGTAAAAACAGTATACCTTTGATAAACTGGATTGCATTGCAAAATGAGGTTCGTCATAAATCATATGCTTAAAAGTTGTTGTTGCTATAGGAAATGATTTTCGAGCTAGAGACGCCATTCCTGAAGGGACTATATTTGTGGGGTAAAAAGTTAATCAATAAAAAATCAAGCATCTACAAACCATTGAGACAAATTAAAAAACATATGACTAGAAAATGAATAGTCGCATCTTTACGAAGGTTGCGTCACACACACACACGAATAGATAAAAGAAGACACAGATATAGCTTCCTGTATTCGTGTTTTTTTCCATATAAATATATCGAATGCAATTAACGCGTTATGGCAGATATATGCGGCTGCCTTTTCCCCTTCCCTTCATTCATTTCACGATTCAGTTAACGATTTGAATAGTAATTTCTGCATGTGATTGGGTTATCAGGGCAAAAGTTATGGATGATCAATAATCTGATATTCATATCTCATAGTGGATTGGCTAGTTCTTAATGATCAGTCACACCTCGCAACATCGGGTTTTGTCTTGTTGTGATATGATGTTCATTGACTACAATGATGTGGGACTTGAATATTTTTTCAGAAGCAGATGATTTTTTTGGAAATGCCATGTTTTGAACAAGTAAACAATCGAGCTGTTTGGAGATTTTCTACTCGAACAATCTCAAATGTTGAGCCAATCATTTGGGCGGGGTACCTGAAAAAAATTTTGAGTTTTCTATAAAATCACATGATATTTTATGAATAATGTGATATGTCCCATGGGGTGTTATTAACTCGAAAACTGAGAGCTCATTTGTCTAGCAGCTCGAGAGCTCAAACGCGCAAAAAGTATATATTGAATATGTCAATCTAACTTTCAATTTTCTATCAGTATCACCAATACCACCTATCTAATAAAATCAATGGTATTTCATCATCCTCCTGCTCTCTTCATATCCATCCTACCTCTATTTCTCTCATCAAATTCCATTCATTCCCAATAAATCATTCCTCGCCTCACTTTTCCTTTCGTTTCCCTATTTCCCCCCTCCCCAGACTATCACATAGATATCGATTTTCAATAACAACTGCTACAACTTTGTATCACCAACCAACTGAGATGAGTTCGATTGTGTATTTATCGGCAAAGACCACCCACCAAAACAGACCCATCCACTTTTTGTTAAACATTTGACGTCTCTTCAATCGACAATACTATCTATCGTTATGTATGTATGTCCTCGGTTTCGTTAGCGGCGCCTCTCAGTTCGCCCTTTTCTCCCTCAAAAAAAATGGAGAAGAAGAAAAATATTCGCCTCCATCTTCTTCATTTTTTCTGTTGTTTTGTGTTCTGTTCCTCTTCGTCACTCTCGTTCTTTTTTATCATTTGGTTTCAAACCACTTGCTTCCTTTTCACACTTTACAGTAAGCACCTCACAATGTTACTACGGTATTTTTGGGTTTTCATCATAAAATATCATAAAAAATATTCAACCAAATTTCGAAACTAGAACCACGCGATTTGCCCTGAAACCAAACTAAATAGAGAAAACCTTCAAAATAACTGATCCGTTATAATGGCTCATCTAGTTTCATGAGTCATTTATTGAATGTTCTATCATCAATTTTGTTGCTTTACAAAAAACATAAAAGTGCATTCTTGCAAACTGATAGGGGTGTCTGTCATTTCGTAAAATAGTCGATCTTACAGCATTTTCCAAGGTTACACTAAAAAGTGTGTAACTAAACAAACTATCCATTGGTTTTCAAAAACAAACCACTCCCGAAAAAAACATTGCTCCGCCACACAAACACGCATGCACATGAATACGCGCATTCCAACCAACACTCTCGTTTTTCGCTCTGCAAAAAAAACGACGGGGTTCACTTTTCTCGGCATTTTCAGTCTGAAAATTTCAGATATCTTGAAGTTTTGACTTTTTTCTGAAATTTTATGTTTAATGTTTTGTTTTTTTCAGCGCGTCACCTACCTGCATAATCAAGACATGGGTAAGTTGAAAAAATTCCGGGAAAGCTCCATATTCAACTGTTTGACAGTTTTGGCAAGTTTCAGCAGCCTAAACTCTGAATATTCGATGTTTCAATTTTGAAAATACGCAGCAAAAAGCCTTAATCATCATATCGTTTGACACTCAGAGTTTGGTACGCAGCTAAATCTAATAACATTAATTTCTTTCAACGATTTTTGAATATGGAACTTTCTGACCGTATTCGCTTTCCGAAACTTTCAATTTGTCTATTACAGCACCTCTAGTCGAAACAGCGGAGAGCATAAAAGAGCAAGCGGCTGCAGGAAACCCATTCTTTGTGGAACTCGAGAGAAATCAAATGCTGGATGATTATGTGGAAATCATGGAGGTTTGAGTTTTTTATCTTCATACTTAGCGTTGGTGAAACGAAACAATTCTGTGCTGAAACAAAAACTGTATGCATAAAAAAGTTTCAAAATCCTAAGACATGCACCGACTGAAAAAGTAATAATCGAATTGGTCTAAACTTTGATTTCAGCATCGCGGACTATTCATCCAAACGCTAGGCGAACGAATCGAGCAAGGTGCCTCACCTCAAGAGATTCAAGATCTACGTGCCCAGATAACCCATATCGATGCAATCATTCAACATCTATACGGGAATCCTGCTGGACAACCTGCTCCTCAACCTCCAGTCGCTGCACAACCGACAAGAGAAGATAATGTGGAAGTGATCACTGTTGCATCATTACGAGCAGCCGGAGGAAATAACGATAATGATACTGACAGTGAGGATTCAGATAAAGAAGAAACACGGAACAATGAAGATCAACAGACAAGCGTGGAAGTGGCAGGCACTTCGGACGTTTGAGTTCCAGATTATTACACAACTTTTCGGGTTTTCTCCCATCTCTCATTCATCCCTAATCTTTAACCAACGTTCCTTTACATAATTTTATTCTATTTTGTTTTAACTGTGATCTGATAGAAATAAAATTAGTTTATTCACCATTTCAAACCCGCAAAAAGTTAGAGAAAAGGCACTTTTAACAAGTTATGGATGCATATATTGACAGCTATTTTAGATAACACTACTCCCGTTATGAATCTAATCCTGGAGTTTACAATCATTTCTGCAACGATGCTAGATACTCCTGGCATTTTGCTGGAATTGGTTTCATTGACTCGCAGACGTTTTGAGTGAGATCATATAGAGCATCAGAGTTACGAACGCCATCGATGACGATCCATGGAATGAAGTCGATGGCTGGTGAGAGGGATGCGGTTCGTTGGCCAGATAGAGCAAGAAGACGGCGGCCACGTGGTCCAGTTGCACATTCACGCATTCTAAAACATAAATGTTGCAAGAAGATATTATCTTTCACATCTGAATCAAGCGTCGTGGCCTAGAGAGATGTTTTAAGGTGTGTGCCTTTGAAGAGTACAGTAATCTCCGTTAGGTTACTGTTTAAAGGCACACAAAGGTTGGTGGCTCGATTTACCTAGAAATTTCAGCTGGTATCGATTCTACAACACATTTCATCGCCTCATCAACTGAATATTTGCCTTGCATACAAAGAATCGTTGAAATATATTTGTGTGGGAAACCAATCCGATCTATCACACAATTCATTAATTGATTTATTTCACATTCCGTTGCACCATGTTGGCACTGACATCTGGAAACAATTTTGAATGAAGCAGCTTCGAATTGTGAACTTACTGGAAATCGTTGGATTTTTCAGTACATCTAGCTTTTCCAAATGGTATGATAGTCATTTCAATACGAGGCGATGATCCCAACAAATCCCACATTTTTTTGAGCTGCTGTCGGAAAAATCTTGATGTATCCGGACATTGAGATTCCATATAAATATCTACTTTCACAACATTTCCAGTAGGTCGGTCAGAATGTGAAGGTTGATCTTCAGCAGACATAATCTGAAAAACTAGCGAATGATTTCTATAATCAATTGTGTCACCTTGTCAAATAAATGACTAGCTGCTGTTAAATCAGCAAGATGGTTATCACAGTTTTTCATGAATAGACATTCTAGTAGTTTTAGTTGATGTTCGCTAACTGGTACCGATATTGTCAATCGAAAAGCGACTAATAACAAGGAAAAAGAGAATATAGCAGATGAGAACATGTTACACAACATATTATGAGTTGTGCAACATATTTTGCCACACTTTCGTTTCTCCTCCGCCTTCTTTCTCACTTACATCTCCAATTCTTCCCATCGGTAATGTCGCTGGCTCTTCTTTGTTTAATGAACGATACAATAAAAATACTCCAATTAGTATCATGCAAATGTAGATATACTTTCTTATCCGATTTTTGGTCGACGGTCGGATATGTGCTAAAAATATCAACTTTCATGGTCATTTTTGAGTTGTCTTACGTAATAGTGGTTCATCGGTTTCTCGTGTCAATTTCTTCATCATGCAATTGCAATAATATAGTCCTATAATAAGCAGAAGAATTTTCGTCGCTTCCCTTTCCCCAGGGTTTGAGCCGTGCCTAAATGTCAGAAGTCAATCGTGATCAAATATGTCATTGTTTGCTTTTCAAACGATAGGGGGAGTGAAACGAACAACAACAAAAAGTTTCATTCCGTTGCGGGGAATCGAACCCCGGCCTTATGGGTGAGAGCCATAAATCCTAACCACTAGACCACAACGGAGAATGAAAAGTAAGGGCGAGAACGCAGTGATGTTATAGGAGGAGAAAAGGGAGAAAGACAGCTGGCAAACATTGACAAATGTAACTATGATCATATTCAAAAGTGAGGGAAAAATAAAGCCATTGTGTTTTGCGATATGTTTATTATGTTTTTAAGTAAGAACATGATACCATTTCTTTAAAGTAATTCAACTAAAAGCTTTAATAGACTGTATTAGACAAAAAAAACGAAAAAACTGTGAAATGTACTTGAAATGGTTCAAATGAAGAATAACTGAAGTAAAAACCCGAAAAAAAGCTTTCTGAGTTCCAACTTTTTGCTTTGGAAGAACTTCGATTTATGGATGCACCATAAAATTTCGGAAAATTGAGTGGAACTTGTTCAAAACTGCTAAAAGGACGGCTTGCTAAAGGAAAAGTTCAGGGCAAGAATGCAACAAAAATTATGGGCGAAAAGTAATGAGTTGTAGTTTTTCACGACAGGTGACCAGACGCTGCACAAAACTTAGAGATCCGAAGGATAGTAGGAGACGCAGACAAATTGGTAAGTGGTCGGGACGAAGGAAGTAGGAAGGAGGAGAAGGACGAGGAAAAGGGGAAAAGGGTGCGCGGAAGAAGAAGAAGGAGAGGATGCAAATCAAAATGGAAGGACCCAACTGGCTGAGCAGTGAGTTGAGACTAGATGATTGATTAGTGAGGAAGAGATGGGTACAATTAGGTTAGTTAGGATGGGGATATTGAGGTGTTCAGGGTGATCATTTGGGAATTTTCTGTAAGATGTGCAAAAAATTCAGCCATAATTAGGGCGTTCAAAGCTAGTCATTGACAGAAATATGGTCCCAAATAGGCTTAAATCGTGATTTTGATATTTTTACCATATTTCAATCGGCTGAAAATTTCTCGTGAATTTCCTACACTCTCCATTGCGTGAAAAACGTTTTTTTTTTGCTTACAGTAGCCGGAAGTGAAACAGTCGGAAGGCGCAAACTTTTTGCAAATTACAAGTTTTAAAGTGTTTCTCTTAAGGATACGGTAAGTAAAAAACGTTTTTTTTGTTATCGCGAAAATGTCATTGCCGGGATTTCGTGCATATTCAATTTTGATAGAAGCAAACTTACGAAAGCATCCAAAGCCATCTATATTTTCATTCCAAAATCGGTGAACAGTGGATATAAGGAAGAGAGGGACAATGGTTGACAAAGAAGAATATCCGAATTGAAAGCAAAAGTTGAGAGATGTGCGAAGAAAATGGAGATATTCGATCGTCTTGTTATGTCTTCTCGTCTTGTCTAGTATAAACACTAAGCAAAAAGTCATTGAATCGTGGAGAGAATGAATCTGGTTATGTTTAAAACTTATTTGTTATAAATCTTAGAATTGTGGGGCTAATGGACCATATTTCTAATCAGAAATTAATATAGTTATGTGCCTAGTATACGCAAAAACATTGACTCGTATATAATAAGCACCTGCAAATTAAATAATACCAATCCAGTTTGTGGCGGTGTTTTAAAAATATCCCAAGATGAAAAAAATTATAGTTTCCTTGCTGTCAAAAGTGTGGACAAGACTTTTATTATACATAACTTTATTTTGAATGGCTTAGTAGATACATATAAACATTTAGATTCCATAGTCATAGTCTGGATTTCCTTTGGCATATTCTCCAAGAAATCCGAGGCCAAGCTCTTTCGGTTGACTTCCCTCAATAACCTGAAATCAAAAATCCCTTATATACCCTAATATTCAACATCACAAACCTCTGGAAGATTCTCAACAGTATGATACCATTTGGTGAGTTTCGGGAATTTGGCAGCACCCGGAAACTGTTCAGCCGACAATGGGAACTCTGGCAAAACATGTGCTCCCCAGAAAATTCGCTGATAATTCGGGTAGATCAAATAGTCAACAAATCCGGGTTTTGAAGTTCCCGAGAAGAATTCGGCGGTTAGAAGACTTTCAGCATCCTCAAGTGCTTTCACAACTTTCTCGTATTTCTCTTCTTTACCGGTTTGGTCTTTGAAAATTGTCATCAAAGCGTAGAAAGCGGGTGCGATCGCAACTAATCTCTCCAATAAAAGTTTTTGTTGAACCTTTTGATATGGATCAGATGGAAGAATACGGTTTTCTGGGAAGATATCATCCAAATATTCGGGAATGACAGCCGATTCAATGACACATTTGCCATCATGTTCCAATGTTGGTACTTGTCCCTTGAAATGTTTGTTGAAATACCATTCTGGCTTCTTTTGCAAGTGAATATTCACTATTTGAGCGGGAACCTTCTTAGCAGCGGCGTAGATCAATGCTCGTTGAGCCCATGGGCAGAATCTCATGTTGTAGATACGGAATTCACCGGGAGCGAGAGCTTTTGGCTCAGCATCACCTTAAACAATACATTTTATTTGGAAAAAGAAATACATTTGGGCAATGCTCATCCCAAAATCAGTGTGATTCTAAAGAAATGTGCATCCGTAGCATAACCGTTCGCACTCTTGCAAGTATTATTCTGTCCATTCTCCTCACAAGTCAATATCACACTTATCACCAGTGCAACCCTCACTTGAATCTTTGAATCTACAGCAAAACTGACCCTGTCCAGAGCTTATAGGAATCAACACATTCACACCTAGTCATACAGTATTGAAGGCGATATGGTGAGCGTTTGTCTCCACGTAAACCACAATAACGATGATGTCGGATGGTAAACCGCCATCGTTCTAAGCTACAGAGCGGGGACGTCACGTATGAATGAGCTTAACATACGAGGCCGTGAACCCAAACACGGCATGGTCGAGACTCGAACTCGAACCCTTAACTGTACGTATCTGTTCGCTTATTAGACGCGTGTTTATACCACTCGGCCATCATGCACATGTGTGTCCACTGTCTAATTGTGGGTCACATAACCGAGTGGGCCGTTGGTGGCAGGCCATTTGAGGCCGAGTAGATAAAAAGAGCGCTATTAACCATTTTACTAAACAACATTATAAGTCTAGTTTTTGTTTTTTCCTTACATTCACACTTATTCACAACTGTTTGGGTGAGGAAATGAAGCGTCTTACTGTAGATATAAAAAGTGTTTACGGTCTAGGTGTAATTGCACAACTAATATGACAAGTCTACTTTTTATCATTCTCATTTGTTCGAAAGTAGCGAATTTTTGACTTGATTTTTTGTCTTATGAATTATTTTTGGTGTAAACAATCAAAATTCATGATAAACAGCTCCAAATATGACAAAAGTATGTCTACAAAGACGCATTTTTATGTATAAAAACTACGGTTATAAAGGAGCATTGAGAATTTCAAAATATTGTTTTTTTTTATTGAAGAATATCAATCGATTTTTCAATAACTGTACGCACATTTAAACCACAATCATTTAGTTTCTGTAAGTGAGCATTAACCTAATGTGTTACATTAATAGAATAAAAATATAAATAAAACCACTAACCTGCTTGAAGAACTTTCGTGTCTTTTCCAGATAGCGACATTGCAAAACGTTGAAATGAACGACAATTGAATGGTTTAAGAAGACCAATATGATGACTATAAGACTACAATTGCTGTCCTTCTAACCATCTAATCTCTCCATCTTCCCCCTACACTCTATTCCCCCGGACACAACAAACAATTTCTAACGCCAGAGATCAGAGACTGATGCAATTTATTTGAATGTTTACCTGGACATTTGAAGTAGAGAGTATGATAGAAATGAAATGTTGTGTGAAGCTTGGAGTTTGCGACGTGAAATCCGCAAATTAAAAGGGATAGATATTTGTCAGCAAAAACAGATGATGACAATTAGTGCACAACATACACAATCTATTGAAAGTGATCTTTTCTTTAGGATATTTTTCATAAATGCATGCATACTGTGGGATATAACTGATTTAGTGAAGTATGAAACAAATGCAGTGTGGACCTTGAAAAATTTCGACAACAAATTTTTTGTTAGTTTTCTATTTTTTTTGTGAAAACAAAAACACCGTTTGAACATCGCGGGTTAATTCAACAATCTGCATTTTTGCGTGAGCGTGATTGCACACAATGCATTTTACATGACGACAATTGCAGTAAATCGTCTTCACATTCGGTTCACGTCAAAATCTAACAACTTTGCTAAATTTTATCAAAGAAAATTTTAAAAAATAATTTCCAATATTCCGTGAAGAATATCACCTCTCATATCAGTCAATAATTTCACGTACATGTATAGCCTTGTGGTTATCACGTCTGTCTAATAAACTGGTGTAGTATAAGTTAAGAGTTCGCTGGACAGCGTTCTCGCCGAATTTGGGTTCGCGGCTAGGTTGATTTTACTACGGTATTTTCAACTGAACGTCCCCCGCTAGTGATATTGGATGATGGAGGGCCCGCCGATTTCAATACCATCCTGAGAGCAAAGGATGCATGCGGCAGTTTTTGGATGACACAAGTTCGAGTCTCACGCAATGTTGAATCATTTTTGCAAGTTGTTGGATACCGAAGACAGTGTTTCTTCCCATTTTTCGTGGATTATTCATCATCTTTCAGGGGTTTGGGAAAACAGTTTTTTTTTCCGGAGAATGAGTCATTTGTTTTGGGGAAACAATTGGATTGTTCAGGAAAACAATAAGTGATGCGGACACCGAATTCTTGGGTAAACTAGATTGATAAATACGGCCACAGGTTCACTTGAACATCATATCCATGTATCCATGTATCTACTTACATCACTAATCATTTGTCACTCTAATATCTCAATCCATGTCATAAATAAACCTCAATCCAAAAATATTCGTTTCCTTTTCCCTTTTCCCCCGTCATAATTATCATCCTCCACCAATACTGCATAAATAGTATAGCACATTCTATTTTTGGCCGTCCATATTTCCTGTCCCCTCGACGCATTTCCTGAACACTTCTCTCCATCTTTTTTGCTGCTGCCTTTTTTCTTTCACTTTTTCAGTTTTTCGTTGTTCTTCTTTTAATGAGATTGGTCGGTTGTGTTGTTGTTTTTTAAATGAAAAAAAAAGTGAGATGGAATGATATTGGCCTAGATTAATTTCCTGCCATTGACTTACACCAAACACCATTTTTTTGTTGATAAAACTACTAATAGATATGACTACGGTTCACTGTAGGTGCATTATAGATTATCTACGATGCGAGGATGATCTGAGATTATCTTGTCAACCAAAAAGCGATGTCTAGTGTTTCCAAAACATGGCATATTTACTATTATCGGTTTCATACGAATCGAGTCTTGGTTTTAGCAATGGATCCCTCGTGTGCCTTTAAACCGTAGTCTAACTAAAACTACAGTACGCGCTGTCTAATATTTGGGAAGTTAGGCCATGATTGGTATTTCAGCTGGAAATTTATCTCCTATGGATTTGTATATTTCAAATTGATTTATTAGGACTTTTTGACATATTTGAGTTGCGCATAATTTAATAGATATCGTTTTTTTTCAGTAAAATTTGCCTACAGATGTTTTTTAGTATTAGTGATCTCAAAAATAGTTGTGATGACTTAAGTTTTCAAAAGACATAACCTTCTTATTTGGGCACTCACGGTGGTTTAAAAGAATAACCACCCCCACACTGACGACATTCGCCAAGAGTAACTATGAATAATTCTAGACTAACTCCTCGGAAGAAGTTCAAAAGATGGTCTGTATATTTCTACTTTGCTCTTTTTCATCATTATTTCTATTTATTTGTCAAGTGAGACATGATTCTCACGAGATTTTTTTCTCTGAAATATTCTTCCGGTTCGGTAGGATATATTAATTTCATCAGAAGGCGCCTCGTGATATTTCGAATTTTACAAAACATTTTCGCAATGTTGCATCACTTTTTCAGCAGAGGAACGGAAATTGGTTGGAAAATGCGCTGTCGTTGATATGATATTTTTCAATTTTACAAGTTGTCTCATCCCACACTTTAGGTCGATACTCATCTTTTCACACCCCTACTCTTGAGATATGCGCGTGTGATAAATGCGCATTGTACGCAATGTACACCATGACGGTGAAATGCACACATTTCGAAAGTTTTTGACATCGTTTTGAGAATGTTCTGGAAGTAAGTGTGCATATTAGCGTCATAGTGTAAGTTGCGTACAACACGAAATTGTGAAATTTTTGGTTCCTCACCATTCCAAAATGGCGTGATATTGCAAAAATTTTCTTCAAACAAGATGTGTTTTAAAGCTTTGTTCAATGACACATAAATTGCACTTTACCACCACCCAACCATTGCTGTTGATTCGTTTTGTTTTATGATATCGAGAATTGCGTCAAGGCAAGCAAGTGTGGTCTCTCACCTACGACCCTAGAGGTGTTCATCCTCCATCTCGTCGCCATAATAATAAATGTATGACGTAGATACGCCCGACAGCAAAAAGAGTTTACTATCTCAAACTATTATTATATTTCGCCGCGTCTACACCGAGCCAACTTGTCTCTTTCTTCCTTCTCCTCAACTCTCTTTTTCCTTCTATTTACATATTTCGTCAATGCAAAAGAGAAAGAAAGAGTATTCGAAATAGTAGTAGCCCCGTCCCCCCGTCCCGTCTTTCCTCTCTAGAGATTGAGTAGGAGGACACTCGATAAAAATAGGATTGCAATATATATCAATTTCCTATTCATTTCCCGTTTTTTACCTTTACTTTTCGTTTTTCGTGACTGTCGTTTTATTCGTTATTTCATCCAAAAAGTTATTTCTTCATATTATCGGTTTCGAAACCCTTCGTGCTCCTTTAAACCGTATTCTAAAATAGAACTAAAATTACTGTACTGTTTAAAGGCACACATCTTAAAACATCTCATGAGCTTTTTATGACTCAACGGTTGTTTAACACTCTCTAATTCTATCATTCATCTTGAAATATGATAACTTCAGCAAACTGTGAAAAGTGATAACAATAGGTTTAGTTCCAACCCTCTTTGTTACAACTTGAACATTTTTGAAAGCGGTTAACTTTTTCAACCTCAACAAAAATATATGATTGTCGATTTCGAACAAATGCCTTCATTGTAGATTTGAGCCTTTATGCGCCTTTAAACAGTTGCCTACTGTACTGTTTAAAGGCGCACACCTCAAAACAGCTCTCCGTTTCGAGGGGCTTCACGTGATTAGCACATGAATGAAAATCCAAGAATTTCCACTTCTCAATTCTAAATAAAGAAATGTATAACGAAAGTCGAATATTCGGAGAAAAATTATAAAGCGGAAAGTCTAAAGAATGTGAGTTCATCGGTGCATACTATTATGAGTTACATGAATTGATTTCGGAATTCAATTCTCTCGTTTTTTCTCCCGTTTGTGTTGATCAATCTTTGATACTTTCGTTTCGCCACAAAAAAACACGTCCTGAAAAATGTGTTTTTCGATGTTCAAAGTGCTCGTTCCATGTTGTCTTCACATCGATTCAACAAAACTAGAGGGAATCTTTTCATATTTCGTTTTTTTCCAAGCCCCCGAGGAAAGATGAACACGTGCGTCATCACTTGAAAAAAAAAGACAAAGTACCCCAACGGACAGAGATTAGATGGGGCCAGGCAGGAAAATTCAACTATTTTATTTTCTTGCAACTTTTTTTTGCTTCACTCTTTTTTTTCTCCACCAAAATTATTCCAGTTTTTCGTAGTAGTAAATCGGATCATATCGGGGTCAAACGACTATGTTTGTTCTCATATTTCCACGAAAAAAAAAACTTAGATAAGTTCAAAAAATCAGACAGTTATTTTGCACGAAAAATGCATCATTTGTTCACAAGAAATACACGGGAGTGTCGAAGAAACTTTTGTGAGGAAACATTTTTTTTGCAAAATTGATAAATCAGAGTAGCCCACCAAGTGTGCTCAATCGCAAAATTTGGAAACTTCGGCCATTTCAGTCATGGCCTAACTTTTCAAATTTGTGCGATTAAAGCGCACTTGGAAAAATATTGGATTGACGACATCCTAAATACTTCACACACACAAAAAAACTACACACTTGAGCTTTAGTCATACCGTTTCATTCACCACCCACCTGTGTCAAAATCGTCACGAGACACAACTATATGGTGTCTCAAATAGAATTGGCTTCGTTATGCCAACTCATGTGGGTGGACACCATTGTCACAAAACATGGATATTCAATTAGGGAGTAGTGATTGGTTTTTTGCCATTTTTTCACTGCTTTATCATTGGTTTACTATGCGTCGAGCCTTCTGTGTAGATTTGACCCTTTGTGCGCCTTTGAACTAACTAAGATTACTGTACTGTTTAAAGGCACACATCTCAACGACAAAATTGAAATTATCTGTCATTTATCTTTTGTACACAATAAAACATGTTCTGAATGGCATGACTAACTTAATTCTGAATCCCGTTCCCTTTTCAATTCGTCACTTAAAGCAAACATTTGACATCAGCTGTCATGTCCAGTTTATAAAGGAAGGGAATAAGTAGAAAAGAATACATTGTATTTCCTATTCCTCCTGGTCTCATGCATTTATCAATATATTGTCCCATAAGTACAGGAACTTATCCTTCAAAATCGCCTTAAAATAATCCAGGGACCACAAATCCCTTTGCACCACGTGCCCACCCACCAGTGGCCTAACATTCTCTCTTCCATCATCGATTTTATTGCCTCTGGGCATTTTCTTCATTCTTGCCCACTGTTTTTCTTCGAAATTATTCCCTTAGGGAACAAACAAAATCATTGCTCAATTTTATTTTTTCCAGTAATGGTTGCTGATCGCTCGGGAAAATCGACGAAAAACGTGCTGAACGAATCAATGATCGGAACAGTTTCGTGTGAGGAAGAGTTGCCAAATGCTATCATTGTCACACAAGTGCCTGATATTGTAAGTATATTGAACATACCAAAAAAACGGCTAGTAATGAAGCAAGTGCGCCCCTGGGTCTCGTTAAGTTTTTGCAGTTCGCGTACTGTATTCACACTCAAAACGAGTTTCAAAACGCGTCGGGACCCTAGCCGTTGTTTTGGCATATATTATGAGCTTCTTATTCAAATATAAAAAGGTATATTCTAGGTTTTCAATGAGAGAAGTGACAAATCCAACTTCATGGCACTATTCGAGGCAATCGAAGATGACATTCATTTTGACTTTTTGAAGAGTTTCAAAAGAGTTCGTGTGATTTTCAGGTAAACACTTACAGACACAATTCCAACCATTAATGTATGTTGATTTCAGTACACCAGGAAAAGCGACAGCGGCAAAGCTCATTGTTCAAGGGTTTTCATACAAAGGACATCAATTGAAAGCATACTTTGCACAAAGAATCTATCTCAGTGCTAATTCGAAGTTGGGAAGCTCACTTCAACCACCACCACTTGAAAAACAGTTTCTCATTTCTCCACCAACTTCACCACCAGTCGGATGGACACAGACAAAGGAGATGGGACCAGTTGTTTGCAATTTCGATCTAATGGCACGTTTAGCATCATTCGCAATTGATGAGAAATATCAAGTTCACCATGGCGATGAATCAACTCCAACAATTGTTGTTCATCCTTGTGAGACGCCATTGGATATTCCATCTGCACTCGAAATGCCACGTACTCCAAGACCTTCATCACCGACGGAGGAATAAATTACATGATAATCAATAGTATGCTAACCCACTCCAATCAACATAGTTTTCTTTCTAACAGCTTTATACCCACATCCTCCCAACCAATACCCTATTTTTGTCATTCTATCATCAATTATTTTTGTGTGTGTGACGTCTCGCGCCCCTCCCAAAATGATACATTCAGAGTTGCTGTTTTTCATCGTATTTTAATACTCTGAACAATCGGGTAGCAACCCTTCCTTGTCAACTTACTATTTTGTTCCAGTGTAAATACCCATTTTCTTTATGATTTTTATTTAAAAAATGGGGAATACTTTATAATAAATTATTTGTGAATGGAATAATCTTAAATATCACAATTAAAGTCATCACAATATTAAAACAAGTGATTCAAAAGCTACACCCGATAACCCCAATAAATACATTATTTAAATTTACACCACCATCGAGTCGCGTTTCACCAATGAAACCGATTGATATCCCATAATCGCTGCCATAATTGTTCGAATTTTGTTATCCCAAGATGCTTTGTTCTTGCTAAACATTTCTCCAGTTACATTTAAATTCAATCGAAACATACCTATATAAGTTGAGATAAACTGCGATCATCACAACCAAACCAGCCCAAAGATAATCAATTGTGAATGGTTTCGAGAACAAAATGAATGATAAGACGATTGTTAACGCTTTTCTAAGTGTTGTCACAGTTACAGCAACCAATGCTCCGAATACTTTGATATGAGTCAAAACCACGTTCACACCAAGGTATCCCAAAAACGAAAAAATCAAAGCGTAACCGATTGTTTTCCATGAGTTCTAAACGACAATATATTGAAATAACAAAAATTTGTAAAAACAAACGTTTAAGAAAAACGGAATCGCGCTGAAGATTTCACCAGTAACGACTACGTAGGTGAAAATGAATACCGAACCAATACCATATGAAAAAAGAACCTGGAAATAAAATGATTTAGACTTAAGCTAAAGGATATAATACTTACAACTTCATTACTCGAAGCGGCATACTTTTTCATATTTTTCTCTTGAATATTTCCGATAACAGCATCGGCTAACAGAGCTCCACTTATCATTACATATCCACGTGAGTCGAAGTTTGGTGCAACTTTATTATCAGCCAGTGTAAACATTATTATTCCTATGAAATAAAGAAAATTTTAGAGCTGTAAACAACCAAATCTAACCTAAACTCATCAAAGCAGCTGCGCAGCAATCAATCCAACCATACCGTTTTCCTTGGATCAAGATTCCTCCAATCAAAACAGGAATGAGCTTACAGCATTTGAAAATAACCTGAATTATCCATTCATTTTTTGCAAAACATCCGATTTCAAACTTGAGTTGGATAATTCAAATAACCAACTGACGCATTTGAAAGACCCATAGTTGCCACTGTGAAAAATGCAATAACTCCGTAAATTCTCCACGGTATCCTAAACTACTAAAGTTATTGGAATAAAACAAATAAATAGTCACATTCGTCTTGTATTATGCCAAACCAGGCATTCGGTGTACCCGCATCCGCTGTATATTAAAAATTGAATAAGTGTTAATGACCATCCAAAAGGTTTCATTCCAGGCAATTTAAATATTAATTCCTTAAGTTTTTTTGATTTTCATCGATTAACACTGATGATTTCAAATACCTGCATGTATCCATATCCTATATACAATGCGAAAATCGCTCCAGATAATAGTACAAACTGTAGCCATTTCGGCCTGAAACGAATTGTAAATTAAGAAAGATGATGTGGATACCGTACTGTTTAGCAATATTAAACCCTAATAGATGTATTGGTTCTAGCTCTTCGTTAACATGACGTGGCAGCATGTGAACTGAAGATCGATCGTTAGGAATATTTGTTTCATCCATGAAAGGGTATGTGGCGAACAATGCGCAAATAATGTTTTATGATGGAGCGCAGAGATAATGAAACAAAGAATGGAAATGAGATAACCAAACCGATTCTTTGTTTCATCGTTCGACGGAGAAGTACGAGGCAGTGTATAATTAACATTTTTTAATTTTGTGATTTTTAACAGTTTTGAAACAATAACAACTTTATTTAGGACAGGAAACAATTAGTGCTTCGAGTTGAAGTAATCTTGAAGAATAACACGTCCTTGCTCCTCATTTCCCCAGCTCTTGACGACGGCGGATGAACATCCAACGACCTTGCGGGCCTTTCCTTCCTTATCGTACTTGCAGAGTCCGCAGTATTCTCCGATGATCTTCTTGTCGGCGACCTTGATGAGTGGGATCTGGTGTTCAGCACAGAGTACTTCAACAAGCTTGACGTATTGTGGCTCGTCGCAGTTTTCGGCGAGAACGCAGAAGAGGGCCTCACGCCTGAAAATTGTTCGTAAATCTTTGGAACCCATATGGTATTAATAACCTATACACGTGTGGCAGAGTATACAACTTATATACCACATTTCTACCCAAGGAATTCATAAATTCTTAGGAAAAATACATAAACGTGGAATCAACTAAATCTTTCTTAGTGACAGAATATTTTTTCAAAAAGAAACGTACTTGTCAAGAGCCTTGCAGGTCTCATGGAGTCCCTTAGCAAGACCATCGGCGTGGTGGGCAGCGCGAAGGACAGCTCTCAAAGCAGATTCCTTGTCCATTGGTCCTTGGACGACAGCGGCTGGGGCTACTTGGACATCTCTGAAATATTAATGTTTTAAAAGCTGATTCAGGATGTTATTATTATCAATTGTATGAACAATCTTGGAGCCAAAACAGTTTTAATACAGTCCTAGCGTGGCAGGTGAACATTTTATATTGCACACCTCTAATAGCAAATTATGACTTCAAAATCCACCTTATTTTTGGTATGCATTAACATATATATTTAAAAAGTACTCACCCTCCTGCGTCAGACATTGTTCTTGATAGCAAGAGTCCTCGATGTGATCTTACCTGTAAAAAACATTTCATTGAGAGTCAAAATTAAAAATGCGTAAGAAAAAGAAGGCTCTAATGAGAATTTCGTAATTGGTCAACATGAAACCTACAATTAACGTTTTTCTTTCAACTAAAACATCGACAAAATCGTGATCTTCGGAAAAAAATGTGAAAATTCAATAAAAATTGTAAAAATCAAGCTAGTCGCGTTCTGCGTATCAGTTGTAAAAAATGTCCTACACGCTGAAGAGTCGCTGCGCAGCGAATTGCGCTTGAGCAGTTTTGCAACCAAGAAAACTGCGGAAGTTTGAAACAAAGTTCAGCTTCACAGGTCTGAAAATCTCTCTTTTAAAAGTTCATTCAAATATTATTTAATTCATTATTTGTTTATCTATCTGCTTGCATCACGGGCGTAGGCTTTCTTTTTCTAGCATCGACATAATTGATATTTTTTTGCTCTATTTTGTTCTCTCTCAATACTCTTGATCTAGTTTCTGGTTTTCAGTTTTTCCATTGGTTAGTTTGATAATCAACATTTTGAAATTTCAGATGGATGATGCAACGATGAACAAACTGATTGATGATGTATCGCGACAAGTTACAAAAGTCTGTGTCCATCAATCAACAGATTATCTCGAACAAAGCTCAAAGAATACAAGGTAAGTTAAGAGTAAGAACGTTTTGTATGCTAACATGTTCATCTTCAGAAGCCAACAAAGACTTGAAACGCGGAAAGTTCAATCAGTTCAAAACAAAGAATATCAATAAAACAGTATAATGTTGCCAAAGTTGACAAGGATTTCGAGAAACGAATTGAAGAACCTCTCGTGGAACCAACCTAATCGACAAGAAGTGCACAAAATGAACCTCACAGTTTTGCAACCTTGAATTGTACGATTTGCGACGAAATCAAAATCAATAGACGATTGAAGTTCGACGAACTCGACGATGAGGAAGAAGTCGTCATTCTTCCAACAATCGAAAGTTATTCGAGGTAGTTCTGAATCGAGTGAACATCTTGATAATTTACATTATTTCAGTCAGTGACAAACAAGCCGAAGTCACCAAAAAGGAGTTCAGCAGCCGAATCCCTCTGATGAGTCTACCCCCGCCACCAGTTTATGTATCTAGCTTCGGTAAAATGTACAACAAATAATTTTTGTGCCCAACTGTTTCCTCTGTATAGATATATATTTTGAATAAACTAGTTATTTCATTTATCAATGCCGTCAACTTTGATTTCAATAACAATAATTGAACTTTACTACTGTTCAACATGTTGTAAGCATCATGAATACCTGAATAGTATCATGGATCCACTCAGTTCACCAGATTTCTTTTCTTTTCAGACTTTCTTCTCAATTTTAATGCCAGCCACAATTGATTTGGTACGGGTAACCAACAAAAACTTACCGGCGACTCGAGTATTAGTTGGTGCAATTTTCCCGGTCACATACAGTGAAAAGTTTTACTCAGAGGTACGATTTGAATAAAATGAATCATTTGAAAACAAAAACGCTGCTCAGTGTCTCGAAAACGATTTATGCCGTGTTTTTCTGTCTGTAACCGGTGATGCACTTGCAGTTGTAGCTGTGAAAAAAGAAGAGATGAACGGGAACGATGTGTTGTATATTCGATCACTTGGAGGTATTTATTTTTCTAAAACTTTTTACATTTAAACGGTGTTGGGATGAGTTTATCGAATTTGACAAAATCTAGTCTATAAGATGGAGCGGATATTTTTATGCCGCTTCCAAATAGTTTTAAACTTCTGGAATAGACCTAAAATCTACCATCTTTCCAACGAATCAAAGTTTTTCAAAATCGGACAGCCGAACCCTACACCGTTTCTATGTTAGATTATAAACTTTCCACAAAAGACGAGTAATAAGTCATTCACATTTTCAGTTCATCCTTGTTTTCGCGACAATGGCATTGGGAATTACTTACTAGAATTTGCAGTTGAAAAAGGGAAAGAGCTAAATCTGTCAACTTTGGTTCTTCACGTACAGGTACAACATTATCGTATTCGTTTCCAACATCGAATCATTTCAGACTAGTAATCATATTGCCATCAAATTCTATGAAAGACGTGGATTTACGAATGATGGTCATTTGAAGAATTATTATCAAAGATGCGATCCACCAGATGCTTATATCATGTCGAAGAAAATTTGAATAACATTTTTCAAACTATATTTACTTACTATTCATTTTTTACTCCTTGTTAAATAAGTTTGTGCTGAAAATATTAGTCTGTCAAAAGAATAAAAAGAAAGACACTTGGTTTATTCATGAATTCTCTAAACCTCAGTAGAAAGTGCTATATAAAACAAGAAATAAAAATCTGAAACAGTATGGTGTGAGCTACTAGATACAGGCAAAATAAATATGCATATTCGACACGAATGTCCATGAAAAAGGCACAGGAAATTGAAATTGAAGAAAGTGAAACAATTAAAAGTTTACAATATTGGTCCTCTTTTGGTCCACTTAAAGTGATAAGAATTAGAAAAACATGTAGAGAAACCGGTTGAAAAAGGAAAAAATAGGAAGATAGTAAAAATTAAAGCTGAATCTTAGGTAGCAGAAGTCTTTCTAACGAATGGCGACTCGCTAGATGACAAAACCGAAGATGTTGAGGGTGGCAGAAGATTATTGAACATATTAATCTTCTCATTTGTGTATGATGGTGATGCATAAAACTCGCTTCGAGTTACAGCTTCACGGTGTAGTTTTTTACGTGCCCTGTAAAAATATTATGTAAATGTAATGTGTGAATTAACTTGCATACCTTAAAGATAATCTGTCTGAACCCATAGTTTTTGTTGAATTTGATTGCACGTGTCTCATGTTTACAGAATTGACAGCTAGATTTACAGCAGATGATGGAATACGCATTGACGATGAAGCTATTGGGAATCTAAAAAGTATTCATATAATATTATTTCATATGGAAAATTCACAAACTTAGTACTGGGGAAAACGATTACTCGGGACGTCATTTCTGCGCCTGAATTGACTCGGCGAACCGGCGCCAAATCGGTCATCATTTTGTGCTGGTGGTGGTTGCGAATTGGCGAACATTGCGGAACTAATTCCGCCGCCGTGTCGTGGAATAAAGAGACGGGTCGATCCACCCGAGGAATACTGTTGCCGACCTCCTCTAGCATCCGCATACTTCTCCGTAGGGGCGTGACCATGACCGGCACCTCCGCTCGACGTACTCCTGACTCGTCTTTCCGCGCCGGTTGTGTGCGCTGAATGTGCGGTGCTGTCGATGAAAGATTCACCGCGTTCGATTGCCGAAGCGGCTGCGATCCGAACCGGTGATCCGTACGAGGACTTGATGACAGGCGCTGCACCAACTGCTCCTCCACCGGTGTACGCAAACCATGAGTTGAACATGTGGTAGTAATCACGTTGTTGGTTGTTCGGCCCGTTTCGGAACGCACGACTTGACGGTGAGACACTTCGTTGGTAGTCATCATCGTATTCTGAGGGATAGGCACGACGCATCGTTGCCGACGTGACGCTTCCTGATTGTTGTGGTGGTATTCTGGCATCGACTTGGTACGAATGAGATCTGAAAAATGTTATGATATGCGATAGTCTCACAAAAGTTTAACTTACGCTGGTAATCCATAGTTGACATAGGACGAAGGTTGCGCAATTGATGAGCCACTTTGTTGCCGGTAGATGTGCTCATCGTTTTCGATCCCTCGCGAATTATGTTGATATCGGTGCGCCGCATATCGGTCGTACAGTTCCGAGTCGGCGTATGATTCGTATCCGGAAGTCTGGAACAATTCTATTGATTATGAATTTTGAACCATTTGGATTTCTGTGAAAGGGGAATATTGTGAGTGTCGGAATATTAGGTTAGTGCATATGGACAACGACAAAACATGAGGTAGTTGATAAGGGAAAACATCAGGGAAAATGTTGAACATCCATTCTGTACCTAGGTTTCGATGGTTCGCGACAACTTGAATAAAACACTGAATTCCCCATGACTGCACTCGCTTCCATCGGCGATTCCGATTTTCTAGTGTATTTCAGGAGCGAAACGCCATCAGTTGGAATAACTCTCGACTGAATATTAACCAAAAAATGTGTTAGATATAAAATTAAGGTTCCATTATTAACCAAACATTTAGTAATATAGTTATTTTATGAAAAATAAGAAGTAATTTACCTGTTGATGATGTGGAACAAGCGGATGTTGTTCTCCATAATCAATATAAACTCCACTACCACTTCCACGTCTTCTAGTAGTTTCTGCCATTTGACGCCTTGCAACTTCTTCAATGTCATTTTTTCTCGGTGGTGTGAATGGCTTTTCAGGCGACGCATCTCGTGATTTGCTTCCCAACCCAAACCAACTTCGCATAACACTGAAAACCATCAATAATAATAATTTTAAAAGAAAAAACTCACTTTCCAACACTTTTCCTTCTCGACTCTTTTGTAGCTCGATCTCTGGCTCGATTTTCCGCAGTCTTCACCCTCATTAATGGTGAACCAGGTGGGAATGGGTGTTGATCTATACTCAAAACTGTTATCAACCATTAAAAATGACAAAAACTCACTAGCTGTGTTGAATTGGACTTTTGAGCTGGAACTTGTGGGAACTGCACCCGTCCCGCGTAAAATACTACCAACTGGTCGATTGATACTTTCCATACTCAATGATCGTCGGTTCAACATGCCTGAATGAATAATAAAGCTGTTGCTTTCAAAATTTGGCATAAAAATTAGAAACCCAATTGAAATCGTGCAAGGTTGGATAGAAACCGAAAAATACTGAAGCCAAGGAAAAACTTACTTGAGCCACCATCCGTTGGCGAGAGTGTTGATGGAGGT
The DNA here is from genome assembly GCA_963573275.1 of Caenorhabditis uteleia. NCBI lineage: Eukaryota > Metazoa > Nematoda > Chromadorea > Rhabditida > Rhabditidae > Caenorhabditis > Caenorhabditis uteleia. The sequence continues at coordinate 16,824,548 of OY752135.1, forward strand.
TGTTTCGGAATAGTTGATACCGGTGGTGTCATCACCAAATCTACCGACTTCATCGGACTGCCTCGATAGTTACGTTGAGAAACTGACCGTGGTTGCGATTTGCTTCTTTTCTCTCTCGATGTTGATGCTGGTGGAGCTGAAATGGCGGGGTGTTGAAGAAAGAAGCGGAAACAGAGAAGGATAGCTAGATTCTAGAAAAGAAGCCACAACACTCGAATAAAAACTACTATAACAAACTTACCACTATTCTGCCGCTGATGCTTGATTTCTTGGAACAATTTGATATGTTGTGGATCAGAAGCAGCTCCAATTCCACGCTTTTCACTCAAACTCTTGCGACCAGGTCCTTCTCGATCGAAAGGATCAACATCTTGAACTTCAGAATCATCCAATCGCGAAACAATCGAATCTCGTTGAATCTCTTCGGGTTTCCTTTGAATTGGATGTGATGTCGATGAATGAGACGACTGTCGAGAATGAATTGAATCGGGTCCACTTGATGAAGTTGCTCGAAAATGTGGAGATGGTAGTAGTGATCCAGGTGTTGTATTCGATGAAATTCTTGATGATGGTGATGGTGAAGATGCATCAACTGTGATTCTAGACGAATCGCGGGAGATTGGAGCTGGATTCAAGTGATCAACGTCACGCATCACAATTAACCTGAAATCACAGAAAATAGAAGATAATCTCAAAATTCAACCTACTTGACATGTGAACTGGGAGGACCAAGTGCCTTCAACTTTTTCGTCAATGCATTAGTCGCATCGGCATTCGACATCGAATACAAATCAATCTCCTCAATTCCGACTATTCTATCATCAACTTGTAATCGACCATCTTTAAATGCTGCTCCACCATTCATAATATTCTTGATGAAAATCCCACAATCATGTCTTGTTGTGTTCGATTTCACCGAAACGCGAGCTTTCAATCCAACGCCTAAGCCAGCAGAACCGGTGTCATTCAACGGAATAATCAGCTCATGTTTCGTTGGTGGTGTTGGTGATTTTGAAATCGGTGGAGACATCAATGCAGACTTCTCCGCACTTTTCTCAGCTTCCGCCTCCTCTTCATTCTCCTTGTTTTCAGATGAATTCGCATTGGCTTTGGGAACTCGTGCAACGAGAAACTTCACTTTCTCCCCAACCATTCTCTCCTTCAACATGTTGACGATTTCGTTCTGTTGCATATTTACTGTGGAGACTCCATTTATTTCTAACAATCGATCGCCAATCTTCAAATGCCCAAGTGCAACACCTCGCGGTTTGACAGTGCCAATAAAGAAAAATCGTTCGTCTTTTGTCGTGTTCTGTCGACTTGTAACAGTAAAACCGAATCCGGTAGAACCTGGAAAAAAGGTTATTTATCGAGTTTCCAAAAACCAACTAACTTTTCACTAATTCAACAGTAGTCGTAATTCCAATATAATGAGTGTTTGCTTTTTGTAGAGCACTGAATATTGGCTTCGTATCTATACCATTCTCCCCCTCTTGTTCCAAAAACGACTCAAGGGATCGGCCAATCGTCAGTGTTACATCTTTTTGAGTCGTTGCCAAATCACCGATGTGCGCTCGAGCACGGAGAATAGACATTTGATGAACAGGACGGCCATTGATCTCCACAATACTGTCACCAACACGAATTCGTCCGTCCATTGCAACTCGGCCAACAGGATCGATTTTCATAACTTGGACAGCACTCAATTTCAAGTGTGCAGAAGTGCTGGCAGAAGTTCCAGGTTGCTCATCAAATACCGCATTTACATCGATTCCCATACTTTTCGACTCATCTGACTCGGTGCCTCCCGGAATATATGGGAACGTTATAACAGTTGTTCCAGGTTCATTGCCAACAGTAACAGGCGGTTTGTAAAACGGTTGCGATTGTTTTGGAGTCGATTCCGCATCACGTTGTTCCAATTTTTCAGTAAGTCTGTCCCGAGCATCTAAAAACGCGTCATTGATTCTCGATTTCCGATCAGATCCCCGATTCAATCGTCCAGGATTCTTCTCATATCTTAGTCTTCTACCACTATTCCTCTCATGTCCTTCTTGCTCTGCTAATTTCTTCTCAACTTCTGGACTCAGCGTAACTCGTGCTTGTTTCTGAGTCTCCTCTCGTGATGCATCAGTTCTCAATGATGGCCGGAAAACGAACACGATGATATTTTTTGAGTAGAAAAGAACTTACTTCAACACTGGCGTTTTATCATCATCAACACGATTGAATGATGATCGATTGTTTGGTGTCATATTTACACGAAGTCCCGGTGGTGGATCATCAAAACTATTGACTTCCACAACTGATTCTCGTTGATTTTTATGATTATCATGAGAATGTGAGCTTGATCGAGCATATCCCACGTTATACGGTGTTGCGGAGTTATTGACAGTCACACTTCCTAAAAATGAATTTATAAAAGCTATAAAAAAGTCTCCTAATACCAAAAGCACTCGCAACTGGAGCATGAAACGTTTCTTGTCCATCTTTTCTCGAATATGGCAATGGTTGGGCATAATGATGTTGATTATGTTTTTGTATTTGAGCATAATTTGATGATCCGTTCGCTTCGTCAGTAATCGCCAAAATCTGAATAGTATATATTAAAAAGTTCTCTCTCGCATAATCGATCAAATAAATGTTCAACCTGGTCGTAGTTCAAATCAAAAACATCTTCAAGTACATCATCCATATCAAGTATTCCACCATCAGATGCACATTCTAATCGCAGAACATGTATATCTTCAATCGTCTGCAAAAGTTAACAATAAACACTAACCGTAACATTATCATTTGTGGTTGTCAAGTTTGGTGAATACATTGGTGGTGGCACACGCCGTCCGTGTGATGGTGGTGTGTGTAAATGTTTGAAATGATATGGTGGCGGTGGTTGTGGCGATGGTACCACCGCCGAATCGTATCGGCCTAAGCCATTTGGCATTTTTTTAATAAATCAAAAAGCTTCGAATTCGCAGAAAAATGAGGTAAACTATGTCATCAATGAACTGAAAATCAAACTGTTTTGAATCGCGGAACAGCAGAAACGAAGGAATTACGCAATAGATGGAGAAGAAAAAGGAGCAGAGTGATACGTCATACAACAATTTCATAAGGGAATGAAAAATGGCATAAATTTGGAATATGAGAAAAAAAAGTATTGAGAATGTAAGGAAAAAGAGGGGTCCCGTTCGTAGAAATATAATACGACAAATAAATACCTGGGGCCCTCATCATCTTATTTCCACCCTTTCCTGTACGTGTTTGGTCATGCCGTGTGGATGAGGACGAAAAAGGAGGACGGGGGAAGGGTCGTCTTACCTTTATTCCTCTTTTCTACCTACACATCTCTAGTATTCCTCCACTCACTCGTCGGATGGAGGGAAAGAATCAAAACGAGAGCATGGTCATCGCCATGTCGGCATCTCTACCTTATTGCCACACTATTCTCTTTCGTTTGTTGTCTCGCGCACACATATACGCACACCTGCGCAGGTAAAAACTGCCTCAGCTCGCAAAAACCGTAGTGGTACAAGTTACAGTGCTAAATTTCAACCGATAGAAATGAAATGCGCTATGCCGATCGAAACCATAATACCCTTATAAATTATGCACATAAATATGAAAAATTACAATTGCCAAACGAGTCAAGAGTGTCGGCTTTATATCATTATATGACAGATGTATCTCGAGAGCAACATGAAGCAGAACAAATTAGGTACTCAAACAAGATTGGAAAAGTGAGAAATAACGACCAAAACATTCCAAAAAAAGAGTGAGAGGAAGAATAGTTTTTGTCTCTCAACAACAATACCAGCATACACAACACATTCCCGTTGCTGACTCATCCATAACTTTTTTGTGTTGTAGCAGAGTCGCTCATTATTTGCTCGACCGATATGACAAAAATCAAATCAACACCGAAAAAAACTTGATGATTCGAATGAACAACAAGACGATGAGATAATCTTCGTATATACGGATAAGAGATTATGCAACAGGGAGGGAAAAGATAAAGAAAGGAGCGGCTGACAGCGCGATCGAATGGCGAAATGTGGAAAAAAGGCAGCAAACAATACAAATGCATGCCTCGGCTAACCCCTCTCGTCAATCTTCTCTTTCTTATCACCCCACACAGCGGAGAAAATGTGTTCGTACAGATTGTTTATCAGCTGCTGGTAATGGTCAACATGCGTTAAGCATGAGTAGGCGTATAATGAGTAATTCATTGAGAATAGTTGATTATGAGGAAGGAACAATATCAGTAGAATATGGAAGATTCTTATGAGAACAACTTTTACAGTGTAAACAAACAAATGATTGTAATAAATAACAAATGAATTATACGACTGTAAGAAGATATATTGTCATCAATCAATCAATGAGAAAGTAAATAAATGCATTCTACCACCCATATTGAAGAAATAGAACGCAAGAATCTGGCTATATCTCGTGTTTTATAAACAAAACGTTGAAAATCTCATTCAAGTAAATTCATTGAATGCTAAATAATCAAATGAGGTCGATTTGGTTAATGAAAAAAACGATTCAATTAGATTTACATTTTTTGATAAATGATGCCATGAAGTACCTTGTTTTGTAAAGAAATAAATCATATACTTTTATCGATTTCGGCGACAAACGATAGGTAAAACTAGTTTGAATAGATTTCTAGAACGTTGACAAAAAGTGAACAAAGAAAATGTTCTAAATTGGCTCAAATCATTCAATCTATTGAGAAATAGGGAAATAGTTATGAGTCGAGCTGGGGCAAAACTAATCTTATTATTTACAGAGTGCCAAATCGACAACTCTGCGTTTCTTCTTCATCATCACTGTTTACTATTTGATGTCACGATAGAGAAGTACCTCATAGGTTGTATTAACATAGTAGCAGAGAGGAAAGGAAAGATATTAATAAATTGCCAAACGAAAGTCATTCCAATTTGAAGGCCAAACTTTAGCAAAAACATGTTCAAAAACTATCATAAGCCAAGGAAAACTATTCGAAAAGAGTCCAAAACCACCAATGTATTCAACAATATTTATCTAATCTAACAAACAACAACAACAAAACAAACAAAAAGACCCACCATTCCTTTTACACGTTTGTATCGCATCAATGCAGCATCTGCTAATTGTCCGACGGTTGAGTGAGTCTGAAGTATGGTAGAATGAAAATATTGTACAATATTATTTATAATAAATTACCGCTTCCTTCCATGGAACAACAATTTTCATTGAACCGAACTGAACGGTGACTCGTCTTGTGCCGGATAGTGGAAGAGATTGATACTGACTCTGGAAGAATTATTGTTTTGAATGAAAACAATTTCGAGTCTCTCACTCTATCTAATGTTGAGATTGTGGAATTAGCATAAACTGATGGTCCATAACTATTCGAATGTGTGATGGTTTTTCGAATTGTTGCATCAGGATCTCCAATATTTTTCGACGCTTCTGGATGTTCTTCTTGTGATGAAGAAGTTGATGGCGACGTCGACGAAGCCGACATTGTTCACTTTAAGGCACTCAGGCCCCGACCTTCTCCTATTAGTTCTACGGGACACTGCAAAAAAATGTGTGAAAAAGTAACGATAAAGTAGACAGAAATGATAGGCGGTTCGGAGAAAGCAAATTGATGGAACAAGTAAATGAATACTCAAAGTTCTCAAAACAAATATATTGCTCAAGACATCCCTGAGAGCGGAATTGAAATAGGCAAACTGAAATGAAGGAATAATAGAGTGGAAAGATGAGAAATCGGGAGCGAGTTTCTACTGAACAATGAAGGCTAATAGTTATTCAATTACAATTCAAGAATCATCAAGAATTCGATACTTTTATGCTCATTTGTGCAATAAGGAAAACTAGAAAGTACATTAGAAGGGCGCATCGGCGCGAAATAAAAGAAAGGCCAATCTGTCGGACATCTGTAGAAAATGGCTTGCGTGCTGGGTGAAAGAAGGTGAAGAGAAATGTTAGAAAAACGTTAATATTTCATGTTCAAAAGACGAAGAAATACAAATTATGGCGAGGCATATGTCTAAGTGATAAAAAGAAGATAGAAGTGGGTCGATTGCTCAAGTCCAGCTTGCTAAGAGGCAGCAGAAAAAAAACATTCACTTTGCGAGAGCTATTAACTTTCCACACTTGCCATTTTTTTCATTGATCACATTTTACACGTCAAGAACTGTCAAAAAGTGAGCAACGAAGAGAAATCTAGTTGAAACCGAACATAAAAAACGAAGAACGGGACGAGTAAACGTGTCGATGAGGACCCTGAATGGCCGAGTGTTTGTGTATTGGCATGCAAAAGGAGGAATGCACAGGTGACCTCGATCTACACTTTTATGACCAATTGTCTGTTACTTATGCATATATACATAAAAGATGGACATTTATTGTCCATTTTTTAAAGGTTAGATTTTGTGGCAAGCAAAGAAAATTTGAAATGCATATAAAAAGTGCGGTCAAAGTAGAGAAGGGTGTAAAAAAGAAACTTCTACTAGATTCAATAACATATGCGACACATAATGTGGTTCGGAAATGATTGCTACTATTTTCTGAGCCTATTGCGAAGGTCAAATGAGATTCGGATGCGGCTTTAGGAAGCGGATTGAGGGCATCGTTCAACCAGAAACAAATAATGATGTTCTTTTCAATGGAACTTTACCTATTAGCTTTGCAAGAAGTCGCCGGCCATTTCTTCTTGATTTGGAAAACCACGAAAAATTGAAATGTGGGAAAGATAGATACCCAGGAACCTGTTTAGTATAGCTTTCACCTAATGTTACGCAATGTTTTTTGAAACGAATAGAAACACCATTAATAGATATCAATGAACTACTGGCATAATCTTTTCTTTCTATTTCTTCTATTCCAAGTACTTTTTTGTGAGATTATTCGAAATAAACGTCAAGCTTACTTGGCGACAAGAGATGGAATCGATGTTCCTTTTACATTGAGGTGATAGGAATTATATTCATTGTTTTAAACTGAAAACTTCAGATCAGCAATAACATGCTTGGTACCAGGAATAAGAGAAAATATTTGTCTCGGTCCTAGAGTACAGGTGTTGAAAGAGGAGAGAATCGGCCTAACAAACAGGTAATCGACGTTTTTAGTAAAATATTGGGCTTTTTTTGAAGAAAAGGAGCAGCGTACGGCTATCACAATGGTGTTGATGTTCGGCTTTTGAGAAAGTATAAAGTTCCGTTGATCGAAGAAGATACAGAAATTGGAAGAAGTGTTGGTGCAACTGTTGATGTAACAAGAGATGACGGGGCTGTAGAAGTAGGAACGCGTGATAAAATATTTAAACTGTGGAAACATAACAGGTGCGTAGGAGGAGGAAAGCTGAAGTTTTTAATTAAAAATCTACAGAGGCGGTGTGGTTGAATGGGATAGACAAGGTGCTGGTGTTGATATTGGATCGAGAGCATCGGTTGCTGATGATCTCATCAAATTAAAAGTTATTTTTGGAAATAATACAATATATTTTTTAAAAGTCGTTTAGCACACAGTTTTCGGAGTGAATGTGGGACCAACATCAGGAAGATCGATTGTCGGACCTTATCAGATAGGAGAAACAAAGGGACAACGTAATTTTTTCACAAAACTTTATGAAAAATATCAATATATTTCGAAAATTTATGAAATTATAATTTTGAAATTTTGAAAATCGATTTTAAATTCGAAAACGTTTTTTTTTCAAAAATGTATGCGTCTTACATCCGAAGTGTTCACACACTTTTCAAATAAAACATGCATACCGTAGCCCTAAATAACAGCTCTTTCAGATTTAAAATCTTACACCCCAATTCAATCACTTTATCATGGTTATTATGCTGGTCGAGGTGACTGGTACAAAAATCAGTTTACTCGTCCCGGTAAAAACTGCGCCAAAGTGAATAATTAATTTTTTTGCATTTGTTCAGGAGATGAGTACCGAACAAAAGAGCAAAAAGCTTGTCCCTGGTGCTTTGCAGTAGATTCGACATATCCAACCCAGACAATGTTTAATCCATATTTTGGATGAACTCTGTTTAGTGTGCATTTGTTATGATCTCTTACCCAATTTATTTTTGATCTTTCTTGCGCGCTTTCTTGCAATAAATCAAAAAACGTTCCCTTATTTAAATAACAAATAATTCTTACTCTACCCTTCTCCATGCAACTCATCATTCTTTTTATTCTTACCCTTGCCCCACTTCCAATCGTTGCCGATCCAACATGGCTAACAGTCACACTCACAAACTTCACAGTTAAAGAGAAATGCATACAATATTGGGAGAAACACCAAAACTGCAAGAGTCCCACTCTTCTTATCACGGCGAAAATTGATGATAAATTGCGATACACGAAACATTTTTTGCAAATTGATCAGTATAGGAATAAGGTTTGTTCGTGTTTTTCTTTTTCTTTTTCAAACTGATTGTTTTCAGAATAAGACGATGTACTCCACGACTGAATGGAAAGAATCATTGAGCATAATTTACATCTCAGCGGAAATTATCGGCGAGAATGACATGAATCCATATGGCCATCAAGCTTCGTGTGATTCTGGTGAATCATACATAGTCGACTTCAACAACTCGAATGAAACTGTCCAAAATAAGTTTTTCGAGGTGGATTCGTTATGTTTTGTAGTGGGTGTTCTGATGCGAGTAGAGAAAGAGTGTCCAAATTGTCCAATACCTGTTGAGAAACAATTAGATGAGGTTTGTCTGTCTTGTATCCAACATTTTTCTCTATGCGCTGCTATCGTAACATTGAACTATGACTGAAATTCAGTAGATATCGCTTTTTGAGTAGTTTTAGACGTTTCTCGGGGTTATCGCAGTGAAATCTGCCTAGAAACGTATACTTACGGTTTATGAAATTGTAATGTATCTTGAAACGGCTCTAGGGAAAGAATATAAACAAATTTTCATGTAAAAACTTAGAAATTAATGTTTCTTTATCAAAAATGGCATAAATTCTTAAATTTTGCGGTAGCAGTGCATTAGCAGGTTTTTGAATGGGAAGTATATAGAAAATGTTTCAGGAAAATCCTCCGAATATATTCTCAAAACTTGATGATCTGCTCAGAAATTGCGATCCCAATCACTTGGCGATATTCCTCGCGTTTTTATGTATCTTGGCGCTTCTATTATTTTTAGCCACTCTTCATTTTTATTTGGAACAGAGGTATGACTTTATTTTCTTTCCCAATTCGGTCGAATAGTGATTGTTTTCAGAACAAAAACAACATATGATAGAAAACCAGCAACTTATCGATCCATCTTCATAAAAGCATAAAAGATGATGAGGAAGATTGAATTATATGTATTAATAACTGTATTTTTGAAGCTTTTCGTGTTACTTTTCGACTTTCGAAACTTGTACAAATGTTTGTCTTATAAATAATATTAACTTTACCTACGAAACGTGGGCAATTTACGAATTTTGTGTTTCTGTGTACGAAATAAATGTTGTTTTAAAAGTTCAGCATCGTATCCCGTAGAAATTAAAATCCATGACAACACGCAGACATCCATTTCCATTTCATTTTTCGTATATTTCGTATTCTTCTCCATGTCGGTCCGCAGCTTCTCTGTTACACTTTCCGAGGACGATCTACGTCCACATATGAGGAAGCCAAGTGATTTCTTATCATTAGGATAAGTGTGTTAACCATTTTTAAGAATCTGCACCACATTCGGAAATCGAAACAGTTCGTGAAAAAGGGGAAGTTCGAGAGAAAGAGAAAAACGAAATAAAAAAGAAGATTGATGAGGAGACGAGGGAAAAAGAAGCGAAAAAACGAGATGAGGAACTGAGACAAGAAGTGGAACAATTATGGCGGGATAATCATGTTCGACCGAAAAAAGTGACTGAAAATGGTCATCAATATCCACCACTTGGCAAAAGATACAATAATACTCAATATTTTAACTGGGATTCGGACGATGAGGCTCTTCCTATGGACCCTTCGCCTTTTTCAACAGTACATCGTCCCAATATATCTTTGACTAGGTGGTTGTCAATGTAAATGTTTTAAAGCAAAACCAAAACATTATAGAAGCCCGACACCAATTGTTACAAATGAAACTTGTGAGCTGTGCACGCTTGCAAGACGTGCAGCTGACAAAAATTCCACCAGCATTGCAAAAAGTGCTGCATGCTCACATGTCGATCGATTTTTGAGTGGATTTTCTAGAAACTAAATTTTTGTGATTTTCGTCACAGCTTATATCAATTTATAATAGTGTTTTTCTATAGTAAACATTGGTTTTCAAGAATTTATTTTAAGAATTAAATAAAAATCCTCAGCGGTTTCGCATTATAGCGCATTTGCAACATCGTATTTTTTGTGCGCTATAAAAGCGCGCGTTGAACCGGTTTCGACTTAATTTACGCTATTTATAGTTATTTTCAGATATATCTAGCCATAAATACTAAATTTTTTATTATTTTAGTCCTCGATTTCATGCCTAATTTCGCGTCGGATGATGAGCAACTCTCGTCGATTCGAGAACAACTCGATAATATGAATAATGCGACGGATGACATCAACACATATGAAATAAAATTAGAGACTGCTAAAAAACAATTCGGGTAATATTCTCCATTTTTACTGTTTTAAAACAATGACAATTTCAGAGAAACACAAGCCCTTTTCCATGCAGAAATGGTCGGAGTTCAAAAGAAATTAGCCAAACACGTGACAAAAGCACGTCCATATTTTGACTTAGAATCAAGGGTATGTTCGAGCTCAAATTAAGACAAATTCGAAATTTTCAGCGTCCTGAATTCCGGAGGCTTGCTCAGAAAGCTGCTCAACAATTTGAACGTAAAAAGACCATTTTGGAAATGGCTAAAGATACATTGAACGTTCTACACTCATCCCTTAATGCAAATACGGAAACGGATGCGGAAAGTAAATATAAAGATGTTAGTTTGTTTTTTGAGGTACAATAGCAACGTTTTGTTTTTTAGGTAATTAAACAACAACTGAATATAGTCGCAGAGGCGGAGCAAGAATGTACTGAAGCTGAGAAGTTGCATTGTTTTCAAATAAAGGAGCTGTTACAACTGGAATCGACTCTGAACAGTATAGCGGAAAATTATGGGTTTGTGACGGTTTCTATTAATTGAAAAGATAGTTTTCTTTCAGATCTTCAATCAAAAAGGCGCGACCGTATTATGAACGAAAGGAGCATTTCACGAAGCTGTTAAAGTGCCAACTAGAAAGAATTTCTCTATTGGAAAATGAAGTTCGAGAGCGAAAAGATAGTTACAGTACATCGATGAGAAATTTGGAGAAAATTAGCGAGCAAATTCATATCGAACGATCAATGAATATGGATAATATTTCAGATATATTTTTAGAAACATCTAGTGAAGACGATTTATAGTGGTTTTTTTCGAATTATTTCGTATTCCCTCGTTCTGTACCATTCATGTATTGACTTTCCTCGAGTATTTACTCATTTCATATAATTTACACTCATATCACCGTAATAATGCGGGTTTTTTCGATCTCGCATCAATTTTTACGGTCTTTTCTACAATTATTCTTAAAACAAGCGATTGTTTTAGGAAAGTATTTGGATTTCATAATAAAATTTGACCCTCATCTTAACTAAATGTTGATATATATTTTAAATAACTCAATTAAATGCTCCACTTTCTTGGAGCTCCTGCTGTGGTGAATGCAAACACGCATACATACATCAAATTAAAATGCACCCCCTCCTCTCCCTTCTCCATTTCTCCGACTTCTTCCCCATCTGCTCACAAGCTCGTTACACTATATTTCGTCAGTAAATTGGCCGTTCTTCCGGAATGACAACGGGAATATCTATGACGGAATAGTTTGACACCCGTAAATCTTCTGACGCCATTTTCAAAGTAGGGCCACCCAACTTAAGCGATTTCCATGAGAGTCTGGTAACCTTTCTTTCTCTTCTTTTTTTGGTATATTCTGTGAACGGGGAAATATTAGGGTCATTTCCTTTTTCGATGGTTGAGAATATTCAAATTCCGCGAATCCCAGAATCAATCGTGAAAGGTTTTGAAAAGTTCATATTAACTTTGTTAAATGCGCCCCATTGCAGAAGTTCAAAAAGTTAGGCCATATCTTACATGAAAGTTATGCCATGTCTGAAATTTCAGCCACGGATCTCGCTTCAATCGTTTTTTCTATTCCACATTGATTCATTATGAATTTTCGAGATATTTTAGTTATAAATAATTTATTAATTATCACTTCTTGAGTAGTTTTAAATTTTGGAAATTTTTTTTTGAAATTTTGCAATGGAGCGCATTTAACACAGTGGCAGTTTGTCAATAGAACTGTGTACAATATGTGCCAAACATCAGTGTTCCCTTTCCACTTTTTTCTTCGTGTCAAGACCCATTAATCACCAAATATTTTCACCATCTGGCAACCACATGCGCTGTTACTCGAAACTTGTGCCTCGTTTTATTCGTTTTCATCAAATCATGGGAACCCGACAAAACACAACATGATTGAAACAAACACACAAAAAAGTCACAATTTGTTGCTCATGTATTCATTCATTGCACCCTTCTTTGACATTTTATTTGTGGTGTACACCTCGTTTCTATTTTGTTACCTTTTGTTGCATATAAACCCACCACTTTTCGTTCTCCTTTCCCGCTCCATCAATTGCCACCAAAAATTTTGGCGGCGTAGAATGGCTCATTCGTCGAATACATTCATCAAATCGGAACTACACACAATGTCTCCTGACCCAATGTTTTCTACGTATTTTTCTTTGAATATTCTAACACACGATTTCCAGCGAACGTTGTATAATTTCACTGAAAGAAGTCGTTTGTCTGACTTTTATCGGTTTCATACGAATCGAGCCTCTTTCTGTAGATTTACGGAGTCAGAGACCCTTTGTGCACCTTTAAACCGTAGCCTAACTAAGAATACTGTACTTTTTAAAGACACACATTTCAACATCCTTTGACTTCGAGGTTCTTCAAGCCACTGGGCTCGACTTGTATGGGAACGGTAAAAACAACAGTCCCTCAAAACGAAGAGTTGTTTTGAGACGTGTGCCTTTAAAAATACAGTAATTTTAGTTGCGCTACGGTTTAAAGGCACACAGAAGGTCAATGACTTCGCAAATCAACTCGATCCACATGAAACCGATAATATAACTGTTTAAAAATTTGTGGTCATGAGCACCCAATATTCCCCCACATGCTGTTATAAAATGCAAATATTACAACATTTTACTCTGTAAAAACTATCGGAAAGAAGGCGAAAAAGATGAATTTTAATGGTTGAGAAGAAGTGGGCGAGTTGAATTGGAGAGGGAATAGAGATGTGTTGGCTCCTCATATCCCAATCAACAACTCATCCTTTTCTTTTCTTTCCTCCGTCTTTTTGTCATTCTTTATACCCTAATTGCGGCCTCTTTCTCCCACAAAAGTGCATCATTTTTCAGATTCCCTCTTCCTCGAAATTTTGGTGTGGCCATCTTTTTGTATATTTCTGCACGGCTTTTCTATTCGTGAAAAAAATAAAAGAAGTGTTGATGAATTATTCACAGTGTATTTCAAATTGAACCACATCCTCTTCCCGCCTAAAAACTTTCTTCTTTTGGTTTTGTTGATAAAGCTTCAATTCCATTTATGTACAGTTTTTGATGCAAGTGCGCTCCATCGCAACTTCTCGAAAAGTTAGGCTATTTTTTTACATAAAAGTTAGGCCATGGCTGAAATTAAAGCTCATTGTTGTAACTTCAGTTCACGAAAAATAATCTATCGTGTCATTTCAGACCTATTATTTAAAAAATAATTGTAATGGGGTTTTAGGTTTATTTATGGTTTTGATCTGTATAATCCGCCACAAAACACATTTTTGTGTTTTTGAAATTCTAATGAATCTATGAATCCCCAAATGTACTCAATTTCCCAAACTTTCGAGGCAAAAAAAGCCATCAATAATCCATTGACAAAACTTAATCGAAAATAGAATATTTGGTGTAGTATTCCACCCATATTATCTTAAATTTTAATCTTTTGGTGTCCCCCCCTCCACCAAATGGCGTCAGCTTTCTGGTGTCTCCCACCCATATATTTGTTGGTATCTTGTTCGTGGGGTGAACCTCGAATATATTTTTCTCGTTTTTTTTCTTTCAACCTTATTTGTTCACTATTCTCATGTCGGGTTTTTATGGAAATTGGACATTTTTTTCATAGGAACCTGGTATAAATCCGTAGTTTTGACCAGTAATGGCCATAAAGAAGTTTAGGTTTTTGGAATCAGAAATTAGTGAATACCGTAGTTTTAAACATGTTTTTTTTGCAATGAGACGACATGGTTCAAAATGACCGTGATGTTTTTGGATTGATAGAATATAGTTGAACCAGCGGTGCTCAAACAGTTTTTTTGGTGTTCACAAAATACAAATAGCAATTGAAATTTGCTCGAAAAAAATGTATATCTTTATAAAACTCAATAAGACGATTTTCTGATCCTCGCTTTAACTTTTCTGATTTTTTTCAAAAATTCCGTCTTCACAAAAAAGTTCAACCAATTTCAATAAAAGGAAATCATAAAACTTTCAGTTCTCCTCCAAAAAAACTACAAAATAAATTGAGTTTGTTAGTCCATTTCGAGAATTGGAAGAGGTGTTCCAAGGGAATATCTGGAAAAAAAGTGTGAGGGGAAAAAATGAAAAAGAAGCACATTTGAGTAGTATAAATTGGATTTGGTTCGTATGTGTGTTGGTGTTTTTTTTATTTCAAAAGGCCCCTATCTCTGCGTCCCACACTTTTTTTTATTTTATTCATTTTTTCTTCCTTCTTCCAATACCTCTGTATCCCACTTTGTGGGCCTCTCCCATCATCATAATATAATCGCTCACTGCCTCTTTTTTCATATAACTTCTCTATTTTTGGGTTTACTTCCATTCCCTCCATCTTTCAAAGGTTTCTCGAATTACGTTTGTTTTTATAATTGGGTTTTGAATTTCAGACGACGGAAGTTTTCAAGAAACCTGTCAGCTGATGTATGCAGCAGAAAACATTCAGGTATGCATTGTACAACTTTCCACTTCTTCTCCCTGACTCATAATATTTTTGATACTCTATAGCTACCTGAAGTCAAAAATCAAGAGCTGTTCTGAGACATGTGCCTTTAAACAGTACAGTAATCTTAGTTAGGCTACGGTTTAAAGGCGCATGAAGGGTCTGTAGGAATTTTTCGATTCCAGAATCATCAAATTGAACCAAAAATTCTGAAAATGTATAACCTTTGAGAGCTTCGAAAAAAAAAATTTGGCACCAGCAAAAACGAGTTTATCGACAGATAACTTCGGCCTAAAACCAAAAAATTGAAAAAGTGATTTTGGAATTGACAGAATTGACAAATAAATGCTTTTTAGTTGCCATGCATTCATTTCAATATCAAATGAAAGAAAATTGGTATATTTCTCAAGAATCATGAAAAATCTTTTGAAAAAGTTCAACACTGTATGTCTACATATTCCATCTTCACTTAAAAAATTATGACCTACCTATGTGCGAAAATTGTCTAAAAACCTATCATATCACATTTCACGATATCCCGAAAGGCATATCAGCGCAGAACGACTCGAGAAACAGCGCGCAAAAAACGAGAGAGTCAGAGAAAGATATTTACCGTTCGGGAATACAATATTTTACACATACGTGTTAATATCTCATTTTTATTGTATCTACCACCTCGTCCCTTTTATCAGTTATTCACATGTTATTTTTCTTCCTAGTGCGCCTCTTCTCTCCCTTTTTCGAATCATAGGTTTAGACAAAAAAAAAATTTAATTTTGTTATTTTTACAATATCAAGCCGTCCCACCAACTCCCTCACCATTTTTGCAAAGATATCAAAGTAGGTAGATCATTGAATAATATCATAAAGCCAAAACCCCGACCCTATTTAAAACAAAAAAAAACGAAGACTAATCCTTCTTTTTCTCTGCTTTCCCATTTCGGTACACATTCTTCATATATTTTTTCTAAGTAAAATAGAGTGTACATATCCTCACCATTATCACGAAAAATGGAATGTTCTACATTTTTCACCTCACATATAATGGAAAATTTGAACCTATCAATAAATATAGGTTTAGCTCCGGTCAATTTGTTCTCAAATTGGTGTCCTCCCTCCGTCTTCATCTCCTTTTATTCACACCAGAATCGAGCAACACACTTTTTTATCAAATTTAGACGGTGAAAGAGCGACAAGGTTTTTGCGGCACATCCACATTTTGGTTTAAACTTTTCAATGTAATAGTTTTTTGCCGAAATATAAACGGATGTTTCTACTTGCAAATAAAGTAATTCATAGATTCATTGATTCATAGATTCAATACAAAAACTAGACCTGTAATGTTATTAACTAAGTAAAATATTTGATCTCGCTCTTTCTATCTACTCGGCCTCAGCAGGCCGCATCCAACGGCCCACTCGCTTATGTCACCCACAATTAGACAGTGGACACACATGTGCATGATGGCCGAGTGGTATAAACACGCGTCTAATAAGCGAACAGATACGTACAGTTAAGGGTTCGAGTTCGAGTCTCGACCATGCCGTGTTTGGGTTCACGGCCTCGTATGTTAAGCTCATTCATACGTGACGTCCCCGCTCTGTAGCTTAGAACGATGGCGGTTTACCATCCGACATCATCGTTATTGTGGTTTACGTGGAGACAAACGCTCACCATATCGCCTTCAATACTGTATGACTAGGTGTGAATGTGTTGATTCCTATAAGCTCTGGACGGGGTCAGTTTTGCTGTAGATTCATAGATTCATTTGAACTTTGGTCCCTCCTTGTCTACCTTTCTTTTGTTCATCATCCTTTTCCATCCCTCCAGTATCCCATCAAAAAGACTCGACGAATGTTTGAGGTGAAATTAAGCGTTAACATGTTTCCTTCCCCTTTCTGCAAGACATTGTTAGGCTCTTGTTCCAAAAACCGAGGTTTATTATGTACTCTTCTATTTTATTACCTAATTGTTATGTCTGCATATTTTGTGGCTGTCTCTGATTAAAATTTCATGAACCAACCGCATTCTAATCGCAAAATTTGGGAAGTTAGGTCCTGGCTGAAAATTTTTGCATTCAACCTGCCCTTTTTCAAAATTCCGTCTAGAAACAACTACTGACGCAATAATTGCATTCACTTGTTTTAATCCTATCAGCCCATCAAAAAACACATTTTTTTGTGAAAATTTCTTCACACAAAATCCCAGTGAGAGATTAACATGAATGATAAGAGTCCTCTTCTTCTTCTCCTCCATTTTCTTGTTGCACCATTATAAAAGTGAAGGAAAACGCCGAGTGCAATCATTCATTTTTATATGCAACATTTGGGAGGGGATATTTCCATCTTTCTTTTATTCTTTGACAAAAGTTCATATGACGTTTAATCTTCCTCTTCCTTCCGGTTTTCCGTCTGATGTTCGGACTTTTGGAGGACTTCATAAAAATTGATAGTTTCAATTTTTTGGGCTGAGCATCGAACCATAGATCTAGCCATAGAATTTCATCGAATCGATATATTTCATAGATTCAAAGATCATAGAACTTGCCAAAGGTTGCATAGAATCTTCATAGAGTTTCATAGATCCTGATAAGGGTTGTATAGAAATTTTCAACAATATCATAGATCTTTCATAGAATTTCGGGAATATAGCATAGAACTTTTCAATACTGTCATAGAACTGCCTAGCAATACCATAGATCTAATCATAGAATTTCATAGAATCGATTTATTTCAAAGTTAGCATAGAATCTTCATTGAGTTCCATAGATCAGCTATGGCCTAACTTTTATGTCACAAATAACCGAACTTTTCAAAAAAAATCACAAGAAGGTGCACTTGCAAACACATTTAATACTCAGCCAACTTTCCTCACTTGCAAAGTTGCCATACTGATAAACTCAAAAAAATTCAGTGACCTAGAGTCTTTCCTGGTAACATGACACCTGCCTCAAATCTTTCTATCTCTTCCTCCCCTTTAAATTGTTGCTCTTCACAATTTTGACAAGATTGTCATCATTTGTCAATCAATATCCATGACTTTTTTATTATACGTATTATATAGGTCTATCCATATTTTGCCATCATCTAACGTCATTAATCGCCTTTGAAACGCCTTCAAATCCCTATGAATTTTGTTACTTTGCAGTTTTGTTCTTATCCCATCTCTATTTTATCCAACAACCCTTCGAAGATTCTTCTCAACTATAATATTACTGCTTTAAGTAAAAAAAGAATTTTTTTCAAAAATTACGCCAAAATGGCTGGGGGAAGAAAAAACTCCAAGTATTTTCTAGGCCAGTTTTAATGTGTTTTTCAAATTCCGTTTTTAGCCGCGAAACTGAAATGACCTAGAAAATCTGAAGAGTTTCTTAGTCCTCCAGCCAATTTTTTCAAATATTTTTTTTCTAGCCAAACTGAAGTTTAGATAAAATTGTCAACTTTTTTTCGCATTTCCATGGGGCTTTCCTTCTGTGACAGGAAGATTTTTTTTCGGAAATACCGTTTGTGTCAAAATTCAAATTCCAAGAAATAACATCATTTTCAAAAGGCTTCAAAATTTATGAAAATGAAGCCATTTCATTTCCTAACAACCACAAAAACGTCCGTTTTCCAATTGATATCCAAAGAGTATCTAATGTCATTGGTGGGCCCTCCTCTTCTTCTCAATCGACAACTGTTTTCTCTCTCTTTCATTTTTGACATCTCTGCGTCTCTCGATTTTTTATTGTCTATCGTTTTAATGGATAATCACGATCAAATCGATGAGAAAAAGAGAGGAGAGAGGCGGACTTGGAAGACTCCACAACAACTACATTGTCGGCTGTCACTTCTTGTCCACGTTTTTTGAATCTATGAATCTATGAATCTATGAATCTATGAATCTATGAATCTATAAATCTATAAATCTATAAATCTATAAATCTATGAATCTATGAATCTATGAATCTATGAATCTATGAATCTATGAATCTATGAATCTATGAATCTATGAATCTATGAATCTATGAATCTATGAATCTATGAATCTATGAATCTATGAATCTATGAATCTATGAATCTATGAATCTATGAATCTATGAATCTATGAATCTATGAATCTATGAATCTATGAATCTATGAATCTATGAATCTATGAATCTATGAATCTATGAATCTATGAATCTATGAATCTATGAATCTATGAATCTATGAATCTATGAATCTATGAATCTATGAATCTATGAATCTATGAATCTATGAATCTATGAATCTATGAATCTATGAATCTATGAATCTATGAATCTATGAATCTATGAATCTATGAATCTATGAATCTATGAATCTATGAATCTATGAATCTATGAATCTATGAATCTATGAATCTATGAATCTATGAATCTATGAATCTATGAATCTATGAATCTATGAATCTATGAATCTATGAATCTATGAATCTATGAATCTATGAGTCTATGAGTCTATGAATCCATGAATCTATGAATCCATGAATCTATGAATCTATGAATCTATGAATCTATGAATCTATGAATCCATGAATCCATGAATCTATGAATCTATGAATCTATGAATCCATGAATCTATGAATCTATGAATCTATGAATCTATGAATCCATGAATCCATGAATCCATGAATCTATGAATCTATGAATCTATGAATCTATGAATCTATGAATCCATGAATCCATGAATCCATGAATCCATGAATCCATGAATCTATGAATCTATGAATCTATGAATCTATGAATCTACGTCAATGAGGCTCAATTCGAGAAAAAAGTATTTTTCCCATTTCATGGAAAATGGAAGTGTGTGCAATTGATGTGTTTCCAATACTTCCATATGAACTTTTGATATGCCTTCAAATTGAAAAAAATCATTTTCTCATCGTTGTACTCTTCTATAGTGTGTTATTCCAAACATTGACAGAAAAATTATCACCCCCCCCCCCCCTATATATGACATAATAATTTCCAACTAAACCTTAAAATAGTATAAGCTCATTTATTTCTTCCGCCTGACTAGTTCTCATAATATTTGTGTTCAGCCATCAATCACCTAATTATGATATCCATTGTCATTACAGTGCTCTCCTTCTCCATCTCATCCTTCCCTTCCTTCCTCATTTTCCTTCTCAACAACACGACAGTTGTGTTTTATCTATCCCGCAATCCTTCTTGTCGTTGTATTTCGTCGTCGTCCCGTATCGAATCACCACAACGTTTCTTTCTTTTCTTTTTTGCTTTTTGCTTTTCTTCTCTTTGATATAGGTGTGCGTAAATAATAATAACGACAATAATTGTCAACATTTTACTTTTTTCACATTTGTTTTGAGTTATCTTGGAATATGAGCTAATGCAGAGCTCAAAAAATGGTCTCACCGTGAAAAAAAATTCAAAAATTATGTCAAAAATTGCTGGGAGACAAAAAATTCTGTGTGTTTTCGAGGCCAGAACGAGGTTTCTTTTTTGCAAAGTTCCGTTTTACAAATTTCAGTTTTTTTTACAATTTCAAAAAAAGTTATTTTTAAAATTTGAAATTTTCAAAATGCTGGTCTGATAAGAATTTTGAGAACTTTTTGTCGGTTCCCCAACTTTGATCCTATGTGCCTTTAATACAGTAGCCTAACTAATTTTGGTGTATTAAAGGAACATAGGACTGTTCGCTTAAAAAATGACCTAGAAAACCGATCAGGTTTCTTCGTCCTCCAGTCATTTTTGGCAACATTTCTGAATTTTATTGGCGGGGAGACCATTTCTATACATAAATTATTCGTTATAGATTCACAAACCTTCGAACCGTAACATGACTAATACTACTGTACTGTTTAAAGGCACATGTCTCAAAACAACTCATTGAGGGACTTTTCCGGCTCGATTCGTATGGGGTTTCATTTTTGCATGGTTTATTAAATTTCCTCCCTCCTCATTATTCCTCGAATTAAAATAATTCTCCTTATTATTTTTTTTGCAACCAATTCTCTTCCTCTGTCTAATTAGCTCAATCATCCAGTCTCCCCCTTCTTTCCCCAATCAATTTGTTTATTTCTTCAATTTAAGGCTTATATGCCGCCAGTCTATATACATATAAACAATACAAAATATTACAGATGGAACAATATTAAAGCAACCACACAAAATAGTGCAATCGACAAACGACAAGGATGCGTGCGGTATGTGTTTTAACTTTTTTTTTGTCTCGCGCGTTTTCAGAGTATCTGGATATTTTCAACAAAAAAAAAAGAGTCAAAATGATTAAAAATTCGTCAAAATCAAGTGTTTTTTCCCGGGTTTTTCTAGACACTTTACTTTGTGACTTTTTTCAAACTGTTGTATACTAAATGTATGATTTGGGTTATGATGGGATTCAACAGTCTACTGTAGATACAAAAGTGTTTGCGGACTAGGTGTAACTGCACAACTATATCTGACTTGTACAAAGTCAGCAAATCTTAGACTTGCTATCATGTCCTACTATCGATTTTTGATCTATAATCGTCAAAATGTATGATAAACAGCTCAAAATATGACAGAATTACGTCTAAAAACTACGGTTTTAAAGGAGCATGACTCTATATGTTCGAAATGTTCTCGCGAAGATAAAGTCCGTCTCACAGAGAAAATTTCGAGAAATCTTTTTACGGGCACCATTTTTATGGGGACCTGAAATGGACCGAAAATCTTCTCAAGTTGCCAAAATTACAAGCTGGTTTTCCCTTGTGAGGTTTGCAGAACTTGTACAGTAACCATCACGTTACCCCACTTCCGTGATATTTCGTATCTGATGTTCGCTCGACTAGCCTCTCCAAACATCCTTCACCACCATTATGTTCATCTCACCTCCTTCTCCTCCGCCTCATATTATTTTCTGCTGTGCTCCACTTTTCTTTCTTCTTCCTTCTTCGGATCATCATCATCATCATTTTGTGCATATGTACGTGTTGTCTTCTTCTTCTTCTTCTCCTCGTCAAAAAATGACACGTCTCCTCCCTCTTGCCTAATTGGTTTTTCTACTGTGAAGGAGGTCTCTCATTGCTTTGCCCCTTCTTTTTTTTTCATAATTTTATAGATGTCACTATCATTGACATTGAAACTCCTGATTTTTGTACTATCAATCCTAAATTTTACCAAGTGCGCTTTCGTTTTATGTAGTTTTAAGCTTATGTCGGAATTTCACTGTAAATTTTCTGATATACTCTAGAACTAGAAAGATTGTCAACAAATTTTCATGTGAAAGCTGTAAAAATCCACGTTTCAGCTAAAATGTCATCCATGGCCTAACTTTCCAAATGTTGCGACTAGAGCACATTTGCTTGCTTAAAACTGTCAAACCGTGTCAAAACGCCTTAACATTGGTAGAAAAAAGTGAAGAAAACCCAATTTCGCCCAGTTGTGTACATGTTCCATTCCTTCCTATAATTAGCTTTCTATTCCACTTCATCTTATTCTCTATTTTGTTCGTCGTTTTTTCTTCTTTTCGAAGGGCAATTAGTGGAAGTTTAGGGAGAGGGAGCCTCGTTTAAAATATAATGAAAACGAAGGACACACGTTTTTTTTGTTATTCATTTCTGCGTGAATGGATCTGTTGATAGAAACAGACAGCCAAAGGACTCTTTTTCTCTCTCTCTTTCCAACCGGATCGAGTTCAGCGAAGCAGCAGCACAAGAAGAACCCTCCCCAACTAATTGCTCTATTTGTGTATCTTTGGCCACATTCCAACCATCTTTATTCTTCTGGAAATGTTGCATTTTCAGCAGATCAGTTTTTTTCTGCGATGACGTGAAACGAAATGTGTTTTGATGATTCTGGGGTGCCTACACCGGAAGTCGATACACCCCTCTTCCTCGAGTTTTTCCCCCCCTCTCCGACTTCCTTTTTTTCTAAATACTTGAGAATCACTGAAAAGCGTCTTTTTTGGAGCTCTTCGAACATTTTGTGACATAGAAACAAAATGAGTTTTATGGCTTTTGTCTTTTTTTTTGTGACGCCGGAAAAATGGCTTTTGTATTGGTCTAGCTTGATTGTTCGAGAATTTAGTTGGTTGGAGAATTTCAATATATTGTGAATCTAAAAGTTTGCCAAGTGCGCTCTAATCGCAACTTTTGGAAAGTCAGGCCATGGCCGAATTTTCAGACAAAATTGAATATCCACTAGTTGTTTCATCTTTATTTTAGTACTAATAGATATATTTTAAGACTCACAACCACAAATAATTGCATAATTATGACTTTGTGTAGGGTTTTCTTGCTTATACTTGATCTTATAATCAAGAATATATACAAAATTTCACGAAACCCAGACCAATTTCATTCAAGCTGAAATTTCACTCCTAACTTCTCAAATGTTGCAATTAGAGCGCACTTGACAATCTACTGGTTCCACCTAAACCACCAACATAACATATGATTTTTGGTTGCGAAAAAAAACCATCGTTATAAAGTGTGAAAATCAAATAAAACTTCGAGTTGATGATCACATCATATATACTCTTTTATGTTGAACATCTGTCACATAAATCGGCCACGCTTCCACAGGATACTCACAAAATGTGAAAAGTATCTGATAGAATACGTTTTTCTCTCTCATTTCTACTTTTTGAGATTCAAACCGTTTTTTAAAAGATATTTCAGTTTCCAAGTGTGCTATCAACTTATATTGACACAATAATTTAAGCAGCTTTTAACAATTTTTTTCATAAAAATTTAAAAATCGCAAAAAATTATGTTTGAATTTCCTCCTGACAATAGTTATGTTGACTTTTTACGGCAATTGTCGTCATGTAAAAAGCAGAGTGTGCAATCACACTCACGTAAAAATGCAGATTGTAGAGCCCGCAATGTTCAAACGGTTTTTGAAGCAAACTAGGAACTGTTCTCAAAAAAGTTAATTATTCGTATAGATACTTTTTTAAACCTCAAAAAACGGTTGGACTCTCACTTAAAGTACTTTTTGACTTTTATACCTAATGGAATTCAAGAACTTTTGATCGAGCTTTTTTTGGTGATAAGTGTAGGGTTCATTTCTGAACATTTTTTTTAGTTTTTGAGAAAATTATATACAAGAAATTGTTTTTGCGAAAAAGCGGAATAATACCTCAATTTCCACCTGTCTCATCGCCATTGACAACAAATTGAAAATCATTGATTCGAGATAGAGGGGTGACACTTTTTTTTCAATGTTATTCTTGTGAAGGAAATGAATTCGATTATGTGCACCCCCCTTTAGCCATATCTATCCAATGTCTACCACCTTCCTCATTTTGCCCAAGCATTTTTCTCCATCAAATCTCTAAACCCTCTATATTTTCAGCCTTTTTTTGTTTTTTTCTTCCATTATATAAAAGGTTTTCCATTGAGAACGCCTCTTTGGGTTGGCTCAAAGTATTTTCATAAATGGCTTTATTCTGCTGACAAATCAGAAGCTTAAAATAACCGAAAAGTTCAAAATCATCACTCTGACTTCTTTTGCTTTTTTGGAGCTCTTCTAACATTTTGTGTTATAGGGAAAATTGAGTTATTGTCTTTTTTAAAGGCTTTTTGAGTAATTTTAGGCTTATTTCCTAGTTTTTCTGTAAAATTTGTCTATAAATGCATTTTTTGTGTTTTCAAAACTTTAGTAGATCCTAAAAAACTCTAGGAGAAGAGTATCAAAACTTTTTAATTCATAACCTAACTTTCCGAATCTTGCGATTAGAGCGCACTTACCACTGCATAATTCGAGAATCCGCCCAATTTTTAACAAACGTTTTGGTAACCTAACACCACCCGCCAATCTAGGTGTCGAATGATGGTGTACACGCCAGAAAAAAAACCCAATATTTCATTCATTTTGTCAGCGAAAAATTTCCCTTTTCATCATCTTACTCAAAAATCGACTTCCATTCATTTCATTTCACGTTGTGCATACAAAATGTCGCGCGCGCAAAAAAACGAGAGAGATACATCATTGTGGCACACCACGACTTTTGATGAGGTGCACCACACTTTTTTGGGGCGGAGTAGAAGTTTACTCGGCAAAACGAGAGAGAGAGAGAGAGAGGGGAGGTTTTAATTCAAATTGAAACGAAGAAGGGCGAATACACTTTTTGTATGTGGAAGAAAAAAAGGACTAAATTGGATGGGAAAGAGCATCGGCCCGATGGTGTGTCAAACATTGACAAATCCGATTGACAACACATACATTTTCGGGGGTCCTTTCTCTCTCTCTTTTTTTCCAGATGCACACATTATTCCGTGCTCCGCCCTTCTTCCTGTTTTTATTAGATTCATCCTCCATCTCTCTCAAACCACTACCCACACAATCAACATTCACACGTTTTTTTGTCACTTTTTCTCTACCAAAGGTTCTTTTGGATTATTCAATTTTTTGTTGAGTTTCAAATGCTCCTGCCAACTTTTGAATACTTTGACATACTGTAGCACTTTGTACGCAATGTACACTATGACGCTAATATGCACACATTTCAATTATTTTCAAAACATTCTCAAAACGAAATTGAATCGTTTCTTATGGTGTAAAAGTTATGTTGATATCGAAAAACTTTGAAAATTTTTGAATCAATTGTAAATAAAAATTTCAAACTATGTGCATTTTACCGTCATGGTGTACATTGCGTACAATTCGAATTATGTTGCTCGCATATCTTTTAATTCACACTAATGTGAAACTTCAAATCCGCGAATCCGACTCGACATAGGTTTAACTCCATCCATCTTAGATATTCCCCGTGTCTCATAGCAACAGCCAAAGAATTCGATCCATGCCTCTTTTCTCCACATTTTCCTCCTCTTTTTGTTTCTTCAACGTTTTACTTCTTTACATTCAAATTTTGAAACATTCAGAACTCATCCTGGTGTAACTTACAGTAGAAAAAAATGCGGAGTTGAAACAAGAAAACCGCACACCTAGAATCATCAGTTTGAAATGAAAACAGCGGTGTTTGGACGCGACTCGGGCGAGCCGAGCTCACCATGTGGTGCGCCACCATCACTAACATTCACACCACCCGCCACACTTGTACCATCATCACATCATCATTCACGTGGTGCGAACGCAAGAGCCGTGTCTGGTGTGAGTGCATCCGGAAGTGGAACGATCACAAGTGCGGTTGGAGCCGGTGGACCAAGAGCATCACATTCGTCGAGGAGAACTAGTCGGATGCATAATGTTTCAGCACTTGGGGTATGTAATTTTTTTTGGACTGTATTTCTTGCTAAAACTGATCGTTTGAAAAAAACTACCTATCGTAGCAAAATGCTATTATCAATACATCGGTTTGACGAGTGATGGCCGTGTCGGTTTCTAGGCCATGTCGATTTACGAGGAAAAAGTTTTCCAGGCCGCTAAACTAGAGTTTCATAATTTTTTGCTGGAAATCCTGTTGTAAAAGTACTAAAAATAGTTTTATCTGATTCATTTGAAAAAAATGGTATAAAAATGAACTACAACTGATTGTTTAAAATCCCACCAAAATTGAAATATCTGTGTGAATCAGAATCAAGCCGTCGTTGCAGATTCACGAAGCCATTACCTTGTGCACCTTTAAACCGTATCTAGAATCACCGTGCTGTTTAAAGGCACATATCTCAAAACATCTTCTAGCTTCGAGGAAATTGATCATACGTTTCAAAAAAAATGATACAAAAAGCTCTATCAGAAAGAAAGTTGATCCTGGACTGGTGAGATTAAAAAATGAAAAAGATAATAAAAAGTGAGAGACGCAGACACTCGTGGTGAGATATTTTCAGAAAATGTCGCTGAAAAATCTGAAATTTCGAAGTTCAGAGTTCATTTTCCTACAAATGTAGCTTTTTTTGTAGATTTACACAGTTCAAACCGTAGCCTAACTAGGGTTACTGTACCGTTCAAAGGCACACATCACAAAACAGCTACTCTGTTCGAGGTTTTCTAGGCCACATTCGTACGAGTCCTACTGTTGTTGTCCAATGCACATAGAAAAACACTGCCCCCATATCTTTCCAATATTCCACCAGTATCCATAAATTCTCTTTATATATATTTGAAAAAAAAAGATATAGCATTTTTTTTCAATGAATGTACATAGAAGTACTAATTCAGTCCTCTTTATATTCTCTCTCTCCCTCAACAAATTCCACTTGTAATTTGAGTTGTGTTGCATTCTCTTCTTCTTCTTCATCGTCGTTTTTCTTCATTCGCCTCTTTTTGTCTCACAAGAAAAAAGCTAATTGAAATTATCGGGGTGCAGAAATGTGGGGCTCTTGGGTCCCTGATTTGTTGTGTTTTTTTCTCATTATTTAAGATTTTTTGTTGCGATTTTCATATATTTGTTCCGTGTTTAAGCCACGCCCACTTTTTCATGAAAATAGAAAAACTGAGATTTTTTGTGCCAAAATTGATTATTTTAAAAGCAAAAAGTATTATAAGAATATTCAATTTTTTTCGAGAAAATTGCAATCCCTACTTATTTATGTTTTGTGGGGCGGCAATTCAAACAGATTTTTTTCGCGATTTTTCAATGTTCGAAAATTCAGAAAAATCTGGATAACCTTCCACAAAACATTCCTTTGTCAAAACAGAAAGACTTTAAAAGCGGCTCCCTAAAAATAAAAGTTTCAATTGAAATGATCATTGATATCAAATAGTCGACTTTCTCAAAATCTGGACTTGAAAATCGGGATCATCACATCATTTCATCCCAAGAGAAATTAAATTTAACAATATGCTTCTTGACCCATTTCAATCCGATGGCAAAAAAACGAGAGATATAAGTTTCCCCCAGATTTTACAATTCTGACTCCAGAAAATGTGTCTTCAGAATGAAAGAATTAAAATGTTGCCTCAACTTTCTTTTTCTGCTGCCAAATGAATATATAGGGGTATTTGTGTATCTTCTTCCTCTCTATAATATCCCACTTTTTGCGCAAACGTTATTGCTCCGAAAATGAATTGAAATAAAAAAGTGACGACACTTCTTTTTTTCCATCATTTTGAAAAATTATTATAGTTTTTGTTAGTTGGAGTTTTTCTTTTCGAGTAAATTCAATTCATAAATCAATTTTAGTTGTGGCACTTTCTCAATTACATGTTTATTTTGGGTAAATATTTCTCATTTTTTTGCTCTTTGGAAATGGTCTCGAAAAATCTCAAAAATATTGCAAACGGGTTTTTTTGTTTCCAAAAAAATAGGAATTGTATATTTCTCAAAAAAAAGTCGAACATTTTCATTTTGCAAAGCGGCTAGGTTTTCCCTTTAAATAACTTTTTTCTGCAAAAAAAGCTTCAAATCTCAGAAAAAAAAACAAAAAAAAAGTCGAGACCTCCCATCATCACCGTTCCTCTCTTGTTTCTTTTGATTTCTCTTTTCCCTCTCAATACCCCCCTGTCTCTTTTTTTTTGCCATTCGATCGAATTAGGACCTGGTATGCAAAAATAGTGTAGTGATTCAAAGAGACACAACGCCAGACAATGCTTCCTTGACGGTAATTCGTGTCGAAAAGGCAAGAGTGAAGAAGCCGAGCAAAAAAAGAATACACTCTTTTTTTTGTGTGTGTCACCTCTTCCTAGAGTGACGAAGATGTGTTGCATACTCACTTTTCTTTTCACCTCTCACCTTAATTATTGATCACCGATACCCCTTCTATTCTTTGTGTTCAACCCACTATTTTTTCGTCAAGCATCCCCCTTCATTATTTCCAAAGAATAAGTCCTAGTTTCAAAGGTCAGTCGAAGAAGACATATTTTTGCCACCTGTGAATTTTGACCTTAATTTCTAGCTTCAAAATTTCTGACAACCATAAATTTCATTGAAATGACCATAAAATATATCAAATCTTTTTCTGGAAAGCTCGACTTACAAAAGAATGTTTTGGAAAAGAGTTCCCAGTTTTTTTGCCAGAGGGTAATTTTGCATGAATCCTGAAAAAATGCCTGAAATCGAGTTATGGTCAACATTTTTCGATCATCGGCTCACTGACGGAAAAGCTCCATATTCCACTTCCAGTCAGAAAAATGCAAGTTCGCCCTATCGAACCATTCCGGCAGCTCACCAACTCTGAATATTCAACGTTGTAATGCTTAAGGGTACGCAGCGAAAAGTCTTTATCATTACATCGTTTGATACTCAGTTTGGTACGCAGCCAAAGTCGATCGTTTGTCTGGACGTTTTTTAAATGAGGGAATATGGACTTTCCGGCAATGCGGCTGACGAAGAGAAACTTGCAGATTTATTTTCAGAATCAAAATTTCAAAACCTGTTTTTTTTTTTTTGAAAAATGGAGATCTAAGTCACAAAAAACACGATTTTCGGCCTTCTCGAAAGATTTTTTCAATTTGGATTCTACATGCAAAAGTACACATAGGCGTGACAAATTTGGGTACGATCTCTTGATTGACAAATTTCCGAAAAAATCAAAACATCGATTCATTGATTCTCATATCTCATCATTCATCCTCGTTCTCAATTCGATCTTACCTTATTTTCTTTTGAAAAATCTCGAAAAATCGCAGAAATGTGTTAAACCGTACAATGGCTCGAATACGTTCAAAACGTAAACTCACACAACTAATCGTCTCCAATGGATATATCCAGGTATACACTAATTGAATATATATTGTCCACCCATATACCCATACGTTAAATTTCTTCTGCTCTCAACTAACCCCCGCGAGCAAAAAACAACACGCCAAAATTGGGGGCAAGTGCCTCAATTCATCAAAAAAATGTCACTCACTCACAAATTGAAGTATCATCAAGAAAGAAGAAGAAGAAGTAGTGAGTGTATGTGTCTCTCTTCATGAATTCTTGGGTCTGAAACTTCTGAGCGCAGCAGCTTCGTAACAAATTCATGAAAATCACCTTCCATGTTGGATGTATTTTTTGTGGGGTATGTAACTTTGGGCTTAGATGAAAAAAAACTCCACCTCCTTGCACAACAGTGACAAACAATATGCGAGAATTTAGAGAAAGAAGTAGGAGGAGGAGATGGAGAAGAAGAAGGAGAGAAGTGCTGGTTAGTAGTATCTGAATTAAATCTCGCACTCTTCTGCGCCGGCCCTTTCTTCAAGACGCGAAAAACGTGAAGGAAGGAAGTCGTCACACTATTACGATGTGCGAACGTTCGACCACTCGGAATTATAGTCTTGATTTGACGACGAAGCGCCGAGTGAATGTTGAACTACCATCACCATCGGCTCATTCGGCGACATTTACTGTACCCGTTCAGCCGACCGCTAGAAAACATTCGTCGTTGTCGCAACCGGCGGTCAGGTCACATTCAAGACAACATCATAATATTCTGAGCCCTCATGCTCTTGCGGTGAGTCGAATACTGTACTATTTTTGAAAAAATATTACCAGCGCCTTCACACCATCTAACCTAGTTGTTTTGAAATCAGCTAATGAGATCATGAACTGCTCCTTTTTTTGTAAATATTTTTCTTACCCTGACAAAAATACACAGCTGTACAACTGTGGTACCTGGTATTTACGATGTAGATTTACGGAAATTGTCGTCATGTCAAATGTAGAGTGTGCAATCACGCTCACCAAAAAAATGCAGATTGTTGAAATAACCCGCGATTTTCGAACGGGTTTTTTTGTCTTCAAAAAAAAACAACTAAGTAGAAGTTGTAATTTTCCGAAAAAAATGAATATTCTCATAAATACTCACCAATGCGAATCCATTCTTCATTCAAGTTTGAAAGCACTTCTCTTCAGTTTTTTTGAAATTAATAACAATTGAGTTTTCCCCATATGATTTCAACTATATTTTCTCAAACCCGCCTTAACTTCTTTTCAAATATTATTTCCTTGTATGCAAGTTTTACGAAGCATCCACATCCCACCAAAATTTATTGCAACCATACTACATGTCATCCACTTTTGACTCGCGTTTGACTTGCCTTCTCCGTCATTTTTCATTATTTTTGCAAGGAATTGCATAGCAACCGGATGATGGGCAACAATAAAGATGTACAATTGTGTGAAAAAAACCGGGATGAGAACAATAGAAGTGAGCTTGTTGATCTGGCAAAGTGTGATATTATAGTGACACAGTATGAAACATCTTGTCTATTGTTCTTATTGTCATCACCACACCAAACAATGGCTTGAAAAAAGAATGGCCTCCTAGCAACCATCGCGGAGGGCCCACCCCTCCATGGTGTACACACCCAAAAAAGGCGGACACAGAGAGAGAGCCAGCTGAATGTTGTTGGGAGCTCACACTCTCAATCTCTGCTTCTCATAGGCAAGAAAGGTGAAAGCGAAAGCGAAACATCTTATTCTTCCACTTCTTCGAATGACCTACACCACAACAGTACCAATGATTGATCTTTCATCGGATGGTGAGGATGAAGCATCGATGAGCTATCTACCAGTTCCACCTATGAGAAGGTCATCGGTTTCGGAGATGTCGGTATACTATCATAATGGAAATATTGCTAAATCAACTTGCTCGTTGAATCCTGGCATGCCATCTATTATGGCGCCATCACCATTCTCGGAAATCACAACATCATCCTCCCGACCCTTGATGCCCAGAACTTCTATATCAAGTGAACATAATATTAATCTAAAGGAAATAAAGAAGAAACCAGTTGCTGAATTTGCACATGTAAGTAACTGTTATTTTTCCTATTCACTTCGCTGCGTTTCGTTTTTCATCGGAAGAGAAAAACGCATTATTATTCAAAAGAGCAGCTGCTTCGATAATAGGGGAGTGCTGCGGCGAAAAACGGGAAATTGGAACGGCTGCCCCCCTTTCTGCTAAGACTAATTATCTGGTGGTTTTGCACTTTGAATGGATTGATTTCGCACTTTTGTGTCATGGTATGAAATTGGGAATTGGGATATTTCATCTTCTGATGAAAAATTATTTTCAAAACGGTACAGGTTGATAATTGTGTAAGATGGGAAATTCCTCACATATTTTCGCACTTGCTCGTGTTGTACGCAATCACACAGACGCTAATATGCACATATTTCAATTACTTTTAAAACTTTTTTCTGAAAACGTTGCCAAAAACGGATAGTTTTTCACTGCAGAAAACCATTTTGAAAAATGGTAAAAAATTACATATTTCGAATAGTCCACTGGTAAAGCCGACTCGAAATAGGTTTAACTCCACCTTCGTCCCAATATGCCTTCTGATAAATTAGCTGATACCACTCTAACCACCTAAGACCCCACAGGATTTTATCCATAAAAATAATTGAATAACCGTATTCTGACATCATAAATAAATCCAATTAGTTTCATTTCCTTCTTTTTTTCCCATCTCCCCTCTCTCTATTTTTCATTTTCATTTTTGAATAATTGATGAGCAAATGCCACTGGCAAAGATTTCAAACTCACTCGTTTTTCCTTTACTACTCACCATTTCTTCGCTGTTTATTTATTTACAAAAGAACACATATTTTGTTTATGTTTTTTTGTCAAAGCCTCACCGAGTTGTTGGTGTACAATAATTAGTAGCACATAGAATGTTTTCTTTGAAAAAAAGAAGAAGAAGAAGAGGATATTCATCACGTCATTTCATTGTTTCTTTGGGTTGACACCCCTTCTTGCCCCCCTTTTCGCACTTCTACCTCTCCTTGAATCTCGCTTCACTGACCATGAATATTGATGATATTTGAAACACAAAAAATGTGTTGATTAGGTTTAGATAATGCAAATGCGCTCCAGTGAACATTGAATATCGTTGTGAATCAGAAGTTTGAATTTTTTGTTGATTAGTTATTAAAGGGAGATTCAAAACGCTTTTTGAGTTTTCAAGGCTCAACCAAAATGCTCCAGATTTTAAAATGCAAAAAAATTTGTTTCGTGTCCACTGTAGACATTGATCCCTAATCATGAACTACCAAAGATAGAGATTTTCTCATTTCGTAACCCGGTTTTGGGGTGGGCACCCCAATGTGCACATACTCGACGCCATTATCGGCACTCATCTCGTCGCCAATGTCAACACCATCAAGCGTTGATTTGTGTCGACACATCTCCTTAAAT
Organism: Caenorhabditis uteleia; assembly: GCA_963573275.1. Lineage (NCBI taxonomy): Eukaryota > Metazoa > Nematoda > Chromadorea > Rhabditida > Rhabditidae > Caenorhabditis > Caenorhabditis uteleia. Next base: position 16,857,593 of record OY752135.1, read on the forward strand.
TCCATCGAGCTTCAACCCATACGCGTCCATTTGCACTACTCCGGCCACTTGGGCTCCTATATTTTCCATTTTCTTCGTCGCCATTCAAAACCTACCTATTATCCCATCATTCTTATCACGATCCGAAGACGATAATAGTGGTACATCATCACCAACAACTGTACTACTCATACCAAAATCATCATCAACTGGCGCAATGCCACGTCGTCCACCTCTACTTCGTTTGGCACCTGTGCCGGAAGATGAGGAGGACGACGGTGGTGAAGAGGATGATGAAGTATTTGAACGGGATGATGATCGACAAAGGTTCTTACCAAGGAAAGTACAAAGGTTTACACAATCCGATGAGACTGAGGAGGAAGATTATGACAAGGTATTCGGAGAGTTTTCTGAAAATATTTTTTTATCGAAAAAAGACGGTGTGCAACCCCTCTAGAAAGAATAATTATGTACCTAATTAGACCGGGAAGGCACAAGGCACCAGGAAAGAAATTCTATTAGTAATGGGTGAAAAGACACCTAGGGCACGTCCGAAAAAAGTGGAACAAGACTAGTGGAAAAAAAAGAATTTTCCAATTTGAGAGAAAAACAGATGAGACATTTCGTCTCATACTCCAATTTTGTTAGCTTCATCTTCCTCCCCTCCCAATGTCGTCTTTTCTTCTATTCTTTCACATACTTGCTATATCATTCTTCAATTTGAGATCATCTGACTTTTTGCTAACCCATTGTACCTTCTTGCCCATCATCGGGAAGTGGAATGAAACTTTTTTATGGCCATCCGTTCCCGAAATAGTGTAGTTTTGGAAGAGGGAATGGAGCACACATTTAATTTTGTTAGGAGGCGCATTGCACTTCGACTTCTGAATACCCGCCACTATCCCTCGATGAAATCTTAGCGTTAATTGGATTACTAAATGTTGCACTTTTTTTGCATCTGCTTTTCCTTTCTTCTGATTTTCGAATATCATCTGTCCCTGATACCGTAGGTTAGCATTTCCAAATCTTATTTCAATTTTCCACGTTTTCCTTTTAATATGTCTGAGTTGGTTTAACAGAGCGCTTTTTCGTAACTTTTGTTTAAACGAAAAGTTTAACCGTGTCTTGAACTTTTTCTGTTTCTCAATTAGGCTATCAACTTATACTGTTACCATAATTTTATCAAAATAAGCTCGTTAATTTTTAATAAATGCAAAAAAAATCTGTTCACAAAAAATCAATAAAGACGAGCTCTTCATATTAAAATTTATAAAAAACTCCAAAAGCGTTTAGACCCTCTTTAAAAACTAAAAAACTCAGATCAAAATGTAAAACACAGAATGTTTCCTCTCAAAAAAAAAAAAAACACTTTCCCTATAATATCTAACTACCAAATATTTGTAGACACCCATTCTACTTCCCCTCCAAAAATGGTTGGGGCAAAGTTTTTTCATCTTTTTTTCCTCTTTCCCCTCTTTTTTTCTTTCCGCAATTTGTAATGCATATTGTTTTCATCATAATGTCCTCCCCTTACTTTTCTTCTTCCCCCCTAGGATGAAGAGCTCAACTTTTGCCCATATCCTTCCTTCTTCTTTTTTTTGCCTTTCATTTTGTAATCAATATATGTTTCATCGCAATTTTTGTGTGTGCCCTCAGGTTTTTGAAGTGGCTCAAGTGGGATTTTGTGCTCAAGCATTTTCCTTTCCTTTTTCAGAGATTTTTGTTCCACTGCTAGCAGATTAGCCAAAACATCACAACTTTCTTCTAAAAAAACTTAATGATATTTCCAAACTTTTGCCTATCCGGTCTTTTTTAAACATAAACTACACTTTTTGTTGCATACCGTCTTTTCTCGAAAACAAGTCTTCGAATACCATATCATAACATAGAATTCCACCCAACTAAAGCGATATCGGCTGGTGTCATCTTCGCACGCCTCGTCGCGTTCGCTGTCACCGTGCCCGTCGCTCTCATCGATTGGTGGTGGTGGCGGAGCTGGTATGGTGACCAGTGGCGGAGCCAACCACCAACAACAGTCATCCACTCGTCGGAATGCCGCCATCGCATCGACATCATCAAGTGCGACGACGTCGGCCGCCGGACGTCGCGCATCCGCGTTCGTCCGAAGAATGTCCATGGCGATACCGACATTGTCGGCTGATCCCGTACCATTCTCAGCGGTAAGGTTTTTTTCCTGCGTTTTTGTTTTTCTCAATATCATCTGAAAAAGCCAATTATTGAGAAATATCTCAATGACACAAAAATGCGGGGCATTTTTTCTCATTTCTCCCGTTCGTTATTTGCCCATTTTCTTCCTCGAAAAATAAAAGATGGTGGAGAAGTGTCAAAACACATCGTTGGAGTTGGTTGCAACCAAATTTCTCGAGTTTTACGCCTCGATGGTTTTTGGATAACCACTTCTTTTTGCTATACCGATCTCATGCTAAAACGTTTGACACAGATTTGTCGAATTTAGTGGTATTTTTTCTGATATCAACCGGTTTGATATATACCGGAAAAAATTCAGCCATCATTCTCAAAGAGTCATAATTACGTTTTTAATCCTATTTTGATCATATTCCAGGTCATAACTACCTTCAATCTCACAATAATGACTGAAAAAATTTTCCCGAAAATTTCAGACCTTCACTAACCTCGACACATTTTTTATAGAAAATTTCAAAATGGTCAGACTAAAAACTACCAACTACCTTTGAAAAGTCGAGTTTCATATTATCTTTCATTATATACACCATTGGAGCAAAAAAAACGTAGAAAATGTTTTGTTTTCGGTTTACCCGCTTAGAATTTTTATCATCCTTCTTCTCGTTTTTCGTAGTCGGTCTTCTTCCTCATTTCTTATTAATATGTATGTGGTTTTGCCCATATATGTATGAATCGTCAAATTAGCTATTTTGCATTTCATTAATCATTCTTCCAAACCGAAATTTCGCCTCATTTTTTTTTTCAAAATGTTCCATTTGAACTCTTGAGATTTTTGGTTTGAAATTGAGATGTCCCAATTAGAATTGTAATTGGATAGTGACATCGGATGTTAACTTTGAAATAGTGCAAGATTCTAGATTGTAGACAGATTTGCAGAGCCGATGATGTTAGAAAATGATATTATTTTGCTGAAATTTCAGAATTTACACAAAGGTGTAACTCCTCTGAACTGATTTAGTGTGATTTAAACGATATGCGCGTGAGTACATCATGACGGTAAAATGCACACATTTTCAAAAACTCCATTTTTGATATCATAAAAAGTTTTCTGCAATATCAAACTAATAGTTTTTGGCATCGATTTGAGAAAATTTAGAAGTAGTTGAAATGTGTGCACATTACCGTCACAGTGTACATTGAGTACAATGCGCATCACACTAAAAATCACCAAAATAAAATAGCCTACTGTGTGATTTTACTGTAGTAACATAGTAGATGAATCAGACCCTATGACCACAAAGATCAGCAAACCAAAAAAAAACTTTCGAAAATCTCTCCCACATTTTTTCTCGAAACGCCACCCCACCCCAAAGGTCCCTAATTTGGGACGGAAGATATGTTCCGGCTGGTTGCTCGCACAACTCCAATGAGAAGAAGACAAGAAAAAGTAGTGAGGAGGACGCTTGAGAAATGTAGCAAAAAAAACGAAAAGAAAAAAATAAATTTACATTTCTCTCCAGGCGAACCCTTTTTTTCTCGTTTTGCTCTCCACCCGGCTCGTTCGTTTTTTCTTTCCGTCAATGCCTACCATTCAAAAACAACCGAGCAATTTGTGTTAGTTAGAGTATGTATGTTCTCAATTTCACAAACATACACATGTTGTGAAGGACCCTGAAAACATCATTCTCATCTGCTTCTCATTTTTATACGCATAAAAATCACTAGCGAACGTTCACGGATCCGTGACATAAGTATTGTCTATTCAGCAGCCTGTCAAGTGCGCTCTAATCGCAATATTTGGAAAGTTAGGCCAGCATGGCTTCAACTTCAGCTGAAACGTGAAAAGTGTTGATAATCATTTCCTAAAGTCACTCTAGAATATATTCGCTTTTTATAAACATCGAATTGAATGTATCACATATGCACCATACCTGACAAGTATGATATGTAGTATGGTGTGATCAGAATCCATCCCTTTTTTCATTCACCTCTCAAAAAAAAGAAGGAGCTCCTTTGTTCTACGCCTTTTGTTGTCACACCACACCTTCTGGTGTAGAACGCTTTGTTCATATTTTTGAGAGAGAGAAAGAGCGAAAACGCTTCTCCTCCGACAAAATAGTGAAGCGTATGTCGATCGTATATTATTTTCAAAACTATCAATTAGTGGTTTTACGAATAATTCATGTTTTCCAAGGCGCTCGAGTTTTGTCACACATTTTTCTATACGATTGGAAATGGCTCAGATTTATTCATTTCATATTCATGTCAAACTCAAAAAAAAAAACAAAATAATCAATGAATTTTTGATGGGCTTTTTTTACAAACCGTAGTCTAGTCGGAACTTTTGTTATTATCGCTCCAACACGAATTAAGCCTATCTATCTCGGAGACACAAGCTGTTTTGAGATATGTGCCTTTAAGAAGTACAGTAATTTTAGTTAAGTACGGTTTAAAGGCACACAAAGGGTCTCGATTCGCAGTAAACCGATAATAATCTAAAAATAGACCTGACTTGAAACCCGGGTCGTCAGTTCATTTTTGTTCCGGCTTGTCAAACAACTCATATGCCCCCTACATTTCCTTGTACACTTTTTTATTTTATATGAATACATATATGCTCTCGTTTTCACATATAATAGCCGCACCCCTCTCTCTCTTTCCCAACCAAACCTTATTATTACATAAAAACCTCGAACTTTCGTCGTTTTCTCTCCATTTTTTTCCACCTGATTCGTCGAATCACACCCTACATTTATCTGATTTTTTTCATGTCAGACACGGGAGAAAAAAATTCTAATTATTTTTTTTTGTTATTTGAGAGAAATGGCGAACAGAATGGAAAGGATCGAAATGATTGAGTGTTTGAGATTATTACTGAAAAAGAATTTTTTCGTGTTGAGAAATTTGTTTCGAAACCTATTTTTGTACTTGCTTCGTGTTGTACGCAATGTACACTTTGACGGTACTATGCACACTTTTCAAATACTTTCAAAACATTCTCAAAACGATGCCAAAAACTTATTTTTGATATCAAAAAATGGTGGGAGTATGTACAGTTTGAGTTGAATGTAAATAAAACAATTCAAAATGTGTGCATTCTACAGTCATGGTGTGAATTGCGGACAATGCGCATTCATCGCACGCGCATATCTTTAAAATTTAGTTCATAGGAATAAAAATTTGAAAACGTGTCAATCAATAAATCCGAACGGTGCTCCCGAAACTTGGGTGTCAATTTCAAGAGCATATACAGCCAAATGAGCCATGCTCATCTGTAGCATGTGTCTCAATTTCGTGTCCCGTCGTTTCTTCTTCATCGTTTCGTTTTCAAAAGATGATGAGCATGTAAGGTCCCCGCCGGCCGCTCCTCTTCGTGAGCAGAATAATTCATTATACTAATGCTCGCCTTTTGTTTCTTCTTCACCCATCGGACCCCTTCGTTTTTTTCTACGAAATAGCAAAAAAAAAGTTATGCTAGAGAGACAAAATGTTTCGCCAAACAAGCGTCGCTGTCCCCCTTCCGGTGTGGAGTAAAGATTCCTTCAAGAAATACTTCATGTATATATATCAAAATCTTGAATGACCCACTATTTGTCATATAGTGTTTCTGGTTTTGTTCGCCAAATGCGCTCTATCGAGACAGCCGGAATGTTAGACCATTGCTGAAAAAGCTGTGAATTCTCTCAGGTTTTTCGTAGAAATTTGTATGTATGGCCTAACTTTTATGTCCTGGCCTAGCTTTTCACATGTTGCGATTGAGGCGCGTTTTACAAGCTGTTGAAATGACAATAGAAAAACTTTTGCTTGAAACCACATAGATCAAAAAATGGTTGAATAACATCCAATACAAGCAAAGTACATGTGACAATAATTGTGTTAACCGCCTCGTCCCCTTTTTGCTCGTCACCCCTTTCTCGCCTCATTTCCCTCCGCTATTTTTCATCTCTGATTTCCACAGAAGGACAAATCACTCTATATACTCCCTATGTAAAATGATATATTCTGTAAAATAAATGTCGACAACTCAACTACACAACAACAGTAATGCGGCGAAGCAATTGATGATCGTACTACAAAATGGATCATATAAGGTTATTGAAAAGGCTTTTTCTGGGGTTGGAAAACTCAATTATATAGAAGAAGGCAGGTGATAATCGAGTATATATATATGTCCGAATTCATGGGGTTTAAAAAATGTTAGCAAATAGATACGCCGCCAAAATTTCTTGTGAACTGCAAGTGAGCCGGGTCTGCCGTTTTGTTTTATTATTTTTGATGTTTTCAGGTTTTATCACTTGGCGCCGATGTGTTGCCAGAGTACAAATTGCAGCCAACAAGGATACATCACTGCACAATTGTTCATTATAGGTAAATTCTATTTCTGAGATATATTTCCGCCTAGCTTTCGAAATACATTATCGTTCCCATACGAATCGAACCTCGTGGACTAGAAAGCCCCAAAAATTCATCAAAGCGAAGATCTGTTTTGAAATTTGTGCCTTTAAACAATACAGTAATTTCAGTTATATTTTAGAATACGGTTTAAAGGAGCACAAAGGGTCATAGCTTTCTAAATCTACAACGAACGTTAGATTCGTATGAAACCGATAATAGCTTATTATAGATTTTCATTATGTCTTGAGTTTTTCCAAGTCTGGAATTCGAAATTCATGCTTCATGAAAATTTATGATCTCTGAACTTTCTAAGGCAATCATAGTTCATACGATGTCTGACAATAGTGTGAGGGAAAATCAAACCGATAAAAACTCAATGGATAGACGAGTTATTTATATCAAAAATCTTTAAAACTTCAGACTCTCCCTTATTGAGTATTCAACCTGATTACTGATAAAAATACGTTTCAGCCCCTTCAAAGCAGTATGGGACTGGATAATTCTGCTGCTGGTGATCTACACCGCAGTATTTACACCATACGTCGCCGCATTTCTGTTACGAGAACTCCAGGATACAACGAGGAAGTCGCGATTTTCGGAGCCGCTGGAAATTGTTGACTTGATTGTTGATATCATGTTTATTGTTGATATTATTATAAATTTTCGAACAACATACGTCAATGAGAATGATGAGGTAGATAGGGAAAAAGTAATACAAATACATTCTGATATTTATAGTTTTTGCAGGTGGTATCACATCCTGGAAAAATTGCCACACATTATTTCAAAGGATGGTTTATTATTGATATGATTGCTGCTGTACCATTTGATCTACTGCTTGTCAACACCAATAGTGATGAAGTATGGATTTCTCATATGGTTTATAAAAATTGAAAACAATTTGCAGACAACAACACTCATTGGTTTGCTGAAAACAGCAAGATTGTTACGATTAGTACGGGTCGCCAGAAAATTGGATAGGTATTCTGAATATGGTGCCGCTGTTTTGCTACTTCTTATGGCAACATTTGCACTTATTGCTCATTGGCTCGCTTGTATATGGTTGGTTTTTTTGAAAAATGTCACAAAAATAACCTTCATTCCAGGTATGCAATTGGTAGTGCAGAATTACAACATAAAGATTATACTTGGTTACATCAATTAGGTAAGTAGAACTTTTTTTTTCGTTTTAATCTTCTTCGTTTCAGCAAAATCATTGAATGTGTCATATGTTTCAACAAATGGGACAACACCATCAGGCGGACCAACATTAAAAAGCCGATATGTAACATCACTATACTTCACACTATCAACAATCACATCAATCGGTTTTGGTAACGTATCAGCAACAACAGACTCGGAGAAAATATTCACAATTATCATGATGATACTAGGATCATTGATGTATGCCTCAGTCTTTGGTAATGTATCTGCAATTATTCAACGATTATACTCTGGAACTGCACGATATCATACTGAAATGTCGAGGCTTAGGGAATTTATTCGATTTCATCAGGTAGATATTTGATAGTTTTTACTTTACTGAAAGAGATTTTAGATTCCTAATCCACTTCGGCAACGATTAGAAGAATATTTCCAACATGCGTGGTCATACACAAACGGAATTGATATGAATTTAGTATTAAAAGGGTTTCCGGACTGTCTACAAGCTGACATCTGCCTACATCTGAATCGGAACTTGCTGAGTGGTTGTAATGCATTCTCTGGTAGTACACCGGGCTGTTTGAGAGCACTTAGTATGAGGTATGTATTGAAATTTATAATCCAAATTCCGCCGAGTACAACTTTCGGAAAGTAAGGCCATGACTAAAATTTCAGCTATAAATCTTGCTGCGATTGTTTTTTTTTCTATTCCATTTGATATATTAGGGTTCTTTAAGATAGTTTAGTTACAGTAATTATTGCTTTTTGAGTAGTTTTAGGGTTTTTTCGAAACAATTTCTATTGAGTATTTCAGATTTCGAACAACACACTCTCCACCTGGTGATACACTGGTCCATCGTGGTGATATCTTGACTGGATTGTATTTCATTGCAAGAGGAAGCGTTGAAATATTGAATGATGATAACACTGTTATGGGGATTCTTGGTGAGAATTTCTAACCAAACTTAAAAACTTTGAAAATATTTTAGGCAAGGATGACATCTTTGGTGAGAATCCACTGTTGTATGATGAAGTTGGAAAGTCAAGTTGTAATGTACGAGCATTGACTTATTGTGATCTACATAAGATATTGAGGTAGAACTTCAACGACTTGGAAAAAAATTTCAATTAAATTTTCCAGAGACGATCTTCTCGATGTCCTTGACATGTATCCTGAGTTCGCTGAAACATTCTGCAAAAATTTGACAATAACTTACAATCTTCGTGACGATTCGCAAAGTCTACGGAAGAAGTTCGATCGTCATAAGTTGTTGAGAATGTCGTCGTCATTGAACAAAGATCGATACACAACACCTCCAGAAGTGACTGACCCGATCGCAGCAGCTGTACGAAGAAGTGCTGAATCAGTGTCGAGGTGTGACTCAAATCCTATCGATCGACGGCAGTCAGCTGGTTCTAGAAGTAAGTTCATTTTTAAGAATCTCAATTTGCCGAGCTTATCCGATACCCCGCTTTGTACCACCCATACCTGTTCTCCTCCCATACTAACTCCTTAGGTTCATCCCGTTGTTCACCACCACACGCTGCCCTAACTGCCACCCGTTCTGAAGCAACACCATTATTACGAAGGAATCATAATGAAGAGGATGAATCGTTGTTTGATGACATTCGAGCGTTTGCACGTGGTAATACAGTGACACTATCACCGACTATCCAACAAAATGAAGATAATCATTTTATGGCTAACATTCCGTCAGCTAGTGGTAAGATGATTGAAAGCAAATGAGCATGAGAAAAGTTATTGAGTGAGATATTGCAGTTAACATGTGGCTTTTATTTTTGAGTGACTTTATTTGGTTTGAAAATTTTTTCTTGGAATTTTCAAAAGATACATGCGGCAGAAGTTTCATTTATCATAAAGAAAAATAGTGTTGAACCATTTCTTACTTTTTTGTGCCGTTTAAGTCCGAGTAGGTAAAATTATTCATTCTAACGTTAGATAGTTAGAGTTACAAAAATTGTTCAGAACCTATGGAACAATAGTTATTACAGATCGATCTGTTGATGAATTCGAAGATAGGAAAGCTCACATGTTTACAAGAAGATTGGAATCACTAGAAAAGTAAGTCCACTGGAAGACGCAAGTTCTTCATAAATTGATATTATTTCAGCCAGATAGAAAGAATGCAGAACAAGTTCAACACTGATATGGAGGTGTTGATAAAGCTGGTAAAAGAGCAGTCGATAATACGAAACAATGGAAATACATCAACAACAGAAGGTAATCGGAGGTGACCCAGATGGCAAGGTTTGTTATTCTGCACTTTACACACACATTTCACCAAAGTATCTTACCCTTTTTAATTTATATAGAAACTCAACAAATTTATATATTGATTTTTGTGATAGATATCGTGATCGTATATGTGTGTTGCCGTGAATTATTCACAAAAAAATGGTAAGAAAAGTATATCACTTCACCCTGCCACCAATCTATCCTTTAGTATTTTTTCCCAAATTCTATCCAAGTTTCTCGGCAGTTTCAAAACCTGTCTGATTCCCATAAAACTTAGTTTTTGATCGTTGTATTTGAACTTCTAAACACGGCAACATGCAAACAATATATTCAGTTTCATTCAACAAAAATTGGTTTGAATTTCTCGAAAAAATGTGGAATGTGTGTGTTTATTGCGATAACAAATGGCCTTGCATTCATGGGTTTTTCTTCAGTTTTTCCCTTCTCTAACCTATCCATTTGATTTGGAGCTGTCAAAAAAGTTTCATTATTTTATTATTCATTCGTTTTACTTTTGAAAGTTCGATGAATTGGTGTGAGTTCATTAGAGTCAAAGTCTGGGGACTTTGAATCTATTTGAACTTACAATTACTGTATTGAAATGACGATGCTCCACTTTTCGCAGTTTTTTCTGCAAATGTTAAAACACATCATGCAGCAAAAATTTCTTTTAAAAACCAGAATATTCTCAGATAACCTTCCACGACATCGCCCCAACAACTACATAACATCATCAATTCGCCTACCAAACGGTGGAGGTGGTGGTGTAGCTGATGAAATGCGAGTATCACGATTATCATCACACGAGCCACCAACACCAACACAAGAGTGTGACACCATTTTATAGTACTAATATTATATACTTTCTTTATTACCTCAGGGATCTCTCTAATTTGCACATTTCTATGCCAGTGTATGCCCATTGTCCTTAATCCCCCCCTCTCCGGTTTTTTGGTTGCTTTTCATCGTTTCCCCGGTATCGAAAATTGTGATTATCATCTCTTCATTATAGTGTATCATGTTTGAACAATTCACAGCCCGTTTATTTCAATATAATCATATCAATGTGTTGGTTTGATTTTCCAAGTTATGCAATTGTTTCATCGCATAATAGCTCAGCTAGTTAGTTAGGTCTTTTAAAACAAATTGTCTTTTTGATCTCCATTATTCCATCGTTTGCGGCCTATGTTTTCTTTGCCAAAAAAGCCTTTCGATACAAAGAATATATATTGATTTTTGCCATCATGTCATATCTCGGGTACCACACTTTCTTTTGTTTCCGATTTCTTTCCAGTTTTCGAACATCTTTTGTTTCATTCATTTCTAGATGCCTTTTATACATAAACGTTTTTTTTTCTTGTTCAATTTTACAGGATGAATATGGTTAACTTCTGTTTTCCATGATATTGTGTGATATTTTGCAGGTAATGTTTGGAGAATGTTGAGAAGTGGATTTAAGATATTTTGAAACCCTTTTAGGTATTTTTTTTGGGGTTCCAGACTCTATCGAAATTCCTTGGGAATATTACAGTACGCACTTCTGAGTTTGGGGGCTGTAAAAAGCGAAAAGAAATATTTGTGAAGTACAGACAAGGAGAGCTCTGGGCACATTATCGATGAATCAAATACTTGAATTCCACCTCATATCGAGCATTTTGAGCCGGGCTCTGCTCAAAAAACTAAACAAACCCGATATACCTGTAAAAGATTTAAAATCTTGATAAAATCGCAAGATCTTATCTCATTGTCAATAGTCTACTCAATGTTTAATCGATTTTACATTTTTCTCTATTACCTCACAGTTTTACACATTTATGATGATTTTTGACACATTTTACAACCTTGTTTACCACTCGTACCACTCTCAACTGACCAGTATTTGACCTTTTCTAGTCTCTTTATAATTATTCATCCACTTATTTCTATCTCTTTTCCTTTTCATTTTTCTGCTTCAAGCCTAGCTCTTAAACTCTACCATTTTCTTTATTTCTCTGAATTTTGTCGCATCAGAATCTAAAATTAAGATGGAAATCGTTAAAATTGCTTTATTTGAAAAGTATCATGGTATATTTTATTATCTCGATCTCCGTATTTTGCACAAAAGTGCCAAAAATCCAAGAACATAAAAAGTAGCAGTAATAACAGCAAGACCAATCACATCAATCCAATAATTATCAGCATTGAACGAGTATCGATCCATTATCATTTTTTGATACTAAAAAATCATTCGTTTCAATTTTTGTTCAAATCACCAAATAACTCACAACTTTCGACCACATTGGATGATCAACTTTCCACCATTGATTAACCATCAGTCCCTCAAATCCATATCTAAACCAACTAATCCATTTCATCCATTTGATATACTCCGGCATCGCGTCTGGATCACCATAAAGACCACTTAATAATGCAAATAGTCCACTTGTTGGGACACAAACTGCCATCGCCGTCTGAATAGAGATGTATGTTTTCAACTGAGAAATCGCTTACAGAAGAGTTGGAAAATAAACATGCAAAAAATATTCCACACGCAGTTGCTGCTTGTTCAATTAATACTGATATCAGTAAGCATCCTAGTACTTGTGTACCAGTACTTTGTAATCCTATCATCCAATAACATATCAACATCATAAGTAGACCATCAAGTGAGAATAATGGTAAATATACAAGACATCGTGATAGATAGTAACTTATTGTGTTGTATAATCCATCGTGATATTCTCGTATAACAACTGACAACTCGTTTTCCATAAATGTTATAATACCTGAAGTTATTTGAAATCACTTATCTAAGCTTATTCAAATTACCAAACATTGTTGAAAATGTCAGTTCAGCCAACAAAAAGTATAATGCAGAACTTGTATTCCAAACTCCTTTCACTGTTAGTGGTTGTTGCCAGTATAATGATCCGACAAACAATCCCATTATGATTTTTTGAATCACACGCATTTTTAGTTGATTTGGTGATCGGATGATATCGATAGAACTTCTGAATGTGAATCTATGAGTTTATGAATCTATGGAATCTCTAAATCTATGAATCTATAAATGTCTTACCGCTTCAAAAGTGCACCAAGCTCAATCAGGAATCCAACATTCTCGTGCATTTTTGGTAGATCATTACATACAGTTCCATTCGATGTAGTTGAACCTTTGGAATAGTCACTAAATTGGACAACGACTATCATGATGCTCCTATCTTTCCCAACCTTGCTTCAAATTTACCTAAAACCTTCTCAATCCGTTTCTCAGCTTCCTTCTCATTCCCCGGCTCAATTGCGATTTGGGATAATATCCATTCCGGTGGATTGAAACCTTTCGGAATCGCCAAACCACATTCTTCGAAAAACTGGAAAAAAATAGATTCAGAACTCAATAAATTGAGTTTCCAACTTCAATCGATTCCTGTGGAGTCCCTATAAACGCACAAGATCCTCGAGTTAGGTAAATAACTTTGTCGAATAGGAAATATATTTCAGATGTTGGCTGATGAATTGTACAAATTATTGTTCGACCAGTATCCGACAACTTCTTCATAATTTGCACAACATTTTCAGCCATGAATGAGTCCAAACCACTTGTTGGTTCATCAGCAAAAATCAGGGATCGATTGGAGAGTAATTCACAAGCGAATGTAAGACGACGAGCCTCACCACCTTAGATTTTCGTAAATTATTATCAATTCGAAATACGGTAAAATGCGCGCTTCATTTCAAAAGTTCAAAAAGGCTAAAATCAGAGATTCCCGGGGTTTTTGGGGCACTTGGCAGGCTGCTGAATAGAATAGTACCTGATATTCCCTTTACGACACCTTGCAAACCAATTCGAACATCCTGGCATTTGGTCAATCCTAACAATTCGATCACTTCATTAACACGATGTTCCTTATCAATATCTTCTTGTATTCTCAATTTCGCCTTAAGAAAAAGTTCCAATTCTGTTTTTCAATCTCAGAAATACTTGAATCATCAAATACTCAAACACTGTCAATGTTGGTATAAAAGCTTCTTGTTGCTGTGCAAATCCGGATATTTTCGAAATTGAATCACCCATCTCATGTCCGTTAACAGTTACGCTCCCTTTTGTTTCCAAATTGCTCTTATTTCTCGACATTAATGCATTCAATAATGTTGTTTTTCCAGCTCCGCTAAACTTTTTAATACTCTATTGTAAAATTAGAGCATTTATTCACCTTGCGCCCATCAAAGCCACAAGTTCACCCGGTCCAGCTTCTCCAGAAATGTTATTTAACAAAACTCTCCCATTATTTGCTGTTATTCTGAAAACCAAAATTTGAGTTACCTCCTTGTGTAGTTCCTGTGGCTGCGGACTTTGCACTTTCTACACACCTAGCATTTAATCGTACGACAGCCAGGTCAGAAAATTTGCCGTTTTATTTTGCTTTAAATCTTAAATTAGATTGCAATTTTTGAAATTTCTCTATGCCATCAACATTTGTACTCTTGTCTATTAAACACCAAAACTGACACAGTCCGGAATCTACCAGCTCCAGACTGCCAACCTCAACGTTCACCAAAGACGGGGAAGTGTAGTACTCATACCGCAATAGTGTCGAAGACGACTAACAGCCACGAAACTAATAGACTACCATGCGGGGACGTCTCGTACTAGAAAAGTGCAATACTACTTGCCAGTGAACCCAAACACTGGGAGGGTTTCGAACCCCCTTAACTACACATCACAGTCGTTTATTAGCTTCGTGCGTTATCCACTAGGACACCGCGCGTATTGATTTTATCGCACTCAGATGCGGTGATATTGTCGGCAGGTGAGATGAAACTTTGGCGCTTATTTTTTCGGATTTGATCTCTGCAAACGTATTTAGTACGACACTCCGTTAATTTCATTCGTGTTTGATGTTTATCGTAAATCGACACATCATTTTTGTTATTTTGGCATGCATTATTCAATGAGAAAAGCTCAATTTTCAATCATTTTTCCGTAGATTCTTAGTTTTTTTTTTAAATTAAAAATTGAATGAATTAGTTGCCGAATAATTATATATATATAATATTGTACTTTCACAAGGAATAAACCGCAGCTAATGCTCATTTTAGGAAGCTTTCAATTTCTCACCTTATATTTTTCCAACTTAATTTAATCGGTACTAGATCTTGTTCCATCTTGAACATGAAAATTACTTTGAAAAATATACTGTACCCTGATTTCTACCTGAGGTTCAATTTTAATTGCATCATATCCTGTTCTCTGTCTCGTTCCATGATGAATTTCTTCATTTTCTGATATTATTTTCGTCATCTTTTATACTTAAAATGATTATTCCATTTAGAAACTCTACTCTTAATTTCAACGTGAAAGTAAAGTATGCCCTGATTGCATTTTTTGAAGACTCCGCCTATCTGATATCAGTCGTGTCTTTTGTTTCGCAATACACACACTTTTCGTCTATTTCTCGTAATTTCTACCTAGTCTTTGTACCTTCTCACGTGTTTTGAACTCTTTTATAAATTTCATCATTCCGAAAGTATTTAAGTGCCCCTCAAAGGCTAGTTTTCATATTTTTCTTCAGAATGGTCCGCCGAAGAACTGCTTCCCCACAAGCTTCATCGCCAGTCCGGTCTGCCCCGCGACCAGCCCCACCAGCTCAATCTTCATTCTCGGCTCCACCAAGACCAGGTATAATTCTAAATTCAACAAAATTCATTAATTTTCTTACATTTTCAGCAGCTGCCGCCGCTCCACACCCAACTGCTGCACCACATGCACCAATGGCTCCACCAATGGGTGCGCCATCCCAGGGACCGGGACTTATGGCTCAAATGGCTGCCACTGCAGGAGGAGTTGCTATCGGATCTGCTGTTGTAAGTTTATTAACATTCACTTAGTAATTAGAAGGACTTCAAAAAAGCTTGATGAAAGTTTTACAAAAATGTAACTTTTCTAGGGACATGCCGTCGGAAACATGATGACCGGAAGTGGAAGCTCTCACCACGAGCAGGCACCAGTTGCCGCTCAAGCTGCTGCACCACAAGCTCAAGCATATTCTCAACCATGCGAGTTTGAGTGGAAACAATTTGTCGATTGGTAAGTCAATACGCAAAAAATAAATCTAATTAACTCTATTTCAGCGCACAAAACCAATCTGACGTCTCTCTCTGCAACGGATTCAATGACATTTTCAAGCAATGCAAGGCTAGATATGCCTAATTCACTCAGAATTTTATTATAGAAATACACAATCGAAAATGTTTCATGCCTACTGGATTTTAGTTTTTTTATTTAGAATTTGAATTTTCCTGTCTGTCCTTCTACATTTTATTGAGAAAAATAAAATTGATGTTGCAAGTTAAATGTAGGATCAAAACAAAAAATTGTTATTTCCATGGAATTATTTGTTATTATATACCAGAGAAAGGGGCGGTATTGATGTCTGGTGCGCTGTTTATTGTTTTTCGGCGACCTTGTTTATTCCAATCTCTGGTTGTTCGTTTCGCTCATTCATTTCTTTTTTTTCGATTCGAAATGTCCGCTCGTGCTCTACATTACGTCTTCAAAGTGGCAAATCGTGCTAAAACCTACGACTTCTACACAAAAGTTCTGAAAATGAAAGTTCTTCGTCATGAGGAATTTGAGAAGGGATGTGATGCATCGTGTAATGGACCATATGATGGACGTTGGAGTAAAACAATGGTTGGCTATGGATGTGAAGATGATCATTTTGTCATCGAATTGACATACAACTACCCAATTCACAAGTATGAGTTGGGAAATGATTATAGAGTGAGTTTTTAGTATAAGTGCTCTTATTCATAGTTTTTTTCAGGCAATTGTAATCGATTCCGACCAACTTTTCGACGAAGTCTCCAAAATCGAACATCGGCCATCTCGTTGTGGACGTTTAGCGGTATGTGTTTTTTCAGAAAGAAGATATAACAGGAAAATTTCAGGTAAAAGATCCCGATGGTCATGAGTTCAAAATTGGAAAATCGGCGGGTCCACCAAAAGTTATTCGGGTTCAAGTCAACGTGAAAGACTTGGCGAAGAGCAAAAGTGAGTTATTTTCGTTTCATAAGAATTAAATATTCTTAACTTTCAGAATATTGGCATGAAACTCTCGGTATGCCGATTGTTGAAGAGAAATCTTCTAGAATTCGCCTCAGCTATGGATCGGATCAATGCGAATGGGAAATTGTGCAATCGGGAGAGGATATTAAACGAGGAACTGCATTTGGGCGAATCGCATTCTCCTATCCTGGAGATAAGGTTTATACAAATTTTTTTCATCAAAAATGTTCGTTTTTCAGTTAGCCGAGCTTCAAACCAAAGTGAAGGAAAACGGAAACAAAGTCATCAATGAGTTGATTACATTGGAGACTCCTGGCAAAGCTGATGTTCAAGTTGTAATTCTAGCTGATCCGGTAAATACTGGAACAAGCTGTTACTTTTTAATATCTCATATTATAGGACGATCATGAGATTTGCTTCGTTGGTGATAAAGGTTTCCGAGAGTTGAGCAAGATTGACGAGAAGTCTGATGAGGAAATTCGAAAACAAATAAAAAGCGACGATAGTGAGAAGTGGTATTGAAAATAATTTGACATTTTATACACATTCCATGTAAAATAAAGTTAATATGTTCGAAATTGTGTTTTTCTTGTTGAAAGTGTCGTGTTGCACATTTCTATTGCTCAATGGGGGTCGTATTTATTCCCATGGACTAGAAAAACGGACACACTCGGCCGTTAGACAATTAACGCCATCGATTACACCAAATTGCACCAAAGACTGACATACGTTTCAAAATTTAAGAGAAATTGTTGAACTTAAATGGCAAAAAGTTGACAATGAGTTCTGCACCGAAAAAAGAGCGAATTGGACGGCGAAAGTCGGATCCTGGATTGGCTGTTCGATCGAATTCTGATAAGTGAGTTGTTTTGAAACTATTTTTTATATAAATAGAATGTTTGTCATCATTTTTTGCTCTCTGCAAAATTTATAGTTTAAGAATCGCAACATGTGAATTACCATGGGGTGGAACACGAATGGTCGCACTTGGTCCATTGAGTTTGACACAATCAAGTGGTACATTTGTTGGGCAAACTACATTAACTGACTTGTTCAATGTATTCGATAGGAAATTGCATATTGTGACAGAGGAAGAGCCGTTGGTGAGTACCTTTTTAAAATTAGGAGAAGTTTGTAATCCCAGAGAAATATTTCGAAAGTTATGCCGTAATCAACTTTTGCTGATTCGGCTGAAACTATGTCTCATTCGATAGGAAATCACCTTTAGATCATTAAACTGTTTTTCTGCTAACAAAAATGGTACCTTCATCAGTATGATTCTTCAGGAAAAACTGCTCAATAAAACTCTTCAACGAGGTGGAGATCCATATTTCGACAATTTATGCCATACACTTCATGGAATATCTGAAATATGTCTTCCACCGGTGCTCAAACTTCTTGTTGAATGGTATGAAAAGTATGAAGAAACATTATCTGCATCAATGCTTGCTCCGAATACTACGTAAGTTTTTTGTTGCAATATTTTAATTGTTCAAAATCAATTATGTTACAGAAATGAAACCCGATTGAAAATTGCGAAAAAGTTACTGGCTGTCAATTACTTATTTTGTCTAGTTTTAATTGAAATTCTACCACAAGTCGAGTTTCATCTACCACAATGTGATTCATTAATCAAGACTTTGTTAGAGATTTGCTTCAAGAATGTACAATATAGAGAACCGTAAGTTTTCAAATTTTTATCAACTATTCACAAATTTTAAAGTTCTACCATTGGAATCAACAAAACAAATCATCTTGTTGTTGCCGAAACATATGGAGAAGTTCTCGGAGTGTTATCCTCCACATATTTTTCTCATATTCATAAGTATGTTGGTTTTTTTTAACTTTGAAAATGTATAAATTTGCAGAATATTTATAACTCATATTACTGATCTGAAAAAAGACATGTCGCAAGTGGCATCGCAGCAAATTATATCGTTTATCATGTCTATGAAGTTTCTTAAAATCAAAACAAATCAAGTGGAAGATTTTGAAACTGGATTGAGACTGTTGGATGATTTAGCGTCATTGATGTTAGAGGTTAAAGATAAAGTGAGTTAGAATTTTTATTCTGAATGACAACCTTCGATTTGTAGGATGTAAAACACGCTGTTATGGGTCTACTAGTCGAGATACTTCTACCAGTCGCTGCTGTATGTTTTGGTGGATTTAGAAAATAATTGACGAAAAACTTTTCAGCAAATCAAGCGCGAAACTAACATACCAGCTTTAATATCCCTTGTACAAAAGCTTTACACAACAACAAATGATATGACATCGAAGAAACAACATAAATTGGTATGGTTTTATTTTGGAAATCCTTCAAAATTACATTACAGGCAGCATTCCCTCTGATTACATGTTTGCTTTGTGTTAGTCAGAAGCATTTCTTCCTAGCCAATTGGGTTCAATTTTTGAATGTATGCCTGTCTCATCTCAAGAATAGTAATCAACAAGTTGCTCGAGTTGCATTAGAAAGTCTTTATAGACTATTATGGTAGAACAAATTACAAATTACAAAAACACTCACCTATGTTTTAGGGTTTATATGATTCGAAATAATGCTGATGGAAATGCGGCAACAAGATCGAGGCTGGATTCGATTTGTGGAAGTCTGTTTCCGAAAGGAAATCGATATATTGGTAAAGTATTTATTTTTGAAACTATTTATGATTTGAGTTCAGTACCTCGTGATGCACCACTCAATATTTTTGTCAAAATTATTCATTTCATCTCACAACAAAAGCTGGACTTTGCATTTAAGGTAAGTTATTGTGTTCGGAAGTTGTTTAGTGTGGCTATTTTGGAACTTGTTGAACATTTTTCTTTGAAATGTGCGAGAAGAAATAGCAGACTGATTTTTGACGAAATTTCAGTTTTTTCGTACATTTCAGATCATCGCGAATCTCATTTTTAGGAAAATTTCAAACTAGTCATCAAATATTCTTCCTAGTTAGAGAAAAATATAAATAATGAGAAAAATTCAGGAAATAATCTTCGATTTATTGTGTGTAAACCGAACACAACGATCACAACTATATGCCGAAAGAATGAATGTTGGAATACGAGCACTAATGGTGATTGCCGATGGCCTACAACAAAAAGATGATCCACCAGCGATGCCAAAATCAATGGGCCCATCAGCGAGTGGAACAGTACAGAAAATCAAAAAACGGCAATATATTACAAAACCATTGACGCCAGAAATATCAAAGTGAGTTGTCCTATTGTTTGCTTTTGGTTAATGGGATACAATTTATGATAATGGGAAAGCATTTATGATATTTTAGATCGATTGGAATTGATTTATTCTATCCACAATGTCGAAAAGCGTTCGATAACATGCTTCGAATTTTAGATGCGCAGGTATATATTACACTTTTTATCTAAAAATAAACTTTTTGTAAAGATTGGAAAACCATTAATGATGTCTACTGTACAAAGTCGTGGAAAAGAACCGGAGGAGTTGATGAGGTAAGGGAAATTTATATTCGTTTCGAAAGAATATGCATCGATTATTATTTCGACAAAAACAAGAAATATAAGAAATAATGTCTATGTTTTCATTCAGTGGTGACGCAAAACCAAAACTCGACTTATTCCGCACATGTATTGCTGCTGTCCCAAGATTTCTGCCTGAACCAATGAGTCATATTGTAAGTGTCTTGTTTCCTTCAAATGTTTCGAATATTTATTTTAGGATTTGATCGATCTTGTGACACGTTTGACGATTCATATTGATGAAGAACTTCGAAATATGTCCGGATTAACACTTCAAACAATGATTGGCGAATTCCCGGAATGGCGGGAACAAGTGTTTGTTAGTCAGATTTCGTTGATTCAGTCACAAATTTCGGATTTTTATCCGCAAGTTCTTGATGACTCGCTTCGTTTGTTGCTTCAACTTCTGACGACGTGGAAAGCGGCAATAATAACCGAGAAAAAGCGAGAATCTGATCGAATTGTTCCAACTAGTCCGATGACAAGTCACTCTAGTCATATGTCAACCAGCTCACCGAATACGATCACATCAGCTTCATCGATTCTATCGAATGCTTCTACTTCACCACATCAACCATCTGCTTCGTTATGCTCCTTGCCAGAATCATCTTCACTTCATTCAATTCCAACAACAATCACAAACCTGAGCAATTCGACAACTACTACACCGACACATTCACAAGGTGCTCCATCGACGTCTATGACGATTGCTGGTACTGGTTTATTGTCTGTGTTACATTCGATTGAAGGACTGTCGATTGTTTATCTTTGTCAGACGAGGTAAGACTGTTTGACGTTCTGTTTTTGCAATTCCTCACTATTTTCCAGATCTCAACCTCGAAAACTTGCCATTTCTCTACTAAAAGAAGTTAAAACAATCATTGAATTGCTTGGAATCGAGAATATTGATACACCTGTAATCACAGTATTAGACCAAGCAACACCATATGTTGTGAAGAAGTATATTGAGCATGTGCCAATGAGAGAAAGGGTAAGTATCCTCAACAAGCTACATTCAAAAAGTTGAGTATTCAGATGTCATGGAACATGGATTTCGCATCCGTTTGTGAGAAGATATCAACAATAGAGACGGATAACACATTGGTGAACAGTGATCGTGGAAACGAATACTTCCAATGGGATCCATGGGGTTGCGCATTGAGTGGATATGCTGAAATCAAACATCTACTGACAAGATGTCCGAGTGCTGTTTCTGCAGCTTGGCCGATTTTGTTCTCGAGATTAAATGCGGTTTCGGGATACGTCGATCCCAAGTAAGCTTTAATTCTTCACTTATTGTACTATGTCTTAATAGTTACAGTAATCCTCAAAATGAAAGTCGATCTTCACTTCTTCGTGGCTCAAAAAGCAAAGGAACATCATCATTGTGCGGTGAGCAACTCGGTCAGGAAGCGTGTTTGGCATTATGGCAAAAATATCTCATACTATGTTGTGCGTTGGCGCCGACACCGTACAACTTGTCACAGAGGAGCTTCAGTCCAACGAATTCGTAATTTAGACGATGTTGAATGAAATGAAACAGATTTTTTAGGCTGGATGGACGTGGTGATGTAATCCGATCTGTATCTGCTTCACTCAGATCTTCAAGAACTCCAGTACCCAATTCATTATCACAACTGATAACCAAAGTGTGCACAATCCTACGGTGGGAGAATCTAACAGATATTCGTGATAGTGTTGTATTGGGAGTTGGATCAATCAACCCATTGGTATTTGATATGTTGCTCGATGAATTGAAATCTAACGGAATACTACGCGAAGCGACGGAGAAAAAACCGGAAACAAATTTGAGACGACGAAAAAGAAAAGATTTGCTCCGATTGCAAATTGTTCGAGTTATCGAAATTGCGATTTTCCGCGGATTGTTGCTAGTATCAGCGTCTGGAAATCCGGAATATCCATTGAATCCACACATCATGGATTTTGTCGACTCGATGAGAATCAATTTGGAAAGTGATCATGTAAGGTTTATTTCGAAGTAAATTGCTAATCAAGGTTTCTTCAGGATCGCGATATTACTGTGGTGACAAAACTGAGGATTCATTTTGCAAAACTCATTCATTTGATTATTGATTCAACTTCACATTTCTCGAGACATAGTTTGTTGTTACCGACGGCTCCACAACTAATTCATTGTTTTTTCAGCTCTTTTCTCGGAAGAACGAAGACAAAGTTTGTTCTATCTGTTCATTGGATGGTGCTCGCGAGCGATTGCCGCTGATCGTAAATATCGTGATAAAGAAGTTGGTTCGTATGTTGAGCAGAAGTCAGTACTTGCAATGAGCCGTATTTTGTGTTGTGGACCAGTGTTTGAACCAGCAAAGTCGATTGGAGAAGATGGATATTTGTATGGATGGCTGGAGAAATTGATTGTTTCAACGAATCCGACGGTAAGCTGTTTTTTGTTGAGAACTTGAAAACAGGAAAGATCCAGATGCAAGCAGAAGTTGAGGAAATGCTAGCATGGATGTTGGAACTTAACGAATCATCCCTGTTACTCGATTGGCTCATGACTCAATGCTATACTCAACCATCACAAGTCGCCTGTCGCTGCTTCAGAGCACTTATTCGTGTGTTCTCCCGTAGAGATCTACCATGTGAATTCGTATCATTATTCGTATTGTGTCAAGCGATGTTGGCTGTAAACTCTGTTACTGATTGTGCACTTCACATGATTGAAATTTTGAGAAAACAGTTTCTGGATACGTACGTTTATAGTAAAGCACAAAAAATTACTACTGGTTTTGCAGAATCTCATCAAGTTCACCGGCTCAACAAATTCCACCTATTGTACAAATGAGAAATCAATCGAGTGTAATTGCGGTTAGTTTTTATAAGCTATTCGTTTAGTAATAAAACTTTCTAAAGTTCCAGGCATGTTTCGACGGACACCCGCTTCCAATTGAGCAACAAGATGTTTGTACTAGATTGGCGAATGCGTATTCACAATGGACTGTCACTATTTTCAGTGGTAAGTATTTAAAAAAGAACGTTTCTTTGTATAATTTTTATTTTCAGAAGTGTCCGCTCGACTTGAATCTGAAAAATGTACAAACAAAGCACAACTTCTTGCTCTTCTACAACCATGGATAGCAAATCTTGAACTGGTTGATCAGAATGTAGTGGAGGAAGCTGCCGAAGGACCACGAGGATGGGGATCGGAAGAAGCGACACAACTAGTGCTCAATAATTTGTTGTACCTAACAGCAACATTATCGAATGATTATGAAAGAGAGTTGGCGAATATTTGGAAGACATTGGCTATTTCGTTCCCTGCAAATCTTCCTGCGATTCTCAACTTTTTCTATACAACTACATTATTGTCACAAGATG
Source organism: Caenorhabditis uteleia (assembly GCA_963573275.1). Classification (NCBI taxonomy): domain Eukaryota; kingdom Metazoa; phylum Nematoda; class Chromadorea; order Rhabditida; family Rhabditidae; genus Caenorhabditis; species Caenorhabditis uteleia. The sequence goes on from OY752135.1 coordinate 16,881,457, forward strand.
CGTTGTTGCCAGTTACCAAACGAATTTGTGTATTGATCTCGCAAGTTGTAAGCCCAAGAATATCAGCGAGTTTGTTGGAATGGATTAGTACGGTACATGATAATTCGAGAATAATACTGGAAAGAAGTGAAATTCCACCATACTATCGTTGGAGGGATGAAATACCGGAACGAAAAGCAGCGGAAGGATCGATAGCGCGAGATTCGTTAGAGAAAGAAGAGCCGACGAAGGATGGTGTGAGATTGTTGCCAATGCCACCATATGGTGGACACTATTCACCATTGAGCCAGTTTTTGCCGCAAGTTACTCAACCGGTTCAGTTTTATGCAAAGTAAGTTAATTATTTATACTATCTCTTATAATGGATATTTTCAGAAGCGAAGTTGGCCTATTATTGATTTGTGATCTCATTAGATGTAAGATCAGCTTTGATTGGTCTGATTCAGTTGCTCTACTTCTTCATTTTTCAATTCTTCGATTAGATTCGTTGAGACCAACATTGTGCCATCATGCGAGACAGGTATAGTAACTGAAATTAATCTTCAAATATGAATACTTCAGACAATCATTAATGTTCTAATGTTGTTCATTGACAAATCACAAATCCCTCTTGTTTCCTCGATTCTTCTCAAAAATGAGATGGTATATGGAACTGAAACGAATGAGATTGTTGGTGAAATTGCTGTTGGTGTTTGTCGTGGTGAATCACCATCATTTGCAAGAGCAACAGCTGATGAATACCGTAAAATGATATTCGCTGGACCGATGTTATTTGCACCGATTTCGGATCTATTGTCGGCTGTTATTTTTTGTATGAGTGAAAAGTATGTTTGCTACTACACTGATATTAACAAACAATTCCGATTGTTTTCAGCATGGATACACCATTATGGAATAATGAAGATGCAACACCTCGAAATTGGAGAGTGTCAAGTGCTGAACAGCTATCATACACAGTACAACATTTGGTGAAATTGTTGATTATGAAAATGCCAATGTTAGATGTTATTTGGACACAATTGGCAATGAAAATGGCATTATCAACATCGAGTCGTCATGTTGCTGGAAGATGCTTTCAAATTGTATCAGCACTAGGACAGCCACCAGGACCATGGATTCCATCATTAATGTCGCGTCTTGTGGAGACTGCTGGTGAACAACACGACGAAACTCAAGCATATGTTACTGATCTGCTTGTCTGTCTCATCGATTGCTCGCCGTTCATATCACCAGTTATCAATGAAACGATCGAAATGAGGCAATTTATGTCACCAACCCATATGCGATCCACGTCTTATACGCCAGCATTGGTACGACAATCTGTAATCTGTTCTAGAGTACAACAGTCGGACAAGAAAAGTGAGTTCAATTAAGTTCATTTGATAAAGTTGTTGAGTTTCAGACGCGCGATTGTCTCTCCTTGTTGCTGATCAAGAATCATGGGCTATAAAATCTCCAGAAGCATTAGTTCGAAGTAAAAGTGCAGAACAATTGCAGAGTGATATGGAAGCGAACGAGGTAAACTTTGGAATATTTCACTTTTATTTCAAATCTTCAGGAAAACATGTCGAGAATGCAAATACTTGCAATCGCAATCTCACTCCTCGAAAGTAGCCTGGAAAATGAGTTCCTGCTCGCATTACATTTATTGAACAAAGTTTTGGATGTGCCAACTGATTTGAAAATGCAATGTTTGGCGAAACTTGACAAAATGGTTGGTCAACTCGAATGGAAAAGTTTCAATGGTATTGTTCCGCTAGTTACACGAGGTTAGTTTTTTCGAGAACAAATTTTTCATCTTTTTTATTTTTCTTCAGTAAATTCATACATTCTAGGAAATCTCTGAAAGAAAGAAAAATTATTAATTAAAAAATCCCCTGAGTAAAATGCGAAAAATTCCATGCGTTCCCCTCTAAAGTATAAATCCTGTCACCTGTCGGTTCGCATCGCTTCACAAATCAAAAAAGAGAGATCGAACTGTATGATAATGTCAATTAAAATGAGGAAAGAAGGCGAACTTCTATTCGTTTTCATCTTGTCGTCGTGTTTGTTATTTAAGGGTCCATGAACGGTTTTCAATTCGAAATTGCATAGATGCGGTTGATAGATACCATAGATGGTCTAGTGACATTACATGATATCTATACCCCATCATTTCTTAATTGTTGCGGAATACTGTAGATGAAAACGGGAATGGTTTTTTTTCAGGAGCTATCGTATCATGCGCCTACGAAGCGTCAATTCAAGCAATGATTCGATTAAGTGATGTTATGAATGAGGAAACAGTTGGTGGAGCAAATGGAATTGCATACTTTGTTTGCCATACGCTACCATACTTGGTGTTGAACTTTGAGAATCCGAATACACTTTCATTAGATGTTGCAACTTCCATTGCATTGGTATATCCAAACCATACGAATTAAAAACTTATGAAAACATTCAGTTCTGTGATGAAACCATAAAAACACAATCCGGTGCACCTGCTGATCATCCATTCGTTCATTTGTCAACTGTTATGAGACAGTATTCAGTAAAAACATTCACAAAAGACGCACAACAATTTATGAAATGTGTTCTACAATATGTTTGTGATGGATGTATTGCATTGAATGCTGAAACATTGATGTGCTTACTAGCGGAGGTAAGATTATCATGTTTAATGCAAAAGTTTATGTCATTTTCAGATGCTTGAGCGAGGATGGCCATCACTTTGTGGACACATTTTACATATGATTTGCTTGCTACTTCAAAACAATCAAAACTGTATTTCACCCCTGCTTATAAATGCTCAGGTTCGTTATTTTGTCATTCGTCCCAGTCCGCCACCAATTCATCCGCCACCTGTTGGATGCGTTATTTATCTCGAATTTCAAATATGCCGTTGTCTTTTTCGAATGAGATAATCTGGTGGCTTGACAGGCCGTCCCCCCCCCCTCCTCTTCTCCTCATTTGGCACCTTCAAACGAGGTGAATAATTGGTCATCAAAAAATGGCGGTACACCCGTTGTGGGTGTCAATAATCTATCAGCTGTGAACATATGTGTGAATTGGTGGCGGAGAGATGGTAAAAATTTTGAATTTTGAGAATGTCATAAAATGACATATTCATCCAAAATGATACGATCTAGTGAACACATATGAATTCCCACGGAAATGCGTATCACAAGCCCTCATATAGATTGTTATCGTTGTTTTTTATGTGAATCAATCTGCTTGTAAATTGCGTGATTCGCTATGCCTCCCTTCTCTTTGTTTTCTAGAATACAAGGCGTTTTATAGCCTTTTGATTGAGACCAGCCGGCGGCTCTGTTTGATCTTCTTAGTACGGTTGCAGGTGGTATGATTGACAGCGAAAAACAATGAAAATAGGAAGGGGTCATAAAAATTAAGATTTGAATTGTAAGAAAGCATTGGATAATTACAGGTGATTCGAAGTGTATCACGACATTTGCAAGGAATTCATTGGCAAGAAACATCGAAAATCTACAAGATTATTGTTGAAAAATGGAGGAATGAGAATCCGAATTCACAACCAGATTTTGGAATGGATTTGGCTAGCACAATGCCAACGAGTTGTTCGACACACACGATTACAGTGAAACCAGCGGATGATAGTAATACAGCAGCTGGCGGAAGTCCGAAACCATTGAGGAAACCTGATAAATCTGCGATTGATGTTGCATGCACTTCACTGAAACGAATGCCGCCAGCACATGCTAGGGTACGGGATAAGTTGGTTGGTATTTTGTCAGCATCTGGATTGAGAATTGGTTTACCATCGGCAACATCTTTGGTGTTTTCGAGATCGGATTTGGAAAGCAATACGTCATCGACTGAAAGGATATGTGCATCATCACAAGAAGTTGCATCAACAATGTCGCTGCCGGATCCGTCACAATCTGGAATCACCGACTCATTTCCGAGAGTTTTCAAGGAATTCGATTTTCTCGAAGCTGAGCATGATAGTGTTTCGGAAACTGCTGATAGCTGCTTTGGATGGTTATCAACAATGCGACCGACTAGAGAGAAAGATGAAGAAGAGAAGAGTATGAAGGAAACTGGAAAGGAAGAGGAGGAAGTAGAGGAGGATGAAGAATCAGAGTCACATGAGGAACATAATGAAAACGATGATACTGGGAATAGTTCGAGAATGAGAATTATGGATGATGAGGATATTGAGGAAGAAGACGATGAAGAAGAAAGAACACCATGTCCATCGGAGTGTGATGAAGAGGAAATGTTGATGAGACAAGATATTGATAACTATGCGAGAGGATCAAGTAGTAGGGATGCGGTGTTAGTTGAAGATGATTTGAGAAGCCGCCTCACGAATACTATCATTTCATCAAAGTAGGTTAATTGTGTTTGATAGATCACAACTTTGATAATTTCAGTGACAACCGACACATGGAAGAAGAAAACACATCAGTTGATGGATCATCTGTTTGTGCATATAGTAATGCATCAATCCTGGCATCAGAATACTATCCGAATCGATCAAGGAATCTGCGAATTCAATGCCCACATCATGTTGATTCAAGAGTTGAACGAGAGTTTGGTTCAGTTTTGAATGAGATTAATGAGACATCTGATTGTAATCTATTGGCATATGCGACACTATTGTCTACCCAACTTTATAAAGTAAGAGAAACTGTCTTTAAACCTAATTTATTGCGTTTTTAGGCATGTTGTGGAAAAACGTGTGGAATTCTTCGAGATGCTTCTCATTTGCTGGCAAACCGTGCGCTATCTAGAAGTTTCACCCAAGCACAAGAGGTTCTTTGTAATGTGGTCGATTTTCCGTTTTTGTTTGTTACAGAACAGTTTGTAAGTTTATATGCACTATTTTCCAATAGTCATTCTGTTTCTTCAGCTGCGAAATTCACCAATTTCACAACGTCTGAAGCTCTCACTAAACGAGCTCCGCGAGCATTGGGAGACATTCAACGAGCGACGTGATCATTGTCAAAAGGTAATAATCGACTTGTTGCACCCCCCTGAACGACAAACAAAGTGTTATCCTAGTCATGGTTGAATAATTTGTGGTAATCGAAAAGATAATAATCTTTTGGGTTGACATAATGTTGTGCTAGGTGTTCCCATCACTCAGCCACCTCTCTCTCTCCCCATTGTTTTAAACTGTCATGGCGGATGTGTCGATCGAACGTCAAGATAAATAGTTTTTTTGGTGGCTTGGGAGGGCATTTTGTGATTTAAGACGTGACGAAGAAATGTAAACTTTTAGGCAATCAATTCTTTGCGATCAGCATATAAATTGTCAGCACTTGGAGGATCAACATCATCGTTCAATTTAACAAGTGTTAGTTTTTCAAGGATCGAAAAGTTTTGATGATTTGATTCCAGGAACTTGATGTTGGCAAACTACTCAACAAGTTGGTATTCCAAGTAATGCTAATGTCCGATGCTCTCAAAGACATGTCAGATGCCGTGAAAAATTCGACGGGTTCGCAGGTGAGCCGCCAAATTTATGTCGCTATTTCTATACGCTACCGTATACCCAATTGTTTCTGACTAACCGAGCCAAAGTGTTTTCTTCACACTCGATTTAACCCCTCTCCAGGTGCATGAAATTTGAGAAAACGTGTTGTCGCTCTTTTGTAGAATTCCCCATCATCTGATGAGGGTGGTGGGAGGTGCCGCCAGTCAGTCACCAAAAGGCATATCATAGTCATAATTGGTGTGTATGTGTGTCGGCATGAAAAGCAGGAAAACCCGGCTCAACACTCTGACGATGTCCATATATTGAAAGAGAAGAAAAAGGAGTTGTAGCTGTTGACATGTTAGAATATGATTGATGAGTTTTTGGTGGCTGAAATGGCAACAAGTTAGGCTCCCTTCCTCCGACGTCAATTTTCTCCCTCCCTCTAATGTCACCCGTCTTCCCGCCAATTATGTATATATGGGCATATAATCCGTTAGGAGTTGAAAATTCACGAATTTTACGACACCTTGGCGCCCAGGAAACAATTTGCGATTAAGCTGGGTGTGTTATTTCGATACGAAAACGTGTTGACAACTACGGTATTACATGCTGACAGCTGAATAAATAATTGGCACAAACATGAACAATAGATACAGTATGATTGTTTTTAATGTCACAAGAAGAGTTTGTTCAGATTTTCCGAAAGAAATAATTGGCGCGACAATTAGCGCATTAAGATGAGGCGAAAAAAGCGTCTCAATATCTCGTATGGATTACGGTAGTTTTGAATTGTTGTTACTAGGCGGTACGTAAGCGGATTACGGTTTTGACTGTTTGACGGGGAGGACACCACCTGTTTGGAAATTGCTCCCCTGTTTTTTTTTTCATTTGATATAACCAAACTTCACTGACGAACACTAGGAACACGATTTTTGTGTCGGAAATTAATTTGAAAATGAGACGAGGACGACGACGCCCAGATACGATCATTTTCAAACACACACAAAACTGCCACTTTTAATTTAAACATGTGATGATGTTTTGAGAAAAAAATATACAGTGACTGTATTACAGTCCCCCGTTTTTCTTCAAGACGTTAAATGTAGGCGCCTTCTTGTGCCTAATCCGTCAAAACTTGAACAGTCAAGGTGGTTGGCGCAATTAGGATGAGACGGGTGTCGGGTGGGTGTGACAGGAGGATGATCTGATAATTGGTGTCGGCACATTGAAAATGTGGCGTATTTTTGAGAGAAGGATGACCCTTTTATTGCAGTCAAAACGCGATACGGTAATTATTTGTACGGCGCCATGAATAATTGGCGATTAAGAATTTTAATGAGATTTATGCGTAAATAGAGAGTTTTTTTTTGCAGACATACTCGCTCTCACCAGCAGTTTTGGAGCATCATCGCGAATTGCTCATTTGTGCATCTGATGATCCATGCCTTCGACGTCAAGATAGTTTAGCACCTGATGATTCAATGTCAAGAAATCAACATTCATGTGATTCATTGGTGCTACTTCTCGCCAACAAGCGATACACCCAAGCTTTACAGACAGTCCGACAGCTTCGGTAAGTGGTACCACACCAATCCCCCTTTTCCCATCTAATGCAAATATGTCGGTGATTGTAATGATGTTATCGGTTCAATGTGTTTATGTAGTATTAGCGTACTTGAAGAGAACATACGGTAGTTAGGCATATTTGCCCGGTCAAATATGGTCTCTTCGTGTTATTTGAAATACCTCGGGGCGTCGATTAATTTTTAGCGCGGCCAAAAGCTCTTCCCCTCAAGAATTGAGATAGGATTTATAGATTTTGCGGCTTTTTCTATCCCTCTCACTCGTTTTCCTCCTTCAACAACAACACCAATTATGGGAGTAGTGGTGGTGTGTTAGCGTTATTATCGTTTCCTGAAAGAAAGAAGGCGGAGGAGGAGGCAGGCAGGGTTGACATGAGTTATGAGCTGGCTGGCGGTCCACTGAATAGGCTTCCATTTTTGATGATAATAATTGCCTCCGCCATGAGAATGTGTAGGAGGTCACACTACGGTATATGAATTTTGCAAAAAGAGTATCCGATACACAAAATACAATGTGGATATATATCATGTTCAATGTTTCGCGCCCCTCAAACAATTGATGTAGGCTCAATTTTTTTGCGCACGATTATTTGCCACCCCCACTTGAGCTAATCAAAAAACAGTGATTCTTCGCTGTTTTAATCTACAGTACTCCCCTCTCCCCATATCATTTGTGTTAGTGTGTTTGCTCGGTTCCCTTCCTTGAAAGCAAGAATAATGATGATCAAATGTGTCGCATATTGATTCTCGAGAGATAGATGTGTATTTTTGGTGCACTACTGTTGGGAGAGAAGAGTTGAAAAGATGAAGAAGCAGGGAAGAGAGGAGTTGTGTTGTCGTATCGGATCGAGGGCATGTATACACATACTGATAGTGCGAGCAGCGACACGAAAACTGACGAAATGTTGAAATGAAGTGTAGTTGCCCCGTCGCCTTGTTGATGTAGGATGCTACTACTTGCTGGCGCCTCGACCGCGCAGAGACTCGATTCGACAAGTGTTAAAGCAAATAATCATCAATCCCCCCTCCCCCTCCTTCTTTTCGACGAATCTATCCTTTTCGGAGACGGTGAAAAGGTGTACGACATACGATAACCACAAAGCACTTGAAAATGAGAAATGGTTGTTTCCTACCACCCGGAGTCGCCCTTTACCGACACTTGTGAACTTTAAAATCTTAGTGGCACCATTGGTGAGAATTCTGACGCTAGTTAGTACTGTAACTGTAGTTATTTAGCGGACTGATATAGTTGATTGTTTAGTGATCAAAAGTACATAAGGTGATTTTTCGCACTCGTAATCCTCGTTTTCTTGCGTTTTAGTTCACATGTCGTGGTAGTTTGGCGTAGGCGAAGATTTACACCCCGTCAGTCGACTATATATATGTGTATATCGAATAAGGTGGAGTTGTTTCGATCCGCTGAACGCAATTAAAATGGTTATAAAACTGGCGCGCAGTGTATTTGTGTGTGTTTATGTTTGCCATCCAAATACCGTAATCATTATGATGAAAAGAGGATTAAGAGTTCATCATGTTTTTTTTGCAGTAGAACATTTGGAGAGGAATATGGATGCTGTGAAACTGTCGATATTGATGTCCTTTTGCTATTGTTCTGCAGAAGTCACTCGTTGAAGGCATGGGCTCTTGTTGGAGCATCACCAGAGGTATGACTAGATTGAAGATGGAACGGCTCTATTTTTCACTAGTTTCAGGAAATCACCCGACAAAGTGAACTACTACGAGAAGCAAACGCTGAAATGGCAACATGTGTTCGTCGAAGTCAGCAAGCTCAAAGTCAACAAAATCTGGAGCGGGTAACGCCGTCAATGGGTTCGGCATCACTGACGGAATCTTTTGCACAATTACCATCCGAACATTATGATTGATATATTTTGTACCAAATTGAAAATATATGTAAAAATATATAAATATTTATTACCTTGTAAACAAATCACTAGGAACATTTGAAAAAGAAGAACTCAAATCACTGGGAGGAAAAATGTACATTGGAAACATCTTGAGTAATGATACTATAAATAAAAGACCAGGAAACGACTGTTTTTGTGTGTTTTAAAGTTGGAAAATGACTAATCAAGGCCCGCATTTTGGGAGAGTTTGTGTTTCTAGTTGCAAAAAATGTGAAGAGACCAACAAGAATTAGGAAAACAACTATGAGTATAATTTGTGTGAGATAAAAGAGGTAGTAGTGAGGGGCAAAATGCAATATATTATGTTAGATGACTAGTTGAAATCAGATAATATTACAGAAAGACCTATGGTGGATACTATTTTAACAGATCAGAAACATCGAAACCACCCTTTTTCGGTGTTACTGGTGTTGCTGAAGTTACAACGACTTCCGGCTCCTCGCTCTCTTTTTTCACATCTTTCACCTTTTCTTTGACTAATTTAAGTTGAGCAATATTTGAATTAGCATTGGCAAGTGATTGAAATTGTTGGAAAAAGGCAGCGACTTGATACGATTGATATTGTTGCAACAGCTCAATATTGGGACACATGAAGTCCATTGGTGGCATACAGAATGGTTGAGATCGCATTGAATGTGTTAATGTTGGTGTTGTTGATGTTGCAGATGTACTAGCCGAATGTGTCTTCTCATCCACCTTGACGCGCTTCATCACTGGCTCGTCGTCTTCCGATGCGGATTCTGATGGATGAGGTGAATGCGTTGGCAGAGAGGACGATTTACCGTTTGGTGATCCGCTGATGTCGCCATTTGTTCGATGCAGCTGACGCTTTTTCTCACGTTTACCGGCTCCCGCATCGCGGAACCCTTTGGCAAATGGATTATGATCGATTTTCAGCTGGGTCACCTGAAAGTTGTTTCAATGTTTTTTAGTCGCATGTCATAGGCTTAATTTAAAAAGACCTGATGATAATTGGTAAACCTACGCTACTGGGTCACAGTTTTTTGGTATTGAAAAAGAAGAGAAAGGAGATGGAAACTAGATATGAATCGGGTGTCACAATTTCGCGCCAAATCAATTATGGTGGGTTACGGTATCGTTTGAATCGGAACCAAAAAAAGTGGGCAAGTTGCAAATTACTCCCCCCATTTCCCACTAGAAGGACTACTGTAGGGCGATTTGCGTGAAATGTGACACTGGATCAATATGGGAGTGCAATGAAACGAAAATTCCAGGGAGGAGCGAGATATTGCGCAAAGACCCGAACTAATAGCTATAACTCTATGACAAAAAGATCCGGTTACAATATATATTTACTGTAATCGTCTACATATTTATTAATTATAGTGTTACGCAACTCAACAAATACCACCTTACTTGTCAAAACAGTAATTGACTGTCATAAAAGTTGCGTGTTTGGAAACACACGACATTCTCAACCTCACATTTTCCAAGGAGAGTACAAACGCGCTCTACTGTAAATTACCGTACTCTGAATTTGAATATAAAAAAAACGTTTTTGAACTCAGGTTACGGTAATATTTTACAATAGAGCGCGTTTGTGCCGATTTGTATGGAAAGTGTCAGAAAATATCGATTTTCACCCAAATTCTCACCTTCTCATTTTGATACGCAGTGACTGCAATAAACTCAGTCTCACGAAAAACGAATGTCTTGAATGTGCAAAACTGAAGGTGCGAATAATCGGATGCTCGAACAACATGAAGTCTTGGTTGATATTTATGCATCGAGTTGAGAACCGTCTGAAAAATTATTCATTTTGTACAAAAAGGGGTGACATATATCAAATTTCGGATTGTCATTCGAAACCCGAAAGACAGGATGAGAGATTTGTTTGGCTCACACAAAGAGTTGGGGGATTTTGGTGACTAAATCTTCACCCATTTTGGCATGGATTTTTGGTAATTCAATGCGTTTTGACTTTTTCGCTTGCTCGGATTTCAGCCGTCTGCTCAGTTACGCATTACAAATTTCGCCACTCATTATACAGTCAAGTGGGCCTCATTAGAATTCAATGCTTCGCCAAAAGTTTTGGTGCGAAATTCGACTCTTTTTGTTATGGTCCCCAAAATATTTGAGCTGCTAAGAATTACAATTATGCTTACATAGCCATGCTTGTCGGAGATATTGTTGGTCAGCTTTAGCTTGTGAAAATTGGCTCCTTTTGACATCCAGTGCTCTCCTGGAAATGACACTTGATACTCAGTCAAAATACAATGAACTTACCAGTAGCCGGTGAATCAGGGTGTATATACATCTTTTTTGGTATCTCTGGATCAGCTTTTCCAGCTATCATCCACCTAGAAATATACAATTTTTCACAAAGCCCCTTACAGGATGTTTTACCTGCTATTATTAAACTTATAACGATTATCATCAGCAGGCACCAAGTCCATAAGTAGCATATATTTGCTCCGTTTGTCCAAACCACTTAATTTCACTTTAAACGCCGGGAATATGCGCCTGCAAACAATATCATTGAATTACATTACTTGTCCCCCACTCGACCAATATATTTTTGAAATTTTTTTTTGAGGAGCAATATAATACAAACACTTTTTTCTTTCCGCGACAATTGTCACACTCGAGGGGTAGGAAGAAGAAAAAACGTGTGTGTGATAAACATTTTCACGCCTTTGCGTCTTGTGGGTATACGGTAGGAAGAAGAAGGGAGAAAAAAAACGAAAATAAATTTGATTTTGTGTTGTCACATCGCACCAATGGTGTGAAATTTGACAATTCGAGAATCCGAATAGCCAAATCTCATTTGAAGGCAAAAAGAGAGGAGTATCAGAAACTATTGAGAATCTTCGTTCTAAAACTATTCAAATCATTCTTCCAAACCTAAGTTAATCAATGAATATCGTTACCATACAAATCAAGCCTTGTGGCCCGAACTTCCTCAAAGCGAAATGGATGTGCTCTAGACATGATTTAGGCTACGGTTTAAAGGCACACAATGATTTGTAAACCTTCAACAGGCGCGATTCATATGAAAATGACAAAACCAAGTCAGTAAACTACAACCCTATAGACAGCGAATCTGTCAGGAAGCGCAAAGTGGTCCTCTACAGTACTACCACACATGTGGCAAAATCGTTCAACTTTATATTATCGTTTTCATAAGAATCAAGCCTTGAAAGTCCCAAAAGTACCTCAAAACGAAGAGCTGTTTTGAGATTCGTGCCTTTAAACAGTACAGTAATTTTTAGTTCTAGCTACGGTTTAAAGGCGCACAAAGGGTTTCCGGACTCGTAAATCTACAAGGCTCGATTCCTATGAAAAAATAGATCACCACCTAATTTTATCCTATTCTCCTATAACCTTCTCAAACCAACAATTTCCCGAAATTCTAGAAACAACTAACACTGAGAAATAATCACTATTATTGAAAATGTGTGAAAATTGCTAAATGTACCTCCTACTCATGACGTATACAACGTAAATAATTTCCAGCCAAAATGTCTAACAAAAAATCAACACAAACCTTCCACTTTTCGTAATGACCATTTCAGTTCCACAATGCGAAAATGCTTGCCACAATTCCTTCTCATCCAGCTCGACACGCGGATCATCCACAACACCATCATCTTCCGGTGGTGATGCAGCCGGTGGTCCCATCCTTGGCATAAATGAGCTCAATCCTGCTAATGCGGCTGGATTGTTCATAAACGGGAATACAAGGTCAGGTCGAGCGAAGAATGGGTTGAGCGCCATTCTGGAGTTGGATATATATAAGTTATATTATCAAAGGGTGGTATATTTGAGGTGTATGGGGTTGGGGGTATAAGTGAAAGATATCGCGCCGTAGTCGTCCGTTTTGTCGCTCACCTCCTCCCCTTTCCTTTGCGAGTTGTTCATGAAGGAGGAGGAGGGAGGGATGTAACTCCGCCCATTGTGATGACGATTGGGCGCTATAGTACCGTAGGGGGGCGGAGCCTTGGGGCGAGAGAAAGAGTATGCCTCACACCGAGGGTGTTGCTGCTAACACGCTCAGGAGCTTTGTGTCCCACCACGCTTCTTTTTCTATCTCTAGGACTCTCTCACTATCTTTTGACTGATATTGTTTCAGATTTGAAACTTATCTAAGAGTGATTAAGTTTGAAATGTCCATGGAAGTGATATACACTGTCACATGTAGGATAACTGATAAGATAGGTGTATCACAGTGATATCTGAGATTCCAAGCCAACACGCTCCGTCAAACTGACACTTCAAATATGTCAAATTATAAATTAGTGTCGTAAATCATCGTGAAGCAAACACAAATATACGAGATTTTTCAGACAACTACCGTATACCATCTTCAAAATTCATATTATCCCCCCCCCCCCCCCTCCTCCAATTGTTCATATAGCAACGGAGACGTCGCGTTTTTCTTAATGTGAAGCGGGGTGGCTCTTCCAAACGAACAAAAATTTTATGTGTGCTTTTTTCTCCAAATATTTTACAAGGGACCATCATCATTAAATCGTTTTCGAAAGAAAAACTCGTAAAACTAAATGGAAAATGTTTTGTTGTAGTACACTTTTCAAATTTTTTGCTCTTATCAATGCTACCGGGGCTCTTAAAACACTAATTACGTCCAGTTTTCACACTTCTCACTGATAACGTAATTGGGTGTGTGTATGAAAGAATTGTTGGAAAATAAACGGTTTTAGTCAAACATAAACGATAGAAATTCAAGTTTTAACATCAAAAAAAGTAACAAATTTCAACAACAAGGAATGATGAGCATTATTATGATTCTTCGGCTCCAAGGTGTCGAATCGTCGAAAGCTCCGGATCAACATCCATTTCTGATTCATATCGAATCAGAATACCAATCAAAGCATGGAGTGTATGCTCTTGTTGTGAGCTCAACAATGTTTTCGGCCGTTTTGCTTCCTCAACTTTCGGACCAAGCTCAGTTTCTCCAGATTTGTCCAATTCTCTCATTGGCGCATAAACTCCTTTGGCTCGTAATACTTCTCTTCCATGTTTCGTTGCGCATAACTGTAAAAAATAATATAATTAACAATCTTTGATCTACAGTAATCGAATTTACTGACGCGACGCGCGCAAAAAAAAGACGATGAAGCCCGTCAAATTTCGCGCATCATCGCACAACACTGTTATTTTCGGGCGTCGTATCTAGCATCGATTACCATCTCGAGATTACAAAAAAACAATTCCAAACTTCTAATCAAGCGGAAAACACACACACTTCAAATTAATTTTCTCTCGCCATCATACCTGAAACAGTCCTTCGATCAATTTCTGTCGCACGATTTCGCTCGTTTCACGCGAATTCTCGTAGTATTGCAAACGAAGCGGAAGCTTTGCCATTTCATCATCGTCAAGTTCATCATTAACATCCATCAATGGACCAAGCAATGCACAAATATATTCATCTGATGTGTCAAGCAATGTTTCATGAAGTCCTGAAAAAAATTACATTGATCATCTTTGTATTGACAATGTGTTAAATAACCCCATTTACAGGTGGTAAATCAAATCTAAAGGAAATAACAACAATGGTTATCTCATGTGAAATCAGCGGAAGTGATAATATACCGATTAGCACCTACTAACTCAAAACGGCCATCTTCCGTCTCATCAAGATATGGCTATCTGGTGTCAATCAACTCAACATCCGTAGGAATAACATCATTTGATGGTGCAATACAGAAATGAGGGGGAAACTACTGGACCATTACGCACACATTATTATTTTGCCCATTAAATTGACATTTCCTCCCAAGCTTGCTCAAGTGTAACCACAAAACGATGAGTGGGGGAGAAGAAAATGTTGGCGTTTTGGCGCATATGGTGTACCAAAAATCTCCACACCATGTTTTCAAAATATTTCGCCTCATTAGTCGAATTTCTACCGTATCCCAATTCGAAAAACCCTCAAGGGACTATCAAACTTGGCGCCAAATCACTTGTTAATTTAGCGGGACCTTTTTTCTCCCTTTCTTTCCTAGTCAACAACTTGTGTTTCTATTAACAGTAGGCAAAAAGTCTCAAGGGAGCGTACACTGGTAAATTGTGTGTCAAATTGCTACAAAATTGGTGAAGACACCACACATACGAATGGGGTTATTTCAACGCTCAAATCAGGAAGAACCACTTTTGTAGATTAGCCCCAACAACAAACACATTGAAAATTCTGTCACGCTTTTTTGTGGCTGGGTCAAAACTGACGATTTCCCGAAACTTCACACCATGTTGAGCGACACTTGATGTGCTGGATGGAGGGCCTTAGAGTTCCGGAGCAGACCCAACCAACAAAATTCAATTGTGTTTTGGAGAATGTGTGCGTCTCATGAATAATTCGATAACAATAAAACGTCAGCAGTTGGCTGGCTGGTTGGTATGGACGCACGCGCAACATGTTTCTTCATCTCAAATATCATTACCCTTTCTCTTCATCATCATCCTTGTTTGGGAGGAAAACATTCCAAACTATTAACTCGAGACAAGACAAAAGCAGAATAATCGTCGCCCTAATGTCGATTAACTACCGTAATTTGAGCTCTTTCAATTTAATCGTTTTAGTTCACCAGAGAGTTACACTTTCTAAACAAACTCAGTTTATTAGGGCTCATTAAAAAGTGTGTGTGTGGATCTTTTTCAATAGGAAAATCGTGTATCCTCCTGTCGATTAAAGCTGATCCCATTCCAATTAACACTTGTCGGTGTGCTTTTTTACACACGTTGTTGGAGGTACGCCTACTACATATGTTAATTAGTGTGATAGGGCATCACAAAGAACCGCACCTCGAGAAATACACACCTGTCCGTGGTCAACATCAAGAGAAGATGATCATATATCTTCTAGCAACTGCACACCCCAAGCGAGTCTGTCAGTTTTGGGGCGAGAGCCGAAAAGAGGCGGCTGCCAGCCGCGACAAGATAAGTGACAAGCGTTTTGGTGAATCTGAACACAACACAACACTATCACATATCACTTCGAGTATCACTGCGAATCGGGGGGAAATGAGGGATTCCTTCGTTTGAAAAATCGGGTGATTTGAGTCTTCAATAATTTGCAACAGATTTCGATGGATGTCAAAAATTGCAAAAAGCACACAAAGGCCCATTTATCTTCCCGGCAATGAGCTACACAAAAACGTGTTTGTATGTGCAATCATCAACACTTGTTTAAAACACTTGTTGCTTTTCCAACGGTGTTGATGCTGTTCCGTGGATATGTTATGATGGATCACCCATCTTTCCTCTTCATTCTTTACACCTTTACAATAAAAATGTTAGGTGGAATGAATTTTCCAACCAGCTGTCAATTGACAATAAATCAGGCTAAAACAGTGTTGGTGCAAAAGTTTTTATAGACTATTGATAATGGCGTAAACTCTGGTATCTCCTGGTAATAAAACTCGATCATAAACTTGTAACTACACACAATTCAGGCGACCGGGAGAGGCACATCGTTCCAAACTAACAATATATCTCTCTATTCCTCCCCACTAACTCATTACAACCTGTGTAAATACATGTATATATCACTAGTTGTCACAATTCTCGCTAAAAAACTACACAGAAGAGGGGGTCGGTTCCGAAGTTGCAACGACCTAACGAAATCTCATTGGAAATGGGTAATAAATTGAAGCAATGCCGATATATTTGGGTATAGTTGTGCGTGTGTCTACCGCACATGATGATAACACAAGAAAAATCAACATTATTAATCAAAAGAGTGATTAGAAAGAAAGAACATCGATATGAGGTTGGGGACAGATTTGCAAAAAGGGGGTTGCGCATATATGCGAATCAATTTACTAAACACGCATACACTGACATGACCTCACTTCTTTCGTTGATTTATTGAAAACGACCACATGTCAGTTTTTCGGTATATGCCAATTAGTATTTGTTGCCAAAACGCCAAAAAAGAAGAAGGGAGAAGTTCCATACTAGGAACTCAAAACTCATTTACCCTCATCTCGGCCCGGTTAAAGTGGCTTTATGTCGGCATAAGATCAAAACAGTGGTCATCTCTTCCTGCGCACATGTAATGTATCCAATTACCAAATGTTAAGTAGTAGTGACACTTAACTACCTGTTTTCCACCAAAAAACCAACTATAAGGTGTTCCTAACAAAAAAGCAAGATATTATCTCTTGATGCCAATTTAACGGCTCTCTATATACTCCGTTCAGCTGGCCTTTTTGTCTAAGCCGACACGGATTTGATGACGACGGCATTTGGATAGGCTATATAAATGTAGAGATTAGATCTTCCGTGTACAGGTGTATTCTATCTATAAATTAACTGCTTCCGACAGGAATGACTAATTGTCATCGACCAATTGAAAGTGTTAGCAGGGATGTTTTCAAGTGCTACAATATCGAATGACGGATTAGGTGGAACACCCAATAAGTTTCCGATTAGAAACAACACACTAGTTCAACAAAAGCTAAACAACGAAAGGTCAAGGACCACAAGTAGACAATGTCCATCTATGTTGGCTGGTGGTGTTTCTAGATAAACAATTATTCGTACTCGTCAAATCGTTTGCTTCATCCCTACTAACTGTTATATATGCTCATTTAGGGTGCACACAAATTTCGTCAAGTGGGGGCCTCTTGATCAACACTAAATATGTCAAAAATCGGACATAACTATCATTGTGTTGACAGATGAGCATAGAATTGAGTGGGTCAGGTCATTATCAGATAACAGGGATGCATAATCCATCAATTTGACATAGGATATTATGAACCTATATTGGAAAAGTTCTAATAGAGTTCATCCAACTACCAGACTCTGTCAAAAAAACTGGTCGTTTTGTTTTTTGTCAACCCAAAAAACAGTCATCACTTGTGTGGGAAAGGAGGTTGACATTTGAAAAATCGGATACGATATTTGATTTGACACATTAATCAATCTCATTTACGAGTTGTTTCGATACGGCGACGACTGCATCTCATCGAAGAACAAACGAATGATGAGTGATTAGGTGAACACCGTCTTCCTCTCCCTCTTCTTTCCACTGATACAGTCATATTAAGGCGGCTGACAAGATACAACCCGACGCGCTAATCACTTCGTCCACTTTTCTAGGCCTCCTTTCTCACTGTCACTTCAAATACAGCCGACATGATGGACAGAGAGTGAGAGATAAGATGATAACGGCTATCAATTCAAAAATGCTGATGATTTCTATTTGTTAAAGCACCTTATTAATGACCTTATCAAATTTTAGTGACAGCGCCACGAACGGCCGGTCGACGATCATACACAAAAAAGTTGATGAAGACATTCTACCGTAATCGAATCAGTGTCAGTAGGAATGACAAAAAGAAGACAAATCAACCAAAAAACGACGAGGGATCTAAAAAAACCACCATTTCTAAATTATCTATCTATCGCCATCTTTGTCATGTTTTCCGGTCATCAAAAATTCTCCCCCCTCTCTATCGTCACCCTCCTCGTTGAAAAGCAATTCCGTAGAAGTCGATCGGAGGGCCGATCGTTTTATAGCTTTTTGCCACTCCATTCATTGACACTTTATTACCATGAAGGAGGAATAGGGCGGCATCTTCTGAATTCTTCATCGTTTTTTTTGTTGTTGAATTCGTCAGGGGGTCTCCCGCCGTTATTTTCTTAACTATCAACGGGGCAATACATCCATCTCATCGGTTTATGACTTGAAAGGAAGAAAACTTGGCAATAAAGTCACGGTTTTCAGAAAGACAATCGTAAGTGTGGAAAACAAAAGGGGTTAAGAAAAACTTTGAGCTTCACTCTCCACCCAAAACAAACAATCAAAGGCGCGAATCATCATTGTCTACAGTACCCCTCAATGAAACTCACCATCATCAAACGCCAAATTTCGAAGTACATCAGCAGCACACTCGCGAATTTCGACCGTTTTTGCATTCGTCAATAACTCGCACACAATTGGTAGCAATTTATTTGTCGCCGACTTGTTCTCACCTGATAAAATAATTACATTTTTATGAGTGAAAATATTTTATGATGGACAAAAAAGTGATAACGCAATTATTGTTGATTTCGAAAATTTGAGGGAGCTAAATACTTTGAATGTTACACTTTTGGTCGATAATTTGCTAATTTTACACTGTATGATCAGGACAGTATACAAACTTCCTCAATGGTTCAAAATCTTACCATTCACACCAGCTGGTCCATTCACAATATAACCACGAATTGGTGGCAAAACAGTCTGATTGACAACAATGAATCCGATGAATTTCGCTCGCTCTTCATCATTCGTCTCTACACATTTCTTGATTTCGCCTGCAAATTATATCAAATTCAATTATGATTCGATCATCAATGAATAGGTGTTACACACATTTTTATTACACCCCAATTAATTATATCAGTTGGTCACTTTCCATACAGTAGAATTATCTATAAATATCACTTTTATTACCGTTTATTGTCACGAGGCGTGCAATTACTGATAATTTCTCGAAAAAATGTGTGCAATTTGGCAACGGTTTTCTAAGTACGTGGTGTTCCGTGGAAACACTAATTTTTAAGCTGCTGTGATGTCGCCGATGGTGCGAAGTGGAATGTTTGGCAAATAGAAAAATGGGTATACTGTATTTATGAGGAATTTTTAAAGTGTCACATAAGTGTTGAAAAGTAACAGGTGTCAATTATTTTCAATATACCTCGATTTCATTACTCGAAAGTGGCCTACAGTACCCCTTCTATACTAACAGACCATAACAAATATCTCCCAACCCATTAATCAACTCAATCCATTTTTATTACTTGACCTGAACAACGATAATCAGTCCATGTGTATTATTGACATTATGTAAATTACATAACTTTTATCGTATTCTATAGATTTATGTGCAGCTATAACCAACATATTTGCTGAACTAATTACTGATATGACATTAATGAGGTGTAATAAAATACTCCATATTTGCATCAAGGGGCACAAAAATCATTGTTGAATCATTTTTCAAAATAGACAATCGCCAAACAGTTGTTGATAAACTAATACTCATTTAATCGACTTACTTGTCGGCACCCTTTTATACAACATTTTAATAGTATTAGACGTGTATCTATCACTCACAAATTAAAGAGAAAGGTGTATATTTCAGCACATTTAATTTGTTCCTAATCTTTTTTGTTTCCTCGAAAAAGTATGGTAATCGAGGCGAATTGCGTGTGTTGTTTTAAAAGGAAGGTTATCTCGATCAATCTTATTGGACAATGAAAAAGAAACAACTAATAAGCGTGCGCATGTTATGTAATAGTTGCTTCAAGGACAATAGGTAAACGAACAACATGATGAATCGGAAGATGTCAATTTCGGGAACTTACCAAGAAGTGCACCAATATAGTCCGCATTTCTCAATTTCAATTTCTGATCTACACGATCTGGGAAATGGCGGGAGACATTCGCTAGCAAACGGGATGCAACTGAAGAGTAGACTGCCTGAAATAGAAGAGAATGTATAAACTTAAGTGGGGATTATGGATACTTAGAGTATTGTGTTACATTATCAAAACAATGAAAGTGTGCTACCACTTTGAATATTTGTCATAAGTCGCCATAAAGTACTCATAACTTACGTTTGTCACAATTGCAGTATACGCAATCTCAACACACTTCGAACTGGTGAGAACGTATTCGGCAGCCTCAACGGATCCAGAAGTGAAGTTTGTCAACGCAGCGAACGTCTGTGTTCTATCTGACGCTGTCACTTCACACAAATTGCACAACGCCGCCCCGAGTGCGAAGTTGTTTTGCTTGAAAAAGTTGCCAGCTGATCCATCGAGCGCTGCGCTGATTCCCGTCACAATTTCGAGAGCACCACGACGAAGATTTAGTCTGAATGTTCGGGATTATTTTGAGAAAAACTATGATTTGATTACAATGCATGAGGTTGGAGGAAGCTGATAATCTCCTCGAATGCGGTTGCTTCTTCGCTGCTCATCTGAAATAAAACAGATTTTTTTCCAAACTCTACAATTTTTCAGTTTCTTCTTATTTTCTCTAACTACCAAATGCTATCCTTCTTTCTAGTGTCTCCCTTTATCCTACCGTACCAAAACTTAGCTGGGTGTGGCGGTAGCTCTCAAACAATCTCAGCTCTCTGGGTCAGAATGCCCCTCTTCAGGTTACTGTAACAGCGCGCGCGAGAATTCGCAGAAAACCGCCACAATAGATTGGAGTGCTTTTTCGTGAGAGCCGGCATCCTTCTCAAACCAACACACAACAAAAAAACTTGATAATCCAAAATGGATTTATTTGAGAATCGAGGGGGGGATGTGAATCCAGATGTGTAATGTCGAAGCAAGTGCCTCTATCTCTCACATGTAGCTCATCAATCAGTGTGTGGTGTTGTCAATGAAATCATGTTCGACACTTGTTCCAATCATTGTAACACTTCCTTTGAAAACTAATCAAAGAAATTTTAAGGGGACCATTGATAAAATCATCAGTTCATCATCAAGAAAGGAAGTACCATCACACCTCCGGATATTAAATACGTCGAGATTAACCTCTAAATCCTATTGATCTATATTCGGAACGATTACGACATCAACTATGTATATCCTGCACACAAGATTTACCATTACCCAAAACAAACTGGCATGACGCAATGGTAGTGTCTCTCCCGGATGAATTAGTCAAAGTTGCATAATCGCGTTTACTACCAGGGGCAGATCTTATTTCATAATGATTAACAACAATTGATCAAGCCTGGCTAAAGTGATGTTTATCTTCTCAGGTTACTTGTTATTTGTCCAATATTGAATAATTCAAGGTGCTTGGAAACTTAGCTAGGGGAAATGTGTCAAAAAGTAGGGGTCGAAATAGAGCTTTAGGATTCGAAACTTTCAAAGCTTTGAAATAAGAAATTATTGTTCCCATACGAAGCAAGTCTATGAGAATTCCAGAAATACCTCCAAGGCTGATTTGATATGTGTGCCTTCAAACAGCACGGTAATTTGAAATATCTTTTAGGCTACGATTTTGCAGCTCACAAGGGTCAATAACTCCAAGAATTTACAACTCGATCCGACACGAATATTGTTTTCTCTATTCTATACGAGCTACCGTAATCCAAACTCTAATACGTTTGTCAACAAGGCTACAAATCTTCTTTATCACAAAGGACCTCACATACTTAATCATTCTATCAGCTGATAACAAAATAGATAATAATTCCTCTTTCTAATTGACCTCTCAGTCATGTTGGGGAGCGCATCCTCTTCCTTCCGAAAGACATTTGTTGCGTAATAAGGAAGATACTACGACCGCGCAGCAACACGTCTTAATCCTTTGCTCAAACTTTTGACAGCGGCACCTTTTGATTTAACACTATGTGGCCTCTAGCGACGCAACTGATACTAGGAAGAACATACTAGTAGAAGGACAACAGGTGAAAAATATTTGGTTAGATATTGTTAGGGACCAAGATATTTTTGTACAGATTTGTGTCACTGAGTATTCGGAAAACATAATTCAAGATTTGAAATAAATATAATATTTATTTAAGAAAAACTTGAGATTTGTCGAAAGAGTTTGAAACATAAATTGAAAATAATAAATAGAGAATAACTAGCTGATTATTCCAAGTTCCTTCTTTTGTTTTCTCTTTTGCTTGATAACATCCATATTTCGATCTTTCCAACTAGATTTTCTCAACTTGATTGGTCGATTTCCAACGTACTTTCCATCCATTTCCCGCATCGCACGCACATAATCCTAGAAATAACACATATTTCAATAACTTTCAATATCTAGACTTACATCTGAATCCCTGAATGAAACGAAACCATATCCTTTGCTTTTGTTGGTCCTCGACTCTCTCACTACTTTTGCCTTTTGAAAGCTGGGATATTTTCTAAACGCTTTTGCGAGTAACTCGTCCGACACCTCAAAATGATCGAATATTTGTAGAAATACATCAGCACAACTCACTTCATTTCCTAAATCTCCACAAAAAACTCTGAAATCGTTGTCATCCCATTCGGCCAATGACGCATCTTCCCATACTTGACCACCACCAGCTCGCACATATTTCTTCTTACTTTGATTTTCCTTGATCCGCTTTTTGAATGGATCCGTTTGTTTCTTGAAGTTCATCTTATCGATATCCGATTGCAAAGCTTGTGTTCTCAGATGCTCTGGTGGGATAGAGTTGATAGCCGGGGTTTCATAAAGTGCTGGGGCTCCTTCTATAGTGGCAGCTGGTACCAACATATGTGGTCGCGATGTACCGGCTAACATCGGCTGAAAATTCAAAATAAATTTACTTTGCTTTGTTGCCGACTTACCGGTATGGGTGCTCTTAACTGAGCAGGCATGAAGAATGGAGGTGCAACGCCAAGAGGGGGTAATCTTGCAAGATTATTGGCAATAAATGGTGAAGATCCAACTAGACTTGGTGCGGATAGGAATGATGGAGGAGCCAGTATAGGAGCAGCGGGAGCGGCTACTGGTTCTGGTTTTGATGGTCCTGAAATATACATTTTCCTACAAAACATTGAAATTCTTCATACCTGATGTTGGTCCAGCTGAAATAGTGGCACCTTCGTATGTTTGAATCGGCGCGCTGCTTGCCTCGTCCAATTGGGCCATCTCGCTTTCAAAAAGAGCGAGCTCATCCTCGAAATTGGCCATTTCGAGGCACTGAAAAGTATTTTATAGATTAAACGAGAAATATAGATGCGAGTTGTTTAGGTAATTAGAAGAATACGATTTCCAATCGAACTAATAAAAACTGAGGGGCGAATGAGTTTATTTTACGCCAAATGCAAGATCCAGAAACAACCGAAAAAAATCTATTGATTATAAAGAATTAAAATAAGCTTTTTCAACACATATTCAATAAAAATGAAAGAAGATAAGTGGCTTACGAATTAATTCAATTGAAAATTTTTTAATGCATCACATTTGACGACATGTGCAAACACGGCGACGCGATGTCACGCACAACGAAGTTTGCGAAATTATTTTTGAGTCTGAAATGAGCCTATTTTTATATTTCTTTTTTGTTTCTCGAGTGTTGAATGCTTCCAGACCTTTGCGGCATGAAGTTAATACAATTATTTCCAGAAAATGACACTCGATGGTGACGTTGAAATGGTTGATGAGCCAATAGAGGACATCGACGATGAGGAAGACGATGATGAAACTGAAGACGACGATGAGGATGTCGACGGTGAAGAGGTTCCAGAAAATGAGAAAAAGGTATTCGGTTTTTCGTTAAACGGTGGAAAAATACGATTTTCATTCAGGCGTATGTACCAGGATTATGTAGACCGCTGAAAAAAGGAGAAGAAATGGAGTTCGATCCAAGCACCTACAAGCTTTTCCACAGCTTCAAAACTGGTAATTCAGCAATTCAATAATAATTATAAACGCAAAAACATTGGCAGATTGGCCTTGTCTCTCGTTTGACGTTGTTCGTGATGGACTTGGTGAGAATCGTAATCAATTCCCTGGTGAATGTTATCTTGTCAGTGGAACTCAGGCTGATAAACCAAGAGATAATGAAATCATTGTAATGGGATTGAAGAATCTTACTGAGATGAAGAAATCAAAAGAAAACAAGGGAGATGATAGTGACACCAGCGAAGATGAATCGGAAGATGAAGACGCTGAAACTGAAAAACAGCGACAACCGAAAATGCACGCAGTATCCATTCCCCATTACGGAGCAATCAATCGAATCCGTGCCGATCGTCTTGGTGATAGTACAGTATGCGCATGTTGGAACGATCAAGGTCGTGTTCAAGTTTGGAACATCACTGATGCTTTGAATCATTCCAACACAATGACTGGAGATTCGAAGACTGAAGAATTGAAAGCTGATCGACCATTGTTTACTAATAATGGCTCTGGAAAGGAAGGTTTTGGCTTGGCATGGTCATCCTTGAAAACAGGAGATTTGGCAACTGGCGATATTATCAAGAAGATTTATTTGTGGCAAATGCAGGAAGGTGGACAATGGGCGGTTGGTGCAAATCCATTGACAGGACATAAAAGTGAGAATAATTGTCGATTTCCATAGATATAAATTATTTTGTCAGGAAGTGTCGAAGATCTTGCCTGGTCACCAACTGAAACTGGTCTTCTAGCTTCTTGTTCAGCTGATGCAACCATCAAACTTTGGGATTCTCGATCTCCACCAAAGGAAGCTTGTGTTTGCACAGTACAAAACGCTCACGCATCAGATGTTAATGTTATTTCATGGAACAAACATGATGGTTTGATTGTTTCTGGAGGGGATGATGGAGAACTTAGAATTTGGTCGATGAAAACTATTCAAGTACGTTATAAACAGTAACTTATGATATAAGAAGTAATTGTTTGCAGTTCGGACAGCCAGTCGCCAGATTCAAGTACCACACAAAGCCAATCACATCAGTTGAATGGCATCCACAAGAAACAACAACATTTATGGCATCAGGTGAAGATGATCAAACAACAATCTGGGATATTGCAACGGAAGCAGATGGAACTGATACAATTGAAGGAGTCCCACCACAACTCATGTTTATTCATATGGGACAAACGGAGGTCAAGGAAGTTCATTGGCATCCACAGATTCCAGGACTCGCCATCAACACTTCCGCTGATGATTTCAATGTTTTCAAAACCATCAATATCTAAATTGTTGTCTTCATATTCTGCTGTTATTAACCTGTTGGCTTATTGTTCTTGTTACTGTTTGGCGTTTTTCTCATTACGTTTTTTTTCAAATAAACAAAAACTCCGTTAACAACATCACAAGTTTATGATAAAAAAAAACAATCTAGCAAACAATCGAAAATCTACCATTTAAGTGTCTGAGAAATATTCGTCTCAACAGCTTTGTAATCAGTTGTTAAATATTGCAAATAATTTGGATTTAGTTCTTTCCATTCTTCCAATACTATCCGCCAATCTTCTGACACTTTCTTCGGCAGTTGTTCATAAAGTGCATCAACTTTTGACAATGCATTCTCCCTTTCATCGATTGTTGAATACCGTATCTGTCCACCACCATTACCACAACCACCTGGACATGCCATCACTTCCACATAATCCGTCTTCTCCTTCTTTGTCTTCATTTTCCGCACAAGATTCTGAACATTTCGAAAACCGTACACTCGTGATACTCGAAGGACTATTTCACCGCCTTCGTTTTCGATTGTTATAGAATCCATGTGCTTGTTTCTGAAAATGTTAATTTTCCATATACATTAAAATTATTCAACTTACAATTTCGTTGTAGTCACTTTTCCACCATTTCTCGCCAAATATTCTTCAATAATCTTCTCCGCATAACCACCAGATGCTCCACCAGTTTCGCCCAACACGATACCTAAATCAGCAGTATTATTTTTAAATGAGAAAAGAGCATACCATCATGAAGTGTTCCCATCCAACCAACTGGCTTCTCATACTCCACATCTTCCAATATTTCATCAGCCATTAATTCTTCAAATAGTTCCGCCGAACTAACCACACAATCAGTCTCCCTCATTTCAGTACCCGGAATTTTGAACTGTTCCCTTGATGCTTCCAACTTTTTGTCGAAACATGGCATAACAGTTGCATGAAATATTTCAGCTGGCTCTACATTCAACTTCAAAGCCATATAATTCTTGATAAGTGCTCCAGTGATAGCTTGTGGTGATCGAATCTTACTAATCTTTGGCAATAAAAGTTCACCATGACTTTTCTCGGCATAACAAATGAATCCAGGGCATGCTGATGAAAGAAGTGGTCGACTGCTTGATGGTGTTGATAGGAATTCCTCATACATCAACGAATGACTGATTTGACGAGCGAATGATGAGTCAATCACATAGTTGATTCCTCGTTTTGTGAAGAAATTCACTATTATCTTCGCTACAATTGAAGGAGTTTTGTTGAATTTGACTGCGATTGAACAAATAGTCTGGGGACTAATCGTCACCACGGATAGCTTCGAACTTTGAACACCTTCCCATAATCTGCAAAATCGCTTTTTATTGGCCGATTTCGATTGTTTTTACCTTCCAAAGGACTGCTCCTCAACCAAAACAGTCTCGGCGCTTGTGATGCATCCATTACAAGCTAGACAATCAGCCAATGAAATCTTTACACTATTCTATAAGGAAGTTCTCTTTTTTTCCATTATTCTTCCCCCATCGTACCTTTTTTGGTGCATCGTCACAATTTTCTTTATTTTTCTTTGGCTTTATTGTAACTTGACTAGGTTGCTCCTTTTTCTCGACTAATCGGGTGTTGTTCTCTAATGGAATGATACAATCCTATAAAACTTCTTGTTTTATCATGTTAGAAACTTTTTTTAAAATACCAAGTTCGGTGCGATAAAGTCGGAAACATTTGACAGTCGTACAACGCCAGAAAATCCAGAATCTTCCATTGTCTAGATGATCATGAATATATTTAATCTCAGCTTCGAAAGAAATAGTATTTCCGAAAAACAGGCATGGTTTCAAATTTATCGTTAGAAGATAAATAATAAATAAATATTTATTGAATGTATTTACAAGTGAAAACTACATTATTTATAAATTAATCATTTGATGAGTAAAGCTCTTTGATTCCATCGTCGAACCATCTGAAAATCGAGTATCATCGTTATTTTCCCTCTAGAATAACTTACTTTGATTTCATTGGAGTTCCAATTTCATAGAATGGATTCGAAATCGTATTACAATAATTATTATGAAACCGTTTGAAGATCAGTCGAATCTCTTGATCTTTCAACGCGGCTGCCGATGTTGCATCAAGAATCAGAAGCATTCGAACACCTGTGTTCGTCACGAATCCGAATGACTGTGAAAAATCATATATCTTTCTTTGAAAGCTCTACTAAACAAACCTTATACTTCTGATCACTATACAAATGTCCCAAATACATTTCCGTGGCTTTTGATGATTTATCATCAACAATATCCAACGAGCAATATGTGAAGAACTCAACTTCAACTAATTGTTGTGCATATCGCGGGTTCACAGAATCGAATAATCTTACATTCTGAAAGATAAACTTTCATTCATTTTACAACTTTTTTCTTCACTCACATCCCTCCCATAAATGAAAAACCCGACGATTCCGAGCATCTTAAACGGATAATGTTTTCTAATTCTTGTTCCAACAACCAAGTATCATGAAGGGTTTCAAACTTCCCATTTTTAGAAATTAAAAAACTACTTTGACAATATATAATCTTCATATACCTTTGAAAATCAACCATAATAAATATAACATTAGAGCGAACAAAAAGCGATAAGACAAAAAATACGAGAAAAAACAAGAAATTATTCTGCATTAGCTTCAAACTTTGGATATTTCGATTGAGCATCAGACCATTGGAGACGACCAGCAACCAAATCAGAAATCAGTCGACCAAGTTCGCTGATTTCTAGCCGGACTTGTGTCATTGTCTCGGCATGACGAACAGTGACAGTGTGTGGAAGTGTCTTCGAATCGAAATCAACAGTGATACCGAATGGAATACCGATTTCGTCTGTTCGTGCATAACGGCGACCAATTGTGCCTGAGCTGTCATCCTGGAAATTTTAAAATGAAAATAAACCATATCATTGAAAACTCTTACAAGTTTGTGGCTGATCTCATATCTAGCCAATTCTTCTTTCACCAAATCAAGCAGTGGTCGGAGATCTTCGTTGGCTGAAATTGGAAGAACCGAGCATTTGATTGGGGCAACAAGTGGTTTGAAAGCGAGGAACTGAAAATAACAACATTAACAACTTTCTTAGGATTCCTTAAACTAACGTTTCTTTGCTCATCACCTTCTCTTGTTCTGAATGAGTGCTCCAACAAAGAATACATAATTCTACCAATACCGTATGATGGTTCAATGACGGATGGTGTGATTTCTTGAACATGGAGCTGAAAAATAAGACTTTTTATTCCCATTTTTACTTTTGTTTGCTTACTGTTTTTTGGAACTTCTTGATATTGATATGCTCCGGTGTGAGTGCGAATTCACCATCACTCAACTTCAAATTGTACAGCTTGTTCGCCAGAAGTTCACCTTCAAGACCTTCAACTTCCTCGTTGCTCATCGCAGCAAGTGCGGTCTGAATCTTCTTGGCATCTTTCTTGAACGATTTTCCAAGAAGCGCCATATTGGCTTGAGCTTCAACAACTGATACTTCAACTGGCTTCGCGAGTTTCTTCTCAGCAATCAACTTCACATTTGTTGCCTTATAGTGTTGTTGAAGATCGTAACATGCTCTGTCGGCGTTACCAACGCATTCAATCCAACCATATGATGTCAAAATCTCAGCATCCCAACAATCTTGAGCATAATGAGCCATCTCATTACCCAAATGCTGTCTGAACCGCAATCTTCTTGGGTCAATACCGACCTTCATGAGGAATTGATGACATCTGGCCATGTAATATCCGAGCGTCTCATTAGCAACGATTTTCTGGAAACAAAAATGTATTTAAATATTTTAAAAGACTCATACCTTTTCGACTGCTTCTCCAATCGCAACTTCCTTGGCTGCGACACCATCCATTTGATTGCACGCCGAGAACAATACCAATTTCTCATTGGCGACTTTGGCGAATTTCGGGAATGACTTATCAGATGGATCGACGAAGTGCTCGATTTCGCACATGGTGAATTCACGAACACGAATCAAGCCTTGACGTGGTGAGATTTCGTTTCTGAAGCCGAGACCAATTTGTGCAGCGGCAAATGGCAGTTTTCCTTGATTGAACTCGAGAAGACGTTTGAAGTTGACGAAAATGCCTTGAGCTGTTTCAGGACGAAGGAAAGCCTTGAAATCACCAGTTGGTCCAATTTGAGTTGGGAACATGAGATTGAATGCGATTGGCTCAGTCAAATCGTTGCCAGTGATCGGAGACTTGAATTTGAAACGAGTGATAACCTCATGCATATCATTGTTATCAAATCCTTCGAGTCTAGCGAGTACATCATCGCAAACCTCACGAACATCGGCTGTTGTCTTCTTATCCTGAAATTTTGTGTTAAAGTTAACTAAATAATCGTCATTACTTACATTCAACAACTTCTCAATACTATTTTTGATCAAATGGTCAGCTCTGAAGCATTCTCCATTCTTTGTATCCTTTACCATCCAGTCAGCGAATCGATCAACGTGACCAGATGCCTTCAACACTGGCTCAGGTGTCAATGAAGTGCAATCAACTTCGAGCATTCCTTCTTCGAGGATGAAGTGTTTTCGCCATTCTTGAAGCATATTTGTTTTCAATGCACAACCCATCGGACCGAAATCGTAGAGACCGGTAACACCACCATAAATGGCGAAAGATTGATCATAAAAGAATCGACGCTTGAGTAGATCTTCGAGTTTCAAACGATCAAATGATGCTTCCTTTGGTGCCAAAGCAATTTCAGTCTCTTCCAAGAGCTTCTTTCTCGCTTTCAATTCAACAACCGCCTTGTCGATGTCAATTTTTGGAGCACCTTTCGCCTTCAATTCGCGAATCAAGTCTCCATATTCCTTTACTGCTGCTCGCAGAGGAGCGAGTTTCTGAAAAAAAGTTGTTTGAAATCTTGATTAATAACGAACCGCTTCAACTTCTGGAGTCGCCATTTGTTTCAAATAATCGGAAAGTTTCTGTTGAGCTTTCTTTCCGAATTTCGCAGCAACCTGTTTTGGTTGAGTTCTAGACTTCCGCTGATTCGCAACGGCTTCTGCCTGTAAATTGAAATAGCGTTAAATTTGAAATTATAAGAAAAGAAATGTATTTAAAATTCTAGAAAAACGACACTATTCGGCCAGAAACGCACGAGTGGACGAAGTTCTACGGCCTAAATTTTTTACGCCACGTCAGAGAAACTCAAGGCTACTAAATAGGAAAAAAAAGTTGTGAAAAATAGAAATTGATCAAAAAAGTTGTTATTTGTTGTGGAAAGAGCACATATTTAAGCCAAAACAAAATTTCATAAGCAAAATTTGTGAAAGTGAGATTTGAACAAATTTCGCAATATTGTGACCGGAAAAGGGAGGGCATAAAAAACTGTAGCATTTTTTAGGCTAATTAGAAATTTAATATTTAGAAAAATTGTGCGAGAGTTGCGGAAAACTGTGCGCGAGTTGCGGAAACTGTGCGAGAATTGCAATTTGAAGAAGATTATGCAAAAATGCTCTGTAGCACTAGAAAGAAAGTTTGAAACGATTGAATCGTGACACTTCCAATTTCCCCAGACTGGTATAAAAGAGATGAAAGGCGTGAAAATGTACTTGGGAAAAAAATTATAAAAATTCGGCCAGAATTGTGTTATGAGAGTTTCATTTCTTCCTAAACTTTGGAAATAAAAACTGGCACTCCCACAAAAATAGCCTACTTCTGCCGAGAATAGCAATAAAATCGCCCAAACTTCAAATTGATTTTATTTTCTGGTCAAGATGCGCATCAAGAGACAAAAAAGCGGCTGAGAAAAGTGAAAGATATATACTGACGGGTTTTCACGCGCAACATTCCAAATCACAAACTTGTTGCCCAGTTTCTGTCATTTGCTTCATTATGCTTTTGAAATGGAAGAATATTTATGATTTTTTCATATAATTGTTATTGAAACATTTGTTTATTACCCCCACCCAAAGCTTCAAAATTTGACAAACCTTAAAAAAGTTCGCTGATGAGAACTTTCTTGATATCTGTGGTCTTAAAATTTGACCAGTAAACCCCAAGCTTCTAGTTAGCATAAACTGTAATTAGTCAACCAGTAAAATGATAAATAAAAAGCATTAGATACTGAGCAGGAATACTTAAAAGAATCGAAAGAAAATCATATTTTTAAAGAAAAAACTTTATTAAATAACCGGGAATAAAGTAATTGGAACCGTTCTCTATAATTATGATATATCAAAAAGAAATGAAAGAATGGCTGAGCATCAATAACAAAATCAAACAAATTAACAATAAGCTAGGCTGAATGAAATGCAAAAATTCCTAGAAAACCATGTGCATCAATTTCCGTGACTCTTCGTAAGCAACGAAAAGACATCCGGATGCGAAGCAAGTTCTCAGGTTTGTTGGCAACAATCCTTTGTATAATCCGCGGATTCCTATAAGATGACATTACACTTTTCAATATTACACCGCGAAGTTCCTCTTCGCTCTCATCAGGTTGATTGGTGTGTGAAACAGAACCCTCTCATTTGAAAATCAATCTAAAAAAGCACTCACCATTCTCTTTAACAACCGCCTTCAACGTCGAAACAAATGATCCTCCACCAGTCACTTGCATTCGAGACTTCACAACATCCGCGGGATAAATCGACGTCCAAAGCGCCATACCACCAACTGATCCAGAAATGGCCGTCTTCAACAAACCGATTTCCTCTTTCTTAACTCCTTCTGGTGTCAATAGATAACGAGTTGTTTCGTATGCACCAAAGAAGCAAAAGTATCCAGGAACTTCTCTCGCCAATGTTGGTGTCATTCCGACAAAGAATCCGCGGAATCCCTTCTCTTTCAGAATATCACGACAAACAGACACTGGTGTACACTTCTTTTTCATCTCTCGAGCAGCTTGAAGTCTACATTTCACCAATTCTGTTGGACACAACACTGTAGCAGCAAAAACGGCAGCTAGTGATCCAGAGAACGCGTTTTGAAGTGGACTCATATGAGAAATGTCAGTTTGTCCGGATAGTGTTGCAATTGTCTGGATAAAAGTAATAGAATAATAGATTAAAACCATTTTAAACCTTCTGACAATATCCATAAGCAGTGAAAAGAACTGCATTTTCCGCAACATTCGCAGCCAATGCTGGTAATGTACCAGCATAAAGACCACGTATTCCATCAAGCTTATAGGTATCTTTCAAGCATACTCTCCAATTCGAATACAGATGTGGGAATGTTTGTACCTTCACTTTGACCGTATCCAATGGCTGACCAGCGTAAACATTTGCAATTCCTCCTGAAAATATTTGTTGATAAGAAATTTTCGAAGTTGTTCACATACCAGCAGTTCCAGCCAATAAATCAATGATACCATCCTTCAAATGACTCGAGCCAGGACCCGTTGCCTCATTCTTACTCTCATGCATATTTCTAACCTATTGATTCTAACCGAATAGTCTGGAATATAATAGAATATCAAAACATTTTCTGATGAGAAAACGAAGTAGTCATTGAGAGGCAACAAAAAATAATTATATTGAGAATATAAATTTATAAATATTTATTTTTTAATATGGAGAAATTGTGCTAGTCAAAAAGAGAATCGTTCATAAAACAGCGAGAAAAAAAGGGGAAAAGATGTGGTAGGACAAAAACATAAAAAGAGAAAGCAACGGGTGAAAATTGAAACAATCGAACCAAATGAAAAACCATTGATATGGAACAAGATAAAAGGCAATCACTTTAGAACAAATAAAATGACATATTTATGATCAGACCACGTGAAAGAATGATATCAAAGGATGAAAACTATCCGATTTTTGGTTTATATCATAATTGATCAAGACATAATTGTCACGTTGCGTCAGTTTAATGACTATATGATTGAAATTCTTTCGTAATCATGTGAAATTGAAGCTATTTTTTGAAGAGAATGGAATGAAATGACGAACGGATACGAGAAAACTACCGAAAATACGAGAAAATTTAAGATAAACAATTTATAGAGAATTCGAAAGTGACGCTATGAAACAAAACTGGTTCTATGAATCTAAAAACGTTCGCCTGATTCAATCTGATATCGTCATCTCAAACGAATGATTCTAAAGTTCATACATAATAAATACGTTATATTACAGCTAATTTCCGGTTATAGTGACTGAGAGAAGAAAATCTAATAAATAAATGAGTATCAAGAAGTTTACCGGGGGAGACTATCCATCAAAATATTGAGAAAAATCACATCGAAGACCATAATTGCCGGTTGTACAGTTCATGAACCATCCTTCGGCGGAAATATGGCATGTTGGCCTGACTGAATGTAGGTGGTTGACGACGTGATGCATATTCAGCAAATTGACACGAGAAAACACCACAATCACTTCCGTTTTCTTGTGTTGGGATATCCTGAAAGACAATGTGTTTGCTGGTCAAGCATCCAACTAAAACTCACTCGAAGCATATTAAACGACCAATTCTCGATGTCTAGAGGCACTTTCTTCTTATCCTTCGACTCTTCCTGCAGATAATTCTTGACTGCATTGATAGCTTTTGGATTATTTCCAAGTAGTGAATCGTAGTAATCTACTCGCTTATTTTTCATGTCCACTACAATCATACACCAGTGCATTTGATCATGAATCGGTACGAGAAGAATATCTAAGGCAAAGATGTCGATCTGAAAAACTTCATTCATTTCTATTGTGGGGAATTCTCCTCACTTTGCGAGTCCATCTTTTCACACCGGCATACCCACGACTAGTGAATGTATGAAAGAAAAAGGAGCTGATAAACCAGAGCTATAAAGAAAGGATTATTCAATTTATCAACATTTTTCGCAAGTTACCTTCGGAAATTCTGGATTGGCATCACTTCGCATTTTAATCAGCAATAAATATCCATTGATGATGCTATCATTCAACCAATTGATTCTATCCAATGTATAGAAATCTTTCCGGTGTAGGATCAATTCTCCTTCGTTGATGATGCTTTCATCAGCTTTCAGGGATTTATTCCATAGGTTGCCAAGAAGCTGACTCATATCTTCCGGCAAAGCTAAACAAACGCAAAAATTTCAATCATGTGCTCGAACACCTACGTATTTCCTCGTTAAGTATCTTCTTCTTCTCCTTTTTCGGTTTCAAAGCAATTCCTTGGATTCTCAAATTCTTCTTCACTTCTTCTTCGATATCAGCCCTTCTCTCCTGTCTGGCCAAAGATCTTACACGTAGTTCTTCCGACAACGTATCTTGCCTCGTGCGATGATTAACAAACATTCCATCGTAATTTCGTCGATTCGGATCTTTCTTGATATCAAACTGCTTCAACTTCATCATCATGTCGCTGATATCAGTACTCCTTTCCGACGGTGTCGGAGATTGGCTAAAAAACTCATCTTATTACAGATTTATATACTTTGATACCCTGCAATACTACGATCATCCAGGGTAATCGTACTTTCCCGCGATCTCACAGATGGTGTGTTGTTAGCGGACCGAATCTCGGCTATCGTCTGAAAGAATATAATAAGTCAGTTTAAAAACAAGTTGCGTTACATTCTTCGCCTTTTCGATTATAGACGAGGCTGACTTCTTTGCCGATCGTAACGGTGGTAGCTGTGGTCTGAAGAACAATACAAATTTGAAAAGTCGTAGCATTGAAAAACTCACTGTGCAGTAATGACACCATGGCTCATGAGCGCTTCAATATATTTCTCCCTTGCAGATTGCATCTGAAAAAAATGACGGTTTTCAAATCCATTCCGTTCGTTTTTTACACTCTCATTGGTCTGCAGAGTTTGACAGAGTGTTTACACTTCATCGAACGCAGCAAGCCGGTAAGAAAAACATAGTTAGGAGCAAGAGTACACAAAGAGTAAATACGATCTTCTTTCGTTTCTTCTAGTATATCTATTTTTTCGAATTTGTCAATTTATTCACCTTTTGCACCTTTTGTGGACGATGGATAACTGACTGCGAAACGCGTTGAATGAAAATGCTATCATCAAGTTTTTGGCGAATCGGAACACCTCTTTGAGTTTTCTTTCGCGATCCTGGTGTCTTTCTTCTCCAATAATCACGAACACCGCTTTGCGGCTGTTTGAAGGATGATTCGTTTGGCGAATTCGAACGACTTGCACTTTCATCAGGAGTTGGTGATGAAACTGAAACAATTTACCAATTGGTTTAACTTCCAATTATCGAATATCTCACTTTCTTGAATAGACGCCGGTGTGCAAGACCGACTCGAACCTTCATTGAAAACATCTGCAAATAAGTACATTTCTAACATAATAAGTAAAATGCTCACAATCTCTATCATTATTCAAAAAGATGATCTCATTCTGAACTCGTCGTGCTTCTTCACCGTCCGAACGTCTTCCGGGAGTCTGACTCAAGAATTGAATTTCTTCGTTATCAGTCGCAACAATTTGACAGTCTTCATTGTTATCAACTGATTCTTCAAATGTTCTGATCAAGCCAGAATTTTCGTGACTAGCACTTTGAACTGGTGCTATCTGTAAGAGAATCTCTAGTTTCGGGGACGTCCATATTTCCAAGTTACCGATTCTAACAATGCAGTTTCATACTCATCTGAGGAATCTTCATCGAGGGAAACCGTCGTGACCGTTTTCTCGACCAGTACATCATCATCATCGTCAATTTGGACTTCATTTGTTCGTTCAATGTCCTCATGTCTTGTTTCAACATTTTTTCTGTCACTGCTAGTTGGAAAACTATCCGAACCAGCTGGTGCTCTGCCGATGTCATTACTACTATCCAAGTAAACGATCGTATGTTTCACCTGTTAAATATATACGTTTTTGAATCTCATTTGGTATTGTTGGATCATACATTAGCTGATTTACGGACAACGTTCACCACATTCACATCTTCATCTTCCTCGCAATCAAAAACGGAAACATTCTGCTCCTCGGCTTTCTTATCAGGGCGACTCATTGAGAAAAAGGATGAGATTCCGCTTAATGAATCCCAAATAGAAGCTGCAAACCCAAACTTTTTTTATATAACAAAGTTGCACGATTACCTATTCTGAACCGTTTTGGTGGTTTAGTAGATTCTGAATTGGATAAATTCTGTCGTTTCCGATCGACTACAATAACAGTTTTGAAGTTGAATAACCATATTGATTACCTGTTCCTTCTTCCAGTTGAGCATCTATCCCACTAGGCATGCCTGACACTCCGTTACAAATCCAACGCCTCTAATGCTATTCTCGAGTAAGCGACAACTAAAGTTAGTGGGGCTTTCTGAAATCGCAATTTTTAAATCGCGTAACTCAAACAGAAACAGAAAATGAATAATAAAGACGGATGAAAACCAATGCTCCGTTGATAACAGTTTGATATTGGTAAGAAGACTTTATGACAAATTCTTTCGGAAATAAATAAGTTTTGAAAACACATAGTGTGTAGAAGATCATAAATTGATTGGGATTTGACAGACCAACTAACAGAAAAAGAAAAAATGGAATAAAATAAGTTGAAAAGAGATAGATTTGGGGATGAAATCGAAACAAACAAAACTCAGGACAACGGTGAATACAATTATTGTTCACAACAGATTGGAAAGTATATGAATACGCAACAAGATGTATAGTTTAGTAATAAAAACGTTTAAAATGTATTTTAAAATTAGAGTGCAAATACTCGAAGCGTTTTGTCGAGTGAACACGAAACTAGTGATGTCGCATTTTCACCGAAACGAACTCCAGTCACTGCTGATGAATGTTCAGAAAGGGAAGCAACCTCATTCCATGTCTTGACGTGAACGACTTGAACTCGTTGTCCACCGACGGCAAGGAATGTTCCAGTCATATCAAATGACAATGCATTGATCTGAAGCCCAATAATTTTTGATTATTCCAAATGTCAATAAACTAACCGGTTGTTTCTCTTCATTCGTCAATGTCTTCAAATTTCTTAGTTTTCTCAAATCCCAGAGTTTGACCTCGCCATCATCTGATCCAGTTGCCAAATAATATCCATTTTCTGAGAATGCGATCGATCGTACAGCAGATGTGTGTCCCGGGAAGTTTGCGGCGTTCGACTGACTCTTCAAGTCCCAGATTTTTACGACGGCGTCAGCTGATCCAGTTCCTAAAGTATTTTGAATAATGAACTAATATTATTTTGATTTCGAACCAAAAATAAGACCATCCGGATGAAACTCAATACAATGAACAGCAGTTTGAGCCTCTTGATCGCCTGCGACTTTGCACAAAGTTCTTCCAGTGGAGATATCACTGAAAGCCCAATAGGAATCGTCGGAAGATGATAAAATGTAGCTTCCTGTTGCGTTCAGTGAAATATCTGAAAAGTACGATGATCTTTTTGTTGAAAATCAACGCCTACCTGTCACAGCTGCTTGATGGACATCAACAATACAGTTGACATTTGCATCCTCGACATTCCATACACGAATCTGTGAATCAGCAGAAGCTGTAATTGCCGATTTTCCATTCGGATGAAGAACAACAGCGTTAATTTTCTTGCTATGTCCTTTGAATGTCTGAACGACTTGTTCTTTCTCGAAGTCGTATAATACTGCCATTCTATCGATTCCACCGGTAAGCGCTAATGTACCCTGAATTTAAAAACTTGTTAATTTGGAAATATGATGCACTCTATTCACCTTAACATCCAGACAAGTGAGTCCAGGAGTACCAGTAGAATGAATAGCACTATTTGATGCAGTTTGTTTCAAATTTCCAATATCTTCCGGTTTCGCCAATCCGTCCGGAAGCGTCTTGCCTCTTTGCTTTCTTTCAGCAGTCAGTGCCTTTGATTTTTCCTCGAGTTTAGCGATAATGAGGTCGCTCAAACCTTGAACTTCCTCAGCTTCCTCGGCGACAACATCATTATCGGTGTTCGATGTTGCGTGTGGCTTCAAAGTGGACAATGCATCTCTAGCTGCTCCCAATTCCTTCGAAAGTCGAGAAATAACACGACACGCGGCATCATGCTGATAAAGCGAATGTGAGAGTTCTTGGCGAGCAATTTGAAGTTGCTGACGAAGTGAGAAACTGTTCAACATAACTGTGTCCCACTCATCTTGGAGCATTTTCAAAAGTGATGGAATCGAAGTGCCAGAAACGTTTCGAACTGCTGCTCCTGGTCCACCAGACTTGACAGTGATTAGCTGAGAGAGAATAATTAAGACTTCAAAATAAAAGAATATATTGATTACTTGGTCTTCGGACAATGAACTTCCAGTGATTGGATCGGTTCCGTTCTCAGCAATAAATTTCAGAATAAGGCGACGTTCGTAAATATGACCAGATTCACTCGAAACTACTGGCTCCTCAGCTGGTTCACCACTGATACCACAGACAAACGACATCGTCTGGAAAACCCGTACTTAGACACTCAAAAAACTGTAATTCTTTAACGGAACGTTATGGATTTAAAATCGCAGCTACGGCCGATCAGGACCTCATTTCTACTTGAAAATACAACTGAAAACAAATTCTGCGCCTAATTGTAACGCTTTTGAACAATCAAAACAACAAATTACTAAGAAAAACTCAAATAAATGTCAGAAAATGAATCCGCTCGCTTTTTCGAATTTGAAAAAAAAGAAATTCGCAACAGAGCGCGAAAACTGAGAAAGTGTGATTTCTAGTCCGCAGAAAATTGTAAAGAATAACAGTTATTTTTTAGACAATAGAAAGTATATAAACATTTTTATTAAAATTCAGGTGATTCCAATTTATTTATTTTTAGTTTAAACAATAATTGCTTTTGAAAATATGCTCAAACTTGAAAACAGTAGTTTTACAATGCCGGCCGAGAATTTTCTCAAGAATGACAATATTCGGCCATGATTATGACAAGTGGATCGTTTTTCCATTTTTAGCGAATAGATTTCACATTTTTGTACTGTTTCCCTATTTCACAAATCTTTTTTACAGAAAATATGACATATTTCACCAACTGGGACGAATTTGCCAAAGCAGCAGAGCGGCTACATACGCGAAATCCAGAAAAATGCAGGTATTCATGTTTTTTAAAGATTAACTCTCAAAAAAAATATTAATTTTCAGGTTCGTCACTAAATACAATCACACAGCTGGTCGACTTGTGTTGAAAATAACCGATGATGTTGCCTGTCTTCAATATAGTACAAATCAGCTACAAGATGTCAAGAAACTCGAGAAGTTGTCATCAACATTGCTTCGTAGTATTGTTACCCAATAAATCAAACCGGATAGTAATATTTATTTATGAAAGTGGAATAAAGTTGTATTGCATCCATTCTCCGCTGAACGTCTACTAGTAAATTAACTCCCATCGCTTTAATCAAAGCTCCGAGTTTCGAAAATAGTGAATATTCATGCATGATCCTCTGTCTTTTTAGAAACTTCTTATGCTAATTCTAATCCAGATATAGTTCTGGTACAACTATAACGAGAAACAAGTCTTCTCGTGGCCTCAAATGAATTTCGTACGCTTTTCTAAAAAAATTTATATTGCTACAAGACGAAGAATCAGGAGCTTACCGGAATGTTCGAATCAAACGCCAGCGAATATATCTAATATATATGAAAAGCAGCAAGCAAATCATAAAAATGACCAAAATAAACTCTAAAAGAGTCGGATTAAATGACAGTGGATGCATTGTAGGCGGTTCATCCTCTGGAGACTCTTCTTCGATCAAAAAACTGAGCAACCAAATAAGGAATTTTATAGTAAACATGTTAAATGTTAACATAAACAAATCCATGCCTTCGATAATCGCGAGTAAGAGCTACGAGTAGTCTGGTAGAGGATGAATAATAATTGCAGGTTGCTTCGAAAGGTTGTCATGGAAATGAATGATACAACGAGTAAGAGGGAACAGAGTTTTTAACATCCACTTAATAGGAATAGATTATTCGGCAAAAATTGTGGAAGTTTCTAAAAAAAGTGCCTAAACTTAACTGAATAATTTCAGCATTAGGTGATTTGCAGCGAGTTATGGACTGAAATGTGGTCAAAGCTATTGCTAAAACTGTTAAATGCAAAAATAGTCTTCCTATACATCTCCTTTGTCAATATTTAAGTTTGAAACAACACTCATGCAGAAGTATTTATTGTGAAAACCAAGTAATAAATTAATTTACATTGTGGAAAAGGTCTCTCTGTTGGCGATCGTAATTCTAAATCTCTAAAAAAAAAGCATCATCTTAAACCCAAATTTAACAATTGATACCTTTCAAACGTTTTCTTGTTTTATAATAATCCATCACAACATCCTTCTCTGTTTCATAATAGCATAGCACACAAAAAACAATAAATGCCATGAGAAAGATCAACGGGTAACCTAGAAGCGTATGAATCCAATCATTTTCATAAAGACCATCCTCCTAGAATATCAACATTTGTTGAACACTATTTGAATATATTTATTTTTACTAACCGGCTCATCATAGTCTTCAATATTTTCAATTAAGTCAAACTCCACTTTTACTCCCTTCAGAGGATGGACTTCAATTTTCTCTACTTTTGTGTCGTTTTGATTTTCAATTACTCCTTCATTTTCCGGTGAAGTTTCACAGCCCTGTGAAATTAGATTCATAGATTCATAGGTTTAGCGACTCACAGTATAGTTTGTTGGTTTCAGATGTTTGGAAACTGAGCAATATGAATCGTGCCGCGCGCAGTCTTCATAAATTTTATGCAGTCTTATGTAATTATTAGAGTCTGGAGAATACAACAGCTGAAAATATGTATCTTGTCCAAATTCCACCTTTGTTCCACTCACTCTAAAACGAACATCATCACGGCTATCAAGGTTATAAAATTCATAAATAAAATGTGCACCAGGAGGTGGTAAAATTTCTTCGTCAGTTTTAAAAATTTTCTCCGCCTCATATTTATCCAACATTGCATATGCTGTCAGATCGGTAATTGTGTATACACCAATTTTCACTTCATCACACTTCGATTTCACACATTCAACCTTCTTTTGAATCTCATTGAAAATATACTTGTTTAATCTCTCAGTTCGAAACTTCGCGATTTTTCGTCCTACATTTTGTACATCTTCATCAAAGTCTCCGATCATCATTTCAATCAACTTATTCATATCTGCTTTATAACGAGCATCAACATTCGCTGGCAGATCTATTGGTTCGGCATGATTGGGAAAATGCTTTGCAAACATTTTCCAATCTTCAACCACTTGTGCATAATTGTCTAATGTAACTTCCATATTGAGGGCAGTTGCTAGTTGTTTTATTAGCGGGGTTAGCTGGAACATTTACAAGTTTTCAAAATAAACATGAGTTATTGTCAATCCGGCAGGTTTCTAAGTGTACTCCGTTGAAATAATTTGAAAAGTTAGGCCGTTCACTGTCTAAAAATTAGGCCATGACCGGCCATTTCCGACCTTGTAGCCACAAATGTTTGCAAAGTTATCACTTTTTTATGGGTTTTATGCTTTTTTTATTATGATCAGTATGAATCACCACGAAACCTAGTTTTTTCGTGATTATGAAATTTCAAAGTATGCGGAAAGATAGAAAAAACTGGTAAGTTTTCTTATTTGAGGTGAAACTTCAGCGATGACCTAGCTTTTATGGCAGTGACGGCCCAACTTTTCGAGATAGTGCAATAGAGCGCATTTATCAAAGCTGTGTATTGACAATACCTATCGGAATGCAACTTTTCTCAACTCACATTAGTTTTAGTTTCTTGGTATTCACGAAAACCATATGTCTTATTAAGAAGGTAATCTCTCGCAGGGCAATAGTAGTTTGCATCGAGGTATTCCGAACTGTTCATCATGACATCTGAAATCAAGTGTTCCTTTTCACTTTTCAATAGTTTTTATCACTTTTAACAGAGTTGAATCCACTAGCAAACGCTTTTAAAGAATCGCTTGTCGAATTGATTCCAGCGATATTTGTGAACCGGATCTTTAACATTTTATGATTTAGGCGGTGAAAACTTTTACCAAAACTAACCGACGTCTCATTAGCAGTTGATAAAAGACTTGAATATCTCTGTATCGTCTTGTTTCCCAAATCCTCCAATAGTCCGTGCCATTTCTATAATTCAACACTATCGTTAGTCGCGTTTAAGCGAAGAGCTGTTTTAAGAAGTGCGCCTTTAAACAGTACGGAAGTTGTGTTTCAAACTACGGTTTAAAGGCACAATAGTTATGTTTTAGACTACGGTTTAAAGGCAGACCCACACGGTTTGACATAAAAAATAAAAAAGTAACACCTTTGTAAGTTGGCCACCAAATGGATTTTCCGGATTTGCGACTTCATCTCTCCACCCATTCTGCACAAATATCCCTTTCTGTTCGGGTACTGCTTTACCGGGAACAATCAACTGAAATAGACTATTATTGTCTATCTAAAACTTTTCCGAATGCACTCCATTGCAAAAGCTCAGAAGGTTAATCCACGGTCGAAAAGAATATTCAGCCATGATGGCCTAACTTTTCAGAATATTGCAATGAGGCGCACTTGGCATACTGGTAGGAACAAAAAGATTGTTGAAAGACAATACATACCATTAT
Source organism: Caenorhabditis uteleia (assembly GCA_963573275.1). Taxonomy (NCBI): domain Eukaryota; kingdom Metazoa; phylum Nematoda; class Chromadorea; order Rhabditida; family Rhabditidae; genus Caenorhabditis; species Caenorhabditis uteleia. The sequence goes on from OY752135.1 coordinate 16,924,579, forward strand.
AATGTATTCTGGAGAACGATCAGAATATGCTGACAAGAAGAAATAGAAGTGCATGAGAGCTGTCAGAAACATCATGATTCTTTATTTTGGAATGATTTCCGTTTTTGTGATGTTCGTTCAGATATTGTCACGTTTTCACGCATAAAAATTTATTCAATACAATCGAAGTGTAATGATATATTTATCAACATTTTTCTGGTATGCTTCCGAAAAAAAGCGGCGAAGAATTGGCAAAGTGGATATTTTCATGATAATCACGAATGATATGTAACCGCCACATAGGATTAGAGTTGTTAAATCACATACATTCCAATCAGGCATTGAACTGAAATACCATAAACAACCAATTATGAACCTGGTAATATATCGATATATGAAATTCCATACAAGAAATTTACCAGAAAGTCCTCAACTGCTCGAATAACTCTAGTATCTTTTGTGGTGCGAGAGCATCACAATTCTCCAAATCTGGATGTAATGTCTGAAAAAGAAACACGTTTTTCTGTTTAAAAGGTGATTTCAACCGCTTTTGAGGTATAAGCTCTCGCTCACAAAAATTTCGGATACAATTTCAGAAAAATACGGTTAATCGCAAAAAAAATTGAACATTCTCATAGAAACTCAATCAATAGACGAGTTATTCAAATTGAAAATTATAAAAAAGTAGTTCTCTTTAAGATATATCGTTCCTTACCGGAATTAGTACACGAAGGCGTGATACAACAATATTTGACAATCCCATAGTTTTAAGCCAAAACGCTAGTTTCGGATCAGCATAACAGAAATTTGACAAAAACGGTAAAATAATCATCAACAATGATAATGTTGTCATGAATGGGCGGCCGCATCGTTTAACAATGGCTGGAAAAATATTGGAAGATGAGACTCGGAAAGCTGTGTTACCTCCACAAATGGAATATTTAAACTTATACTGTTTTTTGAATGGACTGTTGTCTTTTGTTCCATTTGTTGTTGAACTACTACTTGTCGATTCACTCATTTTTATGAAAAATGATAAAGAATTTCACGGCACAATATTTTGTTTGACCTTTTGTCATAAATCCTGCTTTTCAATATCCCAAATAAGTCAGGTATTGCTTGAAAGATGTTTTTATGAACAATTCTCACCATATTTTGAAACGTGACCTAATATTAGACCTATGATAATATCTATTATCAGTAAAAATGCTGATCTTGTCGTTTCATCTACGCGGCCTCAGCAGGCCGCATCCAACGGACCACACACTGTTGTCACTAACAATTAGACAGTCGACACACATGTGCATGATGGCCGAGTGGTATAAACACGCGTCTAATAAGCGAACAGATACGTACAGTTAAGGGTTCGAGTTCGAGTCTCGACCATGCCGTGTTTGGGTTCACGGCCTCGTATGTAAAGGTAATTCATACGTGACGTCCCCGCTCTGTAGCTTAGACGATGGCGGTTTACCATCCGACATCATCGTTATTGTGGTTTACGTGGAGACAAAGCTCACCATATCGCCTTCAATACTGTATGACTAGGTGTGAATGTGTTGATTCCTATAAGCTCTGGACGGGGTCAGTTTTGCACTGTTTCATAGATCAAGTTTACTACATTCATATATCTCATAGTCGATGACAAATAAAACAACGTTTATTTCTACAAGAAATTTTTTGACGAAAACGACTTTTTTCATTGTTTCCGCAACTTGATGATTCTTCTACCGTACACATCCCGTATTACTTGAAAACATGTTTCTGTCGTCCTACAGGTTGACTAAGCATAAATGTATTGATTCCAATAAGCATGTAATTTTTTCAAATCCCTTTTGTTTTTGAAATATTTCTCGCATGTCAAAGGTGTATCCCTTCCTTCATTCTAGACATCTGCCACTTTGCAGCAAGAAGCGTATATTACGTCACTGATCCCTCGAAAACACTTGACACTTGATATCTATCTGATACTTCTTTCTGGTTAGATCACGTGATTGTCACTGAATTAGATGTTTCTGGAAAAACGTTGGCTACGAGTTTGGTCCCTAATGATTGTGCATGTTTGATGCATTTCCCCGTCTTCCAAAAAAAACAAATATGATCGAAATATTCAGTCGCAAAATGCCACCTTTTCCTTCAAATATATCCCTATCTCTCTCGCTGTTTTGTTTTACACAAAATTTGATGATGGGGCGAGTTAGTTGTTTGGCTCTCCATCGATTGCACACTGTATATCAGGCCAGATATCGAAACGACAAGCTCCAAACAAACAAAATTGAGACGAAGGAAAAAATGAAAATATATATCACACACACACAAATGTGAAAGATAGATGAGATCTTTTTGAGAGTTGGCACAGATTGATTTTTTATAAAGAAATCGAATATTGTAACAAAGCACTGAAAGAGTCAATTTCAACCAGAAAGTAACTTTGCCTGCCAAGTGCGCTCCATTGTATTATTTCGTCAAGTTCTTTGGAACATAACAGTTAGGCCATGTCTGAATATTCTGCAAAAAAAGAAGTTTCAGCACATTTTCAAACTTTTACAGAAAAAATGTTTACCATTAGACCTTTCAGCCACAAATGTTAGTGAAATTATCATTTTTTATGGATTTTTATATGATTTGATGAGTATAAAGCACGCATTTTTTGGTGTTTATGAAATCCAACTATATGGGGTGTATACAAATTTTCACAAACAACTGAGAAAGTTCTCCTTTTAGCTGCGATTTCAGCCTAATTTTCTGAACCTTTGCAATGGAGCGCACTGGAAAGGCAACGAACAAAGTCTTAAAGCTATACTTCAACCTGCCCTATTCCAACTTTCTTCCATCGTGGGAAAAAAGTCTCCCCGTTTTTTTTTCATTCAGCTGCCATTCTTTCAGCCTCAAGACTCCAAGTTTTTCTAAAGTATGTATATTTACATAGGAGGTAAACAGTATAGTTTTGAAATAATAGTCAACAGTTTTTGATATTTAATTATAGACTTTTGATTCTCACATGATCTTTTTTGCCCACCTGACTCAATTTTTGATTATATGATTTTTTTGATCAAAACTATGATAATTGTGTGAATTTCCCGGTTAAGGTAATCCTTTTCTGGTTTTTATCATTTTGGGCTAAAAGGTTTCAGCCATGTCTATCTATTATGTTACAAATGACCTAAAATTTCGAAAGATTGCAATGGTGCGCACTTGACTGCCTAGATTAGCAATAATATTTTATTGTATTCCCGAATAGTCTCATTTCAAAAAACAGTCGATTTCTGAACTTTTGACAATAATTTTTGTATACTTTGCAACCATTACACCAAATGCTAATCAAATCTTCAAAATATTATGAGTTGATAAGCCAGAAAGTTTGACAACTTACGTAAAAGTACATTCGAATTGCGTCTATACCATCCTGCTGATCAATGGTTTGTGACGTTATTGTGTCGCTTTTATCACCAAAAGTATTGGTTATTCTTATCATTTTGCATTTCCTTTCCTCCTACACTTCAGTGCCCCTCAAAAATATTGTCCCTCTGTTATTTCGGTTTCATTTGCCGGGATTCTCCCTGGTACCAAAAGACTCAAACAATTCTTTGACCTGTGATAAATTGCTTTATCTTTCTCTTATCACAAAATCGCCTGATTTTTTCTTCTTCCTTCTTCTCGACTTTACACGTAAATAAAAGCAGAGAAGAAATGAACAACTGCTCCATTTCACAAAAAGTGCAATATTCTTTCTCAAAACTTTGCGTTTTTATTGTTCAAAACATGCATGCTGTGGAAGACTAACTTTTGTCAACAATTGAAGAAGAATGTATTGAGGAAAATAGGGTACAGCAAAAAAACTAGTTTATGTTTTGAAAACGCACAAACTGCAGTATTTTTATATTTCTTTCAAGACATTTTGTTGTCTGATACTGACACTTCCCTCAACCACTTCCAGAACATTTTCGAAAGTATTTCCTTCAAAAACCGACTTTTTAGCGGTCTCCCAAGTGCGCTCTAGTCGTAATATTTGTAAATTTAGGCCATTTCTGAAATTTCAGCTCAAATGTTAACTGTTTCAGTTTTTACATGCAAGTTTGTTGTTAATTTTTCGGAGTCGTTAAAGGATATATTTAAATTTTGAAAACACTAAAAATGCATTTATTTTACAGTAAAATTTCGAAAAAAGTTTTTAACTGAATGATCTAAAAGAGCCCTAATAACTCAACTTGGGAGAACAGAAAAGAAGAGCAGCAAATCAATCAAACTTTCAGCTGAAGTTTCAAACATGGTCTAACATTTAAGCCGTTAATGGCCTAACTTTCCCAGAATTACAATAGATGAAATGTTCTCAAACGTTTTGACTGAAAATTTCGCGATTTGTCGGTCTGTAATTTTGCGTCACTTCCAGACACAATATTTCGAAATTTTCGAGTTTCTGCTCACCAAAATCCGATTCAATTGACCCACACACATTCCTTCTTCGATCTTACTCCGTACTTTTCCCTCCTCAAATCACCTCGCACCTCACTTCATTATCAAATATTTGTGTCCAACTAAACTATCGTCATCAGGATTTCGAGTCTAATTTCGTTCGTTTTTTCATTTACCTCGGCCGGGTAAAAGTGATATATTTGCCCCGATATCTCAGTTATATTCGACCCATTTCGTCCTCCTTACAAATATTTTATCAACATTTTTTGCTGTTTACCAACCTGTCGCGCCATTCGATATATCCCACGCAAATTTCGGGGCAAGACTGCTGATATCAAAAGTTCTGACATATTTTCATTTTTATTTAACTTTACTTATTCCGACCTTCAGAGCTGGTTTTATTAACACACACAAACTTCGCACTTTTCTCGACAGGGGGACAAGTGATAAGGAGAATGATGATGATATTGATAAAAAAATTGCATTGTCACAAATTCTCCATTTATTCATTTCCTGCCTCGAAATTGTTTCGATAAATTTTGAGTGTTACTCTGAAATATGCGAGTCATCAGCGAATTCACGTGCATTCAATTGTTCTAGTATTTCCGGGTTTTTATTGTTTTTTCTCCGGTTAGCGAAAAAAATAAAGTGACAATTTTGTTGTGTTCTTTTTGACCATTTTTGAATTTAAATAGGTCGGTCCGTGTAAGTCAGAAATGTGCAAGAGTAATTTAAGAAATCACTTGGTGGTGCGAAGAGATTTTTAAAAAGAAAATTCCACGATAATCACCCAAAAAACCCTTCGTGCAGTATTTTTCATGCTGTAAAGTCCATAATATGGGAATCCCCCGAGATTTCACGTGAATCTCTAGCTGATCTTTATATTTATTCTTCCCGTTTAAAACTCTTCTTTCTTCCGTCTTCCATCAGAAAAAATACGCCACATGTCCATTATTTCTTTATCGATTCTTCATCTAACACACTATTCTCAAAAAAACACCCCATTTTGTTGTGGTGAAAGAAAGAAGTGAAGAAAAACTCTGTTGCTTTCCTTTGGAATACATATTCGCAAGAAGCCGTATTTACAGAAAATTCGTATGTTTCTTACACAAAAGCACCTGCCGCTTTTTTGCAGTCTCTTGCTCCAAGTCACTTCTTTCTTTTATCATGACCAAAAAGAAATTGTTATCAATAAAAAAACTGTTTCAATAATTTGATTTGAAGCGACATTTCTCCTCTTTTGAATTCTTTATGTATTATAAAATTGACAATTTTCGTAGTTCCAAAAAACTAGGTAAGATCATCGAAAATACTTCTGAGTTTGAAGAAAACGGACCGCGCAGACTAGATAATTATCTGTCGATCTGGGCACAAAATAGCAGCGACAGATGCACTCTAGAGAGGTCACCAATTGTGGGTCGATTGCTAAGGGGAAGAATACACCATCATTTTTGCCACCACTGCACCTTATCGAACGTCTCTTTTCTCCTCACTCTCTCTCCATTTTCTTACGTTGGTTATTCATTCAGTCCTCACCTCATACACCAGGCCCCTTTCCGTCTTTTATGCAATGATTTTGTGTGTGCAGATGGAAAATGAGTAGTTATTGCTCCCCGTCGCTTTATTGCCATCGGTATTGAGTTTCACTTTCCCATGCTTTCTTAATTTATTTTTACATCTCATCAACCTAGACTTTGAAATTCTGGGGATTGGTTGTGTAATCAAGTACCCACATCATTTTTTTATTTCAAACTTTGAAAAATGTTCTAGCTGAGCCGGCTCTCGAAATCATAATACTTGTATGTAAAGTGTTTTTGTTTATCTAAAACAATACTGCTGATTCAACATGACACTGAATATTTGTCGAAATACTTGTCTCTTGCGCGTTCACACTCAAAAAACTATCACGTCGTGGAAAAACCTCCATATTTTCTGTCGATTTTTGATAAGAATTGAGCTGTTTATGATATGGGTTTCTTCTGTCGTAGAAATGTTCGGTTAAGTAGGTCACAAAATGATGTTTCTCGAAATTTCCTCCCTTTTGACCCAGGCCGAATGTGTGCAGTTGTGCGTCGACACGCCACATTCGACGCACAACTTCACACACGCCCATTTCGGTATTACTACACGTCATCGTTTGTAGTTTTAAGGTTTTTTGCTCTATGCTATTAAATTCTTATGTCATTTAAATCATTGAGTCATCCTGTCCTTAAATTTTCCATCAAAAACCATCGTTTTTAGGTATCTCTGTGTTTGAGAACATCAAATTTTTCAAAAGTTAACTTTTCAATTTTGATCGTATGATAAAAACCAGTTATTCACTAACATGACGTCTCGATATGATCATGAATTTTCCGATCATACTTTCGAAGACTACCTCTAAAAGTATCGCACCACGACTTTTTGTCTAGTTTTGTATATGTTTCGTTGTCGATAATAACAAATATGTAACTCGCTAAAGTCCCGAAATAATAACAGTATTTCCTCTCATATCTTGTCTAGTCGAGTGCAAACGGAGCAAAAGATTGAGATTTTGCAAACAAAATCGGGTTAGGTTGCCAAATATTGAAAAATTATTTTTATATATCAATTTCGTGTATGTTCTATGATTTTCTTTTTGAAAAATGAGAAAAAAGTGTCGGAAAAGAGGAAAAGAAATATTTTTCGTTTTGGTGACGCAAGTTGAAGCGGAACTTTGCACGGCTACGCAATCTTACAACTTTTGCTTTGTAAAAAAAAGAAGAAACTGAAGGAACACATATTTGAGTTTTTTTGTTGGAATTTTCTAGTCGTTGATAATTAGAAAGCCCATATTTCAACCAGTACTTTTCTTTAGAACATGATGTTGATGTGTCTCATCATTTTCGTAATGTATTCCCAAGTCCCACTAAAACTTTTAGTTTAGAAGCTCATTGACGTGGCGACAACCTCATAATAACCCATCACATTCAAACTGCCGAATTCTATTCCATACGCATTTCGTTTTTGCTTCCGCGACTAAAGGTCACGGCGAAATCCACCACAGAAGTGATTTTATGTGTTATCCCGGTTGAATTCTGTTCTGAACGAGGCAAAAAGACATACACACAAGCCAATCCTCATCTTTTGCTCCTCTTCCTCACTCCAGAGAACCGATATGACTTCAAGAAAGAACAAGCGACATCGCCGGGAAAAGAACAGTCGAGCAACCTCCGAAAATCCGATTCTATCTCGTTGAGCTTGAACTTCTGGCTCTCCTAGGATGCATATACTCTCTCATATTGTAAAGAGATGTTTTTATTTTCATTCTACTTTACACTGGGACACGGGTGCCCGCCATCTTCTTGTGCCGTCGCATCAGTAGGCAGTGTGCTTCGACTTGGATGTTGAGTCCTCCATCTCTCTTCTCAATTTTTATCTTCTTTTTCTTCTTTCAACTGACTTATCATTTGCGACTTTTTTCTAGCTCTTATTCTCCAATCTTCAACTCTTTATTATTTTCAGCACTACCAGACACTTGGGTACTGCCGTCAATATGGAGGACGCGCATTCCAAAGACGCCGATGAGGTATATTTTAATACACTTTTAAAACAATAAACTTGTGTTTATAGGTGTGCAAATTTTTCGGAACGGGTCCAGAAGGTCTATCTGATTCACAAATCGATACATTGAGGAAGAAATATGGAGAGAATGGTGAGTGTATTTGAATCAGAAACCTTCTACTTCATTCTACGGATATTCTTTTTCCATGATGTCCAATGGACATTTGTTCGATTTTGAGAGTATCATTTTTCGTTTTCATCTATCTCTTTTTGTAAAAGAGTCAAGCTTGAAAAGAAATGGAGGTGAATAGAAGGCTTCTGGAAATATGAGGGAATGGAAGAATAGAATATTTGACAAATAATTTCAGAAATGCCATCGGAAGAAGGAAAAACATTGTGGGAATTGATTCTTGAACAATTCGATGATCTCCTTGTCAAAATCCTTCTCCTTGCCGCCATTATTTCATTCGTATGCAATTAAATGTGGAATATGTTTGAGAAACGGTTGTTTTTCCAGGTACTCGCACTTTTTGAAGAACATGAAGACCAAACAGAAGCAGTCACTGCTTTTGTCGAACCATTTGTCATCTTGCTTATTTTGATCGCAAACGCTACCGTCGGAGTGTGGCAGGTAAGATATACGAACAATTGACAAAATGTGTTGTTGTTTTTTTAATCCGAGGCTCACAACTGACTAGTGCGTGTATGTTTTTGTGGAGATAAAGAGAGAGAGAGAAAACAAAACTAATTGTTATATTGTGTATGTGGTATCAGAAAGTTGTTATCTCGGATGAGTATTTTTTGTGTGAGTGTGTGAAAAGCAATGGCAAGTTGCGTTATGGCGCTCCTCAGTCGGTGTAATAGCCAAATGCTTTTTTTTCGAGCGATTTGCTCTTTCGTCGCAATTTCTCTTAGGCGCCGCGTCAGCGAAGATAAAGAAAAAAGAAGAACGAAAAAAAGATATGAGAAACTGGCAAATGGCACAGGAGCTCCCAGAAAGTTTGTGCTTGATGGATTAGTTTGAGATGACCTCGAGCGTAAAAGATTTTGTACTATGAGTTGTGCAACAATTAGCGAATTGATGAATTGCAAGATTTCACGTCAATCATTTTTCAGGAAAGAAATGCCGAATCCGCTATTGAAGCTCTCAAGGAATACGAACCAGAAATGGCCAAGGTTATTCGCGCTGGACATCACGGAATTCAAATGATTCGAGCCAAGGAATTGGTGCCAGGAGATTTGGTTGAAGTGTCAGGTAGATCAGAAGCAACTCGGAATTTTTCATTGAATTTCTTGTTTTTTCAGTCGGAGACAAAATCCCAGCTGATATCAGACTTGTCAAGATTTTCTCCACCACCATCCGTATCGATCAATCCATTCTCACCGGAGAATCCGTGTCTGTTATCAAGCACACTGACTCCGTACCAGATCCACGCGCTGTCAACCAAGACAAGAAGAATTGCTTGTTCTCTGGTACCAATGTTGCATCTGGAAAGGCTCGCGGTATTGTTTTCGGAACCGGATTGAACACCGAGATCGGAAAAATCCGTACCGAAATGGTTGAAACTGAAAATGATAAGACACCACTTCAACAAAAATTGGACGAATTCGGAGAGCAATTGTCGAAGGTAATAGATATAAGCATGCTACGGAATAAAAATGATATCTTAAGGTTATCTCGGTTATTTGCGTCGCTGTCTGGGCCATCAACATTGGACATTTCAACGATCCAGCTCACGGAGGATCATGGGTCAAGGGAGCAATTTACTACTTCAAAATCGCCGTTGCTCTTGCCGTCGCTGCTATTCCAGAAGGACTTCCAGCTGTCATCACCACTTGTCTTGCTCTCGGAACTCGTCGTATGGCCAAGAAGAATGCTATCGTCAGATCTCTTCCATCTGTTGAAACTCTCGGATGTACATCAGTTATCTGCTCTGATAAGACCGGAACTTTGACCACCAATCAAATGTCGGTTTCAAAGATGTTCATCGCTGGAGAAGCATCAGGAGACAAGATTAGCTTCACCGAATTTACCATCGCCGGATCAACATACGAGCCGAGCGGAAAGATTTTCCAAAACAACCGTGAAATCAATCCAGCTGCTGGAGATTATGATGCACTCACAGAAATGGCCACCATCTGCGCTATGTGCAATGACTCATCGGTCGATTACAACGAATCAAAGAAACAATATGAGAAGGTCGGAGAAGCCACTGAAACCGCCTTGATCGTTTTGGCAGAAAAAATGAACGTTTATGGAACATCGAAAGCTGGATTGAACGCCAAGGAATTGGGAGGAGTTTGCAACCGTGTCATTCAACAAAAATGGAAGAAGGAGTTCACATTGGAATTCTCTCGTGATCGTAAATCAATGTCTGCTTTCTGTGTTCCATCAACTGGAGGATCGGGAGCCAAGATGTTCGTAAAAGGAGCACCAGAAGGAGTATTGGGAAGATGTACACATGTGAGAGTCAACGGACAAAAGGTACCACTTACACCAGCCATGACCCAAAAGATTGTTGACCAATGCGTTCAATACGGAACTGGAAGAGACACCCTCCGTTGTTTGGCACTCGGAACCATCGACTCCCCAGTCAGCCCAAGCAACATGAACCTTGAGGATTCTACCCAATTTGTGAAGTACGAAAAGGAAATCACTTTTGTTGGTGTCGTTGGAATGCTCGATCCACCAAGAACTGAAGTTATGGACTCAATCAAGGCTTGTAATCATGCTGGAATTCGCGTTATCATGATCACCGGAGACAATAAGAACACTGCTGAAGCTATTGGCCGAAGAATTGGATTGTTCGGGGAGAATGAGGATACCACTGGATTGGCATACACTGGAAGAGAATTCGACGATTTACCAGCTGAGCAACAATCTGAAGCTTGTCGTAGAGCCAAGTTGTTCGCTCGTGTCGAACCATCCCACAAGTCAAAGATTGTCGATATTTTGCAATCGCACGGAGAGATCACTGCCATGACAGGAGACGGAGTCAACGACGCCCCAGCGTTGAAGAAGGCCGAAATTGGTATTGCTATGGGATCTGGAACAGCTGTCGCTAAGTCTGCATCTGAAATGGTTTTGGCTGATGATAACTTCGCATCAATCGTATCAGCTGTCGAAGAAGGACGTGCCATCTACAACAACATGAAACAATTCATCCGCTACTTGATTTCATCCAACGTCGGAGAAGTCGTATCAATCTTCATGGTTGCTGCACTCGGTATCCCAGAAGCTTTGATCCCAGTCCAACTTTTGTGGGTCAACTTGGTCACTGACGGTCTTCCAGCTACTGCTCTCGGATTCAACCCACCAGATTTGGATATTATGGACAGACACCCAAGATCCGCCAACGATGGTCTCATCTCAGGATGGTTGTTCTTCAGATATTTGGCAGTCGGTACATATGTCGGTGTTGCAACTGTTGGAGCATCAATGTGGTGGTTCTTGTTGTATGAGGAGGGGCCACAAATCACTTATTATCAATTGACTCATTGGATGAGATGTGAAGTACGACTTCCGTTTTGTCTTTCTCTATTATAATATTGTTTTCAGATTGAGCCAGACAACTTTGCCGATTTGGATTGTGCCGTGTTCGAAGACAATCATCCAAACGCCATGGCTTTGTCAGTTTTGGTCACCATCGAAATGCTCAACGCTGTCAATTCATTATCTGAAAATCAATCACTTTTTGTCATGCCACCATGGAAGAATATCTGGCTCATGGCTGCTATCACCCTCTCCATGTCTCTTCACTTCGTCATTCTTTACGTTGACATCATGGCCACCATCTTCCAGGTTTGCAAAAATTTTGATTCAATAGCAACAATAACAATCAATTACAGATCACACCACTCAACTTGGTCGAATGGATTGCAGTATTGAAGATCTCATTGCCAGTACTTTTGCTCGATGAAATTCTCAAGTTCATGGCAAGAAACTGGATCGATGGTAAGCCGGTGACTACTGGCGCCAAAGCGCGTTGTGCTATTTCACTCATCGCATGGGTTTCGGTGACTGTCGCCTACTTCGCGTGGATGTTGGGCCCGTACGCGGAGCTCATCAACCATTCGCTAGTCGGACCGGCTGTTGATCCATCGAAGTTTGATGCTGTTGTTGTTGAAAAATTACATAATGAATTGTGATCTACCATTCCCTATTTCTCCCATAATTACCCAAATTTCCAATAATATTTGTTTTTTTTTGTGGCAATGACCTCTAACCTGACCTTGTGATATTCCTAATACTTTAAAGTGATCTACTTTTCTCCTTTATCTACAGTGTGTGTTTGTTTTCCCTTCATTCTTAATCCATCTGTAACCCTTTGTGAGATATTGCAAGGCTTTAGAAAAGTACCAGAAATCATTCAAAAATCATAATATTTGTGATAATCAAAAGTAAATGAAAGCTTTGCAAAATCTCTAGGATATTTTCAATAATGGTTTTTGTCGAAATGCTCATATTTTCCAATTGTTTGTTTGTTTTACCATAAAAACTGCTCCCCTCCAACAGAATTTTATTGTCTTCTCGTCCCTCCCCTCCACCAATTGGATTACGGTCAATGAAATCTTTTCAATTCTAGCCAATTGTTATAATGTCTAAAAAAAATTGCTTTCTCTCGAATTTTCTCGTCCCTTATAAGCCCCTTAATTTATTCTTGTTTTTTTTCAATTGCGTGTGAAATTCATAGAAATCTTTCCATTCGCTCTCCTCTTGTAACCGTGTTCGTGTTCAATTTTCTGTCCTAACGTGATAAAATATTATTGAATTTTCAACTTTGACCTCATGTTTTCTTGCAACCAATTGGTGTGAACGTTTCATAACAGATTTCTTCTCCATTTGTTTTCAACCGAGTGGATACAGCTTGTTTTAAACCCTGGGTGTTTCATCGAGTTTCAGAAATCTTATACTTATATTTTCAGTTGAATCTCCAACCAAGCAAAAGAAGGACTAAAACGTTCCAAATCAGAAGAAAAGTAGCCAACACAACTCAACAATTGGCTTATTTTTCACAATCTCTCAATTGATTTCTTTCAAACATTATTTGTTCTTTTCCCACTTTTTTTTTTCTCTTTTAGTCGATCATTTGAATTGTTCGAAATTCAATTGATATCGGTTAGTGAGCAGTACTCATACAACACGTTTCTTTTTTCGAATTGTGCTCAAAAAGAAAACATTTCTTCCAGAATATCCATTTTTTGCGATTTACGGTGATCCAAATCAATACTTCATCATTTTAGAATTCGTTGTTCTTTTTATTAGGATTCTTATCTTCTAATTCGTGTATTTTTCAGTCGATATAATCTGTATTTGTTTCATGGTTTTTCCTTATTCGATAAACAAGAAAGTAATAACAATTTATCTTTAAATTTAGATAAATTAGAAAAAGATAAAACTGGGGAATAATATAGATAAAAAGGGCAAAAAGTGACCCGTAATATTTTACAAGCAATAGAGGGGAAAATAAGGGACAATAATACAATATAAAACGAAAAAGGGTGGGGAAAGAACTAATACGAATATGATACATGAAATGTGTAATAAATAATAAATTATTTATCAGGCCCTTTCGATCAATATTTAGGCTTTTTCGACTGCCTCGCGAGTTTTCTTGATCAATTCGGAGAGTTGGTCCAACTTCTCCAAGCACTCCTTCTTCGGCATTGTTGGCCTTGATGACATCGTGGCGATAAGCTGGAAAAATTATCTTATTTTGCACTCATGAATAAGAACTGACTTTGGCGGCGTCATTGAAACATTTGGAACTACTCATGGCGATTGTATCCTGGATTGCTTCATCTGCGTCGTCATCGTCCGAGTTCGAACTTTGTGGTGCCATGAACATTTCTTCATCGCGAACCGGTGTTGCTTCTCCACTGCCGTCTGCCCCCATCTCTTTCACTCGATCTGCATATCTCAATGTGTTGAGCGTATTCTCGCTTGATCCCATTCCAGGTGAAATCATGGAGATCATGACAGTTCGTGATTTTTCTCCAATGAAGCTGTCACGAAGGACCATTGTGAGTTTCGATTGTCGGAATGGAACATGCGAACTGTTTCGAGCCATTCCACGAATACATTCCTTGAGAGCCAGGAGCGATGTGTTGATTGCTGCTCCTTCCTTTCTCACTTCCTTGTCGCATTCACGCGTGTCTTGTCCTCTTTCGTTTCCAGCCAAATCGATCAATGAGAACTTTCCCCACACCTTCTTCCCTCTGAAAAAAGCAAATGTTGAGATTTACAATAAGGTGAAGCAACTAACTGTCGAAGAATGATTTGGAAGACGGCGTGCGATCTCGACGAATTCGCATTTGCCGAAGTCGTTCCAGCTGTCCTCACCAACGATCCTTTGTTGATGAACTCCAAAACGTCGTGCTCGTTTTTCGCCAACTCTTCTTTCAGACCGACGATTTGCACTTTTGCTTGCTGATCTTCTAGTACTCGCAATGCGGCCTTCTCATTCAACAAATCGAATACTTTGGAGCCATATATCTCGAAAAATGCGCAATGGACTGAGAGATCCTTCCTTCGGTACGCTGGTTGCTCAAGCGTTTTGAAGACATCTCGCGCGGTCAGTGCGTAGATTCCCATCGACGCATTTTGCTTCTTTCCCGAGAAGTCTCCTCCCATGGTGTGCGTTTTTCCTGATCCGGTTTGTCCATATGCGAAACAAGTCGCTGTGCCGTTCTCGAAGATTGTTTTGACGAGTGGCTGAGCAGTGAATCTGTAGACGAGCTCATTTGTCGATGATTCATCGAAGGCATAATCGAATCGGAACTTCTGATTATCCAAGTATTTTGTCAGATCGACTCGAACTTGCGGCTGATGAAGAACAGTGATATCCTTGCTTGGAATGCTGATGACATCGATTTCACTTTTCGCCAATTCCTTCTTGTTGAGTGGCCTTTTACGAACACACACCGAGATTCGATTTTCGTTCACTGCATCGTTATGCGTTAATGGCCGATAATCGATCTTAAGTTATTTGAATTAATTTCATTGAACATGAAAAGAATAAGCTTACATTGACTCTGAAGTTTCGAATCATTTCAGCGAACGCGAAGTTCGCATTTGTTTGAGCCACTTCTTGTTGTGGATAAAATCTTGGGATTGGCTTCGGCGATGGGGGACGAATCGGTGCTGGGGCTGGAACCGGTGCTGGGGCTAGAACCGGTGTTGGGACACGAGCCGGCGGTGGTGGAGCTTCAACTGGCGATGGCCTTCGTTTTACTGGCTCCTGTGGTTTGCGAGGGATACCTGGAACGTTGAATTTTGGAGCGGCCTGTTGAAGTGGTGCCATCATCGATTGTCGGATATATGGAAGAAAAAAATATTGAAAGAGATATTTTTCCTATACTTACTTTTATTTGCCTTCAATCCAGCAAGCAAAAACGTTTCTTCGTCGTCTGAATTGTTCGCATTGTTGAACGCGTTTTGCAGCGGTTTTGGTGGTGCTGGCTTATGGATTTGGAGGGTTGGATTCAACTTCAGAAGTTCATCGAGTGTCGACTCCTTTCCTTTCGTTTCACCCTGAAAAATTGAATGATTCAGCTTATTTTCGAGAAAATTTCTATATCTTTCTTAATCGAGATATTTATGCTATCAGATTCCAATTCAGAAGCAGAATTGGGAGGGAAAAGTGCATTTTTGGTTATTCGTCTGTCAAAATAATGCATGATCTTTTCTTCCTCGGCTTTTTGTCCAGGCAATATTCTAAATGCATGACCTCAGAAGAATGAGGAAAAGACAATTCTATAACATTGGCATCTTCAAAATACACCAGTGAATCGCCATTTTCGAAACATACCTTTTCGTACCATTCAACCATATAGCGTCCATTGGTCTTGACCTCCGAAATGACAGCTCCGTGGATCCGGCCGTCGCTTCTTTTGATCTCCACGTGCATTCCCACGGCTATCATCATCTGGAAATTTAAGTTTCAATGAAAAACAATAGCGAATAAAACATCGATAAAAAGGAGAGGGATTTGAGGTTATGAAATTTCGTTTTGGCACGAAAAGAACGAAGGAACGAGAGAAAATTGGCGCGCAAAAACCAAGAGAAAAAGAAGGAAAATGAGAGAGACGCATGTAAAATGACCGCTCAGTGGACAAAGAAAGGGAGAAAAGAAGAAGAAGGCGGAAAAGCGGTTTGCAATTTGAAAATGAGTGAGACAGAACAAGAGGGAAAGAGAGGGACAACGGAATACCGCAATAAAGCGGGAACGGATGTCACTGGGAGAAAGAGGCGGACAATTTGATGAGCTTATGTTATGTTTCCCCAAAAATGTATATTACGTTTTTGTAGAAACTAACAATATTCTTCAGTCATCTCCCATAAAACCAAACGAAAAAAGAGTAAGAATATCTGCGCATGATAAAATATTCTGAAGCCCCATTACTCAAAATCGTTCTTCATCAATTTGGAGAAAGGAAGAACATTCTGTTGAAAAACTAAGCGCCTTATAAAACTATTATTTGAATAGTTAGTCACCACAAACTGCTCGGTTGTTAGGAGGGAAGTTATGAAGAGCCAAGGTTTTGTTGGTCAGAACTCAAAGGTTAGGAAACAGAGAGAGAAATCTCAAGAGAAAAAAGGGGAAAATGTTACGAAATAGTGATAGAAAAAATATTTTTTAGGAAAAACTGGTCTTATCTTATTACAAATTTGGTATATCTCCATTTTTCAACGGATAGATAAGATTCACACTATTGTTTCTAAAGGGGAAAATTGTAGGGAAGAATTCTATGGGTCATTTTACGAACTACTAAAGAGAAAGTGCATCGCATCGCGGAAAAAGAGGAACGACTCCATAAACCCAACCGAATAAAGCAATAAAAAGCTCATGTTTCGCAATCAAGAGTGGGAGAGAGACGGAAAAAGAAGCATGCATCGAGTAATCATTCTGAGGAAAACGGAAAAGAGACAAAAAAATTTTGTTTGGTTCCTTTGCAGCAAAAGGGATCTTTTTCTGGTTAGAGGAGGGCAAAACTCTTTTGTGTATAAGCTTTGTGTCACCTCCCTCTACGCTTATGAGCTTTTTTGGGACAAAAAAATACTTTTCAGTGTGCGAAAAAGTGCGAATGGCAAATGATGGGAGAGACATGAAGATTTAAAAAAATAACAACAAATGCATTTAAATGGTTCATTTGAATGAAGCGGTGGAAAACTCCAGAAGTAAAAAAACGGCGCCAAAAATTCAAATAATACAATTCGCATTAGTGCGTGATTGCACTTTGGACGATTTTTCAGCTTTTCGGCCAATGGCCATTTGCAATGGACGGGCAAGAAATGGTTGTATAAATAATATTTATAAATGCAAACAGTAGAGGAAAAAAACACAAAATAAAGAGTAAATGATGAATAATGACGGATAAGGAGAAGAATTTCAAATTTCAACAGGAGAAATAGTTGGACAAAAAATGTAGATCAATCATAATCAGATTTTGAACAAACATGTCTAGTTTATTCCTTTTGAAAAAAGGATACTGTTATTCAATAATTTCCAGTCTTTCAACATAGAGAACACTTTTTTTTGTTTTTTTTTCCATGAAATGGGAAAAATATGGAATTTTATCTATATTCTCAATTTCGAGTTCCTTTTGTGTGACTTGATTTTTGCATGCATTACAGCAATCCTTTTGAAACTACTTCGCACAACTTCAAAGTATACCAAATTTTCCTCATCAAAAACCAAAGCACGAAACTTTATGATCCATTTGTTTTAACGATCAAGAATATTCGCGTTTTAATAACCATATCATAAAATATCTGGTATATAAGCAATGGAATAATTGTGGAAATATAATTGAAATCGTCCGATTCCAAAGGTAAATATCGCTAGCTTATTCCTAAAATCCTCAAAAATTGTAGAAACATGAACTTCTACTCTCTCGCCGTCTTTGTTGTTGTTGCAATTGCATCAGTTTCTGCAATTGGTCGCCCATGTGGTGGTGGACATGGTGGTGGTGGTTTTATCATTGGTGCAGCCAAACCTGGTAGCAAATAATTTTGTCATTGAATAAATAATTCATTCTGCAATTTTATCGTTCCGAACAAAGATCGAGGAGATGATTAACAAAATAGCTGGGTATATGAAGGTGGACGACACAAAGATGTGTGTCAATTCGAAATGCAAACAACTATTGACCACTGTTTCTTT
The DNA here is from genome assembly GCA_963573275.1 of Caenorhabditis uteleia. Classification (NCBI taxonomy): domain Eukaryota; kingdom Metazoa; phylum Nematoda; class Chromadorea; order Rhabditida; family Rhabditidae; genus Caenorhabditis; species Caenorhabditis uteleia. The sequence continues at coordinate 16,942,656 of OY752135.1, forward strand.
TCTGTCGGATTGTTTTGCATTTCTAAACCTTTTTTGTGATGAAATTCATTGTGCTCACTTTTTTGATTTTCTCAATACAGCAAGTGCTCCCTATTGTCATATTTCGAGAAGTTAGGCCATTTGTGAGATCATGGCCGAAAGTTTAGCACACAAGGAATGTCAGCTCGTTATTTTAACTTTATTTCACACGGAATACGCCAATTGTGAACAGATATTTTTAATGCTAATTTAAAAGT